>VZRI01008067.1:621125-635705 GCA_013397515.1 Upupa epops
GGGGGGAGCGGGGGTTAATTGCAACCAGAGCCTGCTACCTCGTTATTTCCTTAATTGCTTTTCTGTGTCGCCTTGTCAGGTAGATCAGTTGGGGCAACCTCACCCTGGCTGCATTGGCTGCAGTCAAGCGATGCCGCTGGTAGATTGGGCTCTTCGTGCCCAGTTTTTCTGTGGAGCAGGAGGGAAGCTCCTTACAAAGCTGAGTCAGGAAGAGTAACTATTCACTTGGGTTCACAGGTGCAGGGGTTTTATAGGGAGAGGAGGTTCAGAAGAGTTCGGCTGGGTTTTTTGTGGCCACATTCACCTATGAACCTGCCTGTCATGGGGGTCCCTGTGGGACAGGTGGGTGATGCCCACCCAACTGGAGCTGACCCAAATGATAAAAATAATGAATTCATTACAGAAAAAAAGACCGTGGAGCTGGCTGGGGGGGATGTTGAACTCTCTCTCACTCAGGCAGTGAGCTGCGTGCCTCCAGGCTGGGAAGAGCTCTTAGCTTCTTGATTTCATCAGCAGTGACAGTCAGTGATGCTGATTTGGGGAGGCACCAAGGGTGTGCTGGAGCTGCAAGCTCTGCTGAATGAAACCTGAAGGTGAGGGGCTGGAAACCGTTTTGAGGAGATCAAACACTTCCTTCCTGGAAGTACTCAAGGCCAGGTTGTATGGGACAGCAAGCAATCTGGTTTGCTGAGAGATGTCTCTGACCATGGCAGGGGGTCAGAGCTGGATGATCTCTGAGGTCTCTTCCAACCTAAACCATTCCATGATTTAAGGTCAGTTCGTGATTTGCACTTTACAGTGGGGCTGTTCAGGACACGTGGAGTCTACCAAAACAGCAGCAGGCTGCAGGGAGAGCTTCCAAAGAAAGGGAAGGAGCATGCAGGCCACCTTCCAAACTGCCCCTGATGTGGTAGCAGTCAGACTGGCAGGTCCCTTCCTCCCCATCTGTGTCTGCAGTATCTGCAAAACTGCTGCACTGGTACTACTGGTTGTATCTTCAGAGGGGTGAACACACACACCCCCCTGCCCTGGTTTTCTGTCATTTTTCTCGGGGGTCTCATTCATGCCCACTGAGCCATGCGTTTGCCGAGGAAGGAGAGAGCTCAGCAAGCCTTTGCAGACACATGGAATGAGACCTGCATGACATATCTGTGGTGCAAATGTGTTCGTACTGGCACGACAGTTTCTGTCACAAGTTAAAACGAGCAGTGAGTGGGTGTCGCTACGTCTAGAGTCGCTCGTGTGAAATGTTCAATGAGAAGAATCATGTAGGCAGCTCCCATTGTAGCTGGGCGAAGCTTCAGATAAATGAAAAACATCAACACAAGTAATTAGAGTATTGGGCTTGTTCATAAATTAACTCTTCTCGCGCTCTTAGGCTGCAGCGGTGCCTCGGGGCTGTGGGTGGGATAGTAAAGCATGTCACCATGCAGCGTCACGCAAGCTGCTCCGGCAAAGCTGTCGTTGGGCAGGAGATAAATGGTTGGAGACAGCATCTGGCCCCTTGCAGAGCAGCATAGCTGGGATCCACAGTTCCATCCTGTTGTCAGTGGGCTTGAAGGATCTTTTGAAAACACGTGTGCAGCATCTGTGCTGTCAGTGACGGTGCTGGGTGTGTGTGAAGGGGCCATGCTGCCTTCCTCAGCAGCCTGGGTTGGTGGTCCTGATGCTTCTGGCACAGCCACCTCCGTGGCTTTGGGAGGGAGCTTTGGAGGGGTTTGGCAGACCTCTGCTGAGCTGTAAAAACACAACATCGTGGTAAAAGTACGACACAGCACCACCTTGTCACTGTCTACAGCTTCCTGAAAGGAGGTCATAGAAAGGTGGCCATTGGTCTCTTCTTCCCAGTAACAAGAGATAGGACAAGAAGAAGTGGCCTCAGGTTGCCCCAGAGGAACTTTAGGTTGGACTTCGAGAAAAACTTGTGGCAAGCGTCCTCAGGCCTTGGCACAGGCTGCCCATGGAGGGGCTTGAATCACCATCCCTGGGCATGTTCCACAGTCATGGAGATCTGGAGCTTAGGGACAGGGTTTAGCAGTGGGATGGGAGAGTTGGGTTAATGGTTGGACTTGATGATTTTGAAGGTCTTTTCCAGCCTGTATGATTCTGTAAGTGACCACAGCTGGATCCACAGAACCACTGCATGGTTTACAGTCAGCCTGAGCTGAAACCTGAGGTCCAAGCAGCCCCAGGTCTTCTCTTGGTGGCTGCAGATGGAGAAACCGGGCTGCACTTTCTGCTCTGCAGCTGAGATGTTCTGCTCACTCACATGTCTTAGCCTGAGGGCTCTGGAACGCAGCCCTTCACCCTCAAAGAAACTTTGCCATCGTCAGTGTTGTCTGCTCTTGCAATTCAGTCACTCATCTCTAGATATCTGAAGCGGTTTCACAAAACATCCAGTTCCTGGGGGCAAATGACAAGATGAGAAATGCCACTTCTCCCTAAAATAATGGTCCAGTGGGTTACAGGGAGAAGCTACAGACCTTGAACCTGAAATCGCTTCCTTGCTTGCAACCCACCTGGAATTGGGAAGGATGGAAAAGGAGGGATCACTGTTGCTGAGAACATTGATTAAAAAGCAGAAGGAATGAATGGGTATGCAGCTGAGAACCTGCAATGTGTGCCAGCTGTCTGGAGATGTTGAAGACTTGGGCATCATTTCTGTGGCAGGACCAGGTGATGGCACACGGATAAACCCATGGCAGAAACATGCAAACTTCTGGAAGTTAATTCCAACTCTTAATGAACTCAGCATTTAGCCTGAGTAATTTAGTAATCGGGTGGTATCACCTGCAGCCGTGACTGTTAGTGAGTGACTGTCCTGGAAGTCCATCATCCGTCCTTTTGAGTGTGCAGCTCACCCTTTTTTGTCATCCTAAACCTTTCTCACTCAGTGCTGCTTGGTTACATACTTGTGCCACAAAATTCCATGGGAATATCAGCCCGTTGGGCATCTCATATCCAGAGATGTGCTCACGCTTGTTCTTTACACTGGGTGGAGGTTGCCTGATTGCTGCCCAGGGCAGTGGTGGAGTCCCCATACCTGGAGGAGCTGCAAAGTGGTGGAGATGTGGTGTGAGGGACAGGGGTTAGAGGTGACCTGGCAGTGCTGGGGGAATGGGTGGGCTTGCTATTAAAGGTCTTTTCCAACCCCTATGATTCTGTGATGTGACCGGGAAGGGGAAGGACACGCTGCTGGCTCTGCAGAACCCTATAGCAATTAACTGTGGCAGATTCTCAGCAGCATGGCAAGAGCCAGCACCGCAGCGGACAATCCCTCTTGCAGGTGCAGGATTGATCAGGAATCCTTTCAGTTCTGAGCGAATTTCAATTTTTATTGGAGGTTTTCCTGTTGCTTCTAATGGATCTGTGCAGTTGGCCCTCCTGGGAAATCTGCCAGCGAGCTGTGAAATTGGTGGGATTGGCCAATAAACTCCTGTAGCGAGCGCTGGCGTGCGCTGAGCCGCACATGGCTGGGCTAATGAAATCTGTAGCAGTTACAACTAGGAGTATGTAGCTGGCAGCAGGTGTAGAGTGAGGGGAGGAGGGGAAGCTGGTCTATAGATCCAAGAGCCAAGATGCAGCTGCAGAGCCCTCTGCCATGTGTCTTGTCTTATCATCTCTCTCAAGCTGATCTTGCAAGATGCCAGCCTCCTTGGAGAGCTCGAAGTGCTTTCCCTTCCCCCTGATTTCCAGACATATCCCTGTTGGGATGGGCTGGGCAGGTGATTTGAGGTGGGAGCATTGAGGCAGAGTGAATTTTCTGGCTATACCTGCAGCTGGGGAGTGCGAAGTCACAGTAATCCAGATGTTGTTGGGATTTGGGATCAATGGAGCCTTCTGACAATTAGTGATGGGTTTGAATTGAATATCCCTGAGGCTGGAGGCTGACTCCCTCACGTGATTGCTCCAGGCACAGAGGCAAATGAGCAGGTGGTCCCACACACCTTGATGTGAGCCTGTTAGCTCCTGTGGGAAGGCCAGGGACCAGAGACAATGTGGGACAAGATTTCTGAACATGTTTGAGAGACCTAAAACTGTTAGCTGCATCAGGGACCCTCAAGTGTCCTGGAGGCAATGGAAGTCACACTGTGAGTGCTGCAGTTCGTGAGTCTGGCCTCAACTTCTCAGCACTCCAGGGCTCTCCCCTGGGAGGTGGGATGCACCGCATGATCCATTCCGCAGTGTTTTGAGACTCGTGCTGCTCGCTTTACCTTTGCTGCAGTGAACTCCAGATGAATAAAGGAGGTCAGGCCCTCCAGCTACAACTCAGTATCCTCCCAGGAGTGTTAAATTTATTAGGAGAAATAAATAGGAGAAAACACTGTTTCAGGAGCCCTGTTTCAAGTGCCTGCAGAGAGACACCCGAGTTGTGCATGAAAAAATGCACATCCTGAGCTCCAGCGAGCAATCCCTTAGGGACCAGAGCAAACCCAGATGGTGACTTCTCCAAGTGCTTATTTTTCTGCCTTAAGCCTTTCCAGGAATTCAAGCGTGGGCAGCCTGCCAGCGGACACTGGCTGTCCAGACACTTTAGCAATGTTCCATGTGTACTCACTGCCAGAGATACCAAAGTCCAGCTGCTGTCCCTGATCTCTTTGTCCTCTTTACCTTCCCAGTCAGACCTACTACAGCGAGCACACATGCACACACTCGTGGGACACACATACACACACACACACACGGAGCATCGTCTGCTCCTTCGCCTCTATTGCAGATCGTGGTTGACAGCTCAGAAATTAAAGAGAAAGGAAATCTGCAAAGGACTTGGATCCAAAAAAATAAAGCCAATGCCTGAGTGCCGCAGGCTGCAGCAGACCGCAGGGGGCAGGAGCTGGTCTTTCTAGGACAAGCAGCAAAGATGTTTAACCAAGGTTTGGACCTCCTGCCTTTGGGTTGTCTCGCTTTCATTGCTTCCTGAGCGAAATAGGATCTGCCCTACCTTCACCGTTGCTGGAACCTGAATTGTGCAGAGAAGCGAGTGTTTTGCTTCTGAGTCTCAGGAGCAGAAGCAGGATGGCTTACGCTGCACACGTGCTTTTTTTGCAAATCCAGTCCTGTGTCTGTTGGAGTTCGAGGTCTCACCTGCAGTACTTGGCCTTGAGATAGTGGGCCAGTCTTCACTGCTCAACAGCTGCCTCAGCCTTTGTTCATTTGTCCTCTGTGCAACTACAGAATCATTTAGGTTGGAAAAGACCTTTAAAATCAGTGAGCCCATCCGTTAACCCAGCTGTCCCAAGGCCACTGCTAGACCCTTTCTTTAAGCTCTAGATCTCCATGACTGTGGAACATGTCCAGGGATGGCGATTCAACCTCCTCCATGGGCAGCCTGTGCCAAGGCCTGATGGCCCTTCCCAAGAAGTTTTTCCTAATAAACACAAGAACAAAAGACAGGAGAGCAGCCTTTCAGTGTTGCTGTTGCCTGGTTGTCCTGGTTGGTGAGATGAGGCAACTTTTCAAGGAGCTTTCTTCTCCTACTAAAGTCTTCCCATCAGGTTCTGCTTTGCACTGAAGTTCCTCCAGTCCAACCTAAGCTTCCCCTGAGGCAACTTGAGGCCACTTCCTCCTGTCCTATCGCTTGTTCCTTGTGAGAAGAGACCAATGCCCATCTTTCTCCAGCCTTCTTTCAGGTAGTTGTAGCTAGCAGTAAGGTCCCTCCTTAGCCTTTTGTTACCTATGATGGTGAAATCAGCCCTGTGAAAGGTTTATGGAAAAAAACCCCACAAATCTCAAAAGCTTTAGGATTTGGAATTTCTTAAGGATGTTAGTTTTGACTTTGGATGCTGCCCAACACTCGGCGGTTTAGCGGAACAAAACCTTTGCTTCAGCTCCTGCAGAGTGAAAGCTCACCAGGTTTCATGCAGCTTCATAGCGGTGCTTTGGATGTGGAGAAGCTAAACCCAGACTCCTCAGACTGTTGTAACAGCTTGTTTGGGAGTTTCTGGTTTATCCATCACAGCAAGATCCTGTTTGGCCTCATGTGCCAGCTCCCTGCTGTGTTACAGGAGGGGCCAGCCCTCTGCTCCCAGCTTTTCCCATGGGAGTCTGTTTAAATTCTGGGTTTACCACTCATGTCCTGCTCCACAAGAGACCAAAGGACAGACTGAGCTCAGTCAAGGGCATCCCCAGGCAGTCATCTCAGCCAGGAGCTCTGATTTACCTGCCAAGGCTGCCTGCCCGGGGCAGAAGGGCTACAGTGAGCTAAAGTTAACCGAGGATGACTGCGCAAATGTGAGCACGTCGGGGTTATTTTTAGTCGGGCTTAAAAATAAAAATCTGTAAGTCATGTGTAAGATAATAATTTTAGCTGTTGCCAAGACACGCTGAGCAACTGTTGGGAGGAGGGGGACGACCTGCGCTGAGGCAGCGGTGTCCAGACCCTGGGCAGGTCGGTGCTCAAAGCATCCGCTGGCCCCTACTCTTTGGAAACTGCCCTGAGTCCTTTCATCCACCTTCTCACGTCAAAACCAGGGAATCCACCCTGAGACATCCCCCACCACAGCATGGTGTTTCATTACTGTTTATCGACGTTTAAACAACGGAATAATTAACTTAAGACTGATTGTATCGAATCATTAGGAGGTTTGGACTTTTCCTGCAGGCTTAGAGCAGCTTGGAGGACCATAAACACGCAGAGTGCTCTCAAAGATGGGTTTAATCTTGGTCTAGTATGTCTTCAGAGTGCTGCTCACGCATATAAACATTAGGCTTATTGTTCATTAGACACAAGGCAGCGGGAGAAGAAATCCCCCAAAGGGATAGTATATGCCATGAGGTACCTCTCCCTGCTGCTGCTCAGCTTTACTTTGAAGTGGGCTGTATCCTGTTTCCATCTTCCTTCACATCCACTCTTCATTCCTTCCCTCTCCATTTCTTATCCAGGCTGTTCTGGCAGGGTGCTGGTGCGTTGGAGTGGGTTCCTCAGCAGCCAGCCTTGGGTTTCTCTCAAAACAGGCTGGACAAGAGCCGAGGAGGGACACGACAAGGTGTTGAGAAGGCAGGTTTCCGTAGCAGATGATGAAAGAGTTAGGAACCCTTCACTGACAGTCTGGTGACTACAGCCACACAAAGTCAAAGTGATGGAGAGGAGAGAAAGCAATGGGTTTGCTTCTAGAGCAGAATGACCCAAATATCAAATTGTGAGGTTATATTTTTACTTCTTCAGCAGTGGGGGCTCTGGGTTTGGATCAGAAAACCCAAACATGCTTTTCCTGGCAAGGTGTCCCTGGCACTGAAGTTGTTCAGGGTTTGGAGGACACTTGTGCTCATAAAGAGCAATGGGATGGGGAATGGGGGCAGCTGCTGCCTCCACAACCCTGCCTGGAGTGACCCTGTCCTGGTATTCAAGGGGTCAGGAGGGACCCAGTCACCTTCTATCTGCACTGCTAAGCTGCTTGTTGCTCATGGAAGTAGTTCCTGTGTGTGTCCTGGGGGGCTTCTGGATTTTTAGGATGGGGCAGGGCAGAAACCTCATCATTGCAGGGGATGGAGAGGCTGGAAGAGCAAACCAGGCACCTTCAAGAATTTTACCAGAGAAAGGAGGAAGTGAACCTTGAGAAACAAGTGACTACTGTTCGAGGTGGCCAGCTGTGGCCAGAGGGTCCCCAGTTCACCTCAAGTTCTAATGGATTTTGTGATGCTCAGGATTTTCGCTCCTTGAGCGTGGCAGTGCCTGACCGCTTTGGGTTTTTCCTGGAGGTTTTTCTTTTACTGTTTTATTTTATTCTTTTATTCCTTTACCCTTTTATTCACCTGGGGTGTCTGTCCATTTGTTCTCATTCCCAGCGCTGACTCCCCCCACCTCCCTTGCCCACCCTCTCGTTGCAGAATCTCGAGGAGCCGCTGGAGAACCGTGCTCAGGGGGAGATGATTCCTCATGAAGTCTCTGGCTTCCTTGCAGAAATCAAATGTGACTTTCCGTTTACCAGACTGAAAGCAGAGCCAGCTACACAGTGAAGCCAGCACAGTGGAGGGGGGACGGCGAAAGATGAAATCCAACCACGAGCGGAGCAATGAATGCCTGCCACCGAAGAAGCGAGAGATCCCCGCCACCAGCCTGCCTTCCGACGTGAAGCCGGTCCTGCCGAACGAAAACCACCGAGCGGATAACCTGCCATGGCTCCCCAACACAGCCGGCAGCCAGGGCGGCCTGGGGGGCCGACACCGGCCCACGGGCACCTCGGCGGTGGCGGCAGTGGAGACGGGCTTGCAGCAGGGTTTGCACAAGTCGCTGTCTGCGGGGCTGGACTATTCCCCACCGAGCGCGCCCAGGTCGGTGCCGGTCTCCACCACCCTGCCCACGGTGTTCTCGCCCGCTCTCTCCCAGTCAGGGACCCCCGTCTCCCCAGTGCAGTACACCCACCTGCAGCACACCTTCCAGTTCGTCGGGCCCCAGTACAGCGGCTCCTACACCGGGTTCATCCCCTCGCAGCTGATCTCCCCGACGGCGAATTCCGCGCCCGGCGCCGTGGCGGCAGCCACGGCCGTTGCGACCACTCCATCCCAGCGCTCCCAGCTCGAGGCTTATTCCACTCTGCTGGCCAGCATGAGCGGCTTGAGCCAGCAGGGCCACAAGGTTGAGCCACACCTGGTCAGGACGCCTGGACTGATCGCCGCCGGGTCTCCTCCACCCACCCAGCAGAACCAGTACGTCCACATTTCCAGCTCTTCCCAGAGCACCGTCAGAAACGTGTCTCCTCCAACCATCCCGGTCCCCCTGCACCCCCATCAGACAGTGATCCCGCACACCCTCACCCTCGGCCCCTCCTCGCAGGTGGTGGTGCACTACACTGACTCGGGGGGACACTTCATCACCAGGGATCCCCTCAAGAAGCCCGAGAGCAGCCGGCTGCAGGCGTTGCAGGCCAAGGAGGTGCTGAACGGCGAGATCGAGAAGAGCCGGAGGTACGGCATTTCGCCCTCCGCCGACTTGGGCCTAGTCAAAGCAGGCAATAAACCAGCCCCCCACCATTACGAGACCAGGCACGTGGTGGTCCACTCGAGCCCTGCCGAGTACGGCGCACGCGATTCCTCAGGTGTCCGAGCCTCCGTCATGGTGGTCCCCAACAGCAGCACGCCCACTGCGGACCTGGAGGTGCAGCAGGTCACCAACCGCGAGAGCTCCCCCTCAGCCCTCAACGACAAGGGCGGCTTGCACTTGGGGAAGCCAACTCACCGCTCTTACGCCCTGTCTCCACAGCAGGCCCTGGGCCACGAGGCCGTGAAGGCAGTGGCCACGCTGTCCCCTCACACCGTCATTCAGACCACCCACAGCGCCTCCGAGCAGCTCCCCGTCGGGCTGCCGGCGACCGCCTTCTACGCCGGGACGCAGCCGCCCGTGATCGGCTACCTGAGCGGCCAGCAGCAGGCCATCGGCTACCCCGGCCCCCTGCCCCAGCACCTGGTCATCCCCGGCACCCAGTCCCTGCTGATCCCGGTGGGCAGTGCGGATGTCGAGCCGTCGGGAGTGGCGCCGGCCATCGTCACGTCGTCTCCTCAGTTCGCAGCAGTGCCTCACACCTTCGTCACCACCGCCGTCCCCAAGAGCGACAACTTCAGCATCCCGGAGCCCCTCACCACCCAGCCCGCCTACCAGGCCACCATGGTGCAGGCGCAGATCCACCTGCCCGTGGTGCAGTCCATTGCGTCGCCTGCTGCCGCCCCCCCCACCCTGCCCCCCTACTTCATGAAGGGGTCCATCATCCAGCTGGCCAACGGGGAGCTCAAGAAAGTAGAGGACTTGAAAACAGAAGACTTCATACAGAGCGCGGAGATCAGCAATGACCTGAAAATAGACTCCAGCACTGTGGAGAGGATTGAAGACAGCCATAGCCCGGGCATCGCCGTCATACAGTTTGCGGTCGGGGAGCATCGAGCGCAGGTAATGGCAGCACCGGGTGGAGTGAGGGGGTTGGACTGGGGTGCACGTTGTGGCCCCCTGGGTGATGTGTTTCTCAGCGCTTCTCAGTTGCTTGGGGTCCATCGCTCGATCCACTTTTCAGCTGCTTGGGTCTTCATTGTTCACATCTACCCATGAGAAGAGCTCTGACCCAAGAATTACTCCCCTCACTGTGCTGGAGAAGCCATCAGGGTCACTCCGCTGGGAAATGTGGTCTCTTGGGTGTCAAACAGGTCTTTGCTGTAGCTGCAGGACTCCCAGGAGGAGCTGCATGACCATCACGGGGTTTGGATGAAAGTAGAGAACGATGTGAGCAGCACAAGAGGCTGTTCTGCATTGTGATGGGTGGATCTCACCTTCCACACCCCAAAGCTCAGCTCAGATTCAGCTCGAATCCTACTCTCAAGAGACAGGTAGGGAGGCAGGCAGCAGATTTCCACAGCTCAGAGCGTTGGAGCTGCATGGGAACAGCTCCATCCTGGACGTAGGTTACCAAAATGCCCTACAGAGTGTTCCTGAGCGGTTGAGTTGTGCAGCTCCCAGAAGCAGTTTGTTCAAGGGGAGTTCAGGAAGATCCTTCCAGGTGACTGTGCTGGGCTTCTGCCATTTGCTTCTTGTTGGTTTCCAGGAAGAAATCCTGGGACTTTTCCAGAGGGGTTTTTAGGTTGAAAACAGTTTTGTAGTGATCATGAAGTGTTATCCTGGAGCTGCCTGTTTGCTAGGAAGCTTTGACTCTTCCAGCATTGAGGCTGGAGCAGTTCAGCCACACCAGATGTAACCCTGCTTCTTGGAGGTGGTCACTGGAAATGATCTCATTGCAAATGTTTGTGGGGTGCTTTGAGTGCATCTGCAACACCAATGCTGCACCCTCGGCGCTGGAGAACCACAGTGAGTGGGAGAGGGAGGAGCTGGGTGTGGACACATGTAGGAGAGCACCTCAGGCTGACAGTTTGGAGAGGAAATACAAACAGTGTGGAGCTGTGAGGAGCTGGTGACACAAAAGTCTCCGTACAGTCACAGTGGTCTCCTTCCCTCACTGCACATACGTGGTCAATCACTGCACGGGACACATCCATCCCCTTTCTCCTGGCAGATGATTCTCTGGGTGGTTTTGTTGGTGTTTGTGCACAGCTCTTAGAAGTGGAACTTCTGGTGCTTTCAGTTTGAGGATGGGAATTTTTTCCCTACTGCTCAGCTGAGTTTTGGGATCAGCAGGAACAGGCCTTGGCACAGGCTGCCCAGGGAGGGGGCTGAATCGCCATCCCTGGATGTGTTTCAGAGTGGTGGAGATCTGCAGCTTAGGGACAGGGGTTAGCAGTGGCCTTGGGACAGGTGGGTTAATGGTTGAAGTCGATGAGCTTGAAGGTCTTTACCAACCTGCACGATTCTGTGAGCTTGGTCTTTGTGATCAGACAAGCCATCCCTGGATCAGACGCAGTTGCTATAGTTTGCCCTGGTGCCTTGAATAATGAGATCTGAAAAGCAGCAAGTTCCCATCTGCAATGTTCATCTCGTTTCTCCCCCTTGCAGCCAGGCCCTCTGCTCTCTGCACTAGACAAACTAACAGGGAGAGCTTGTGTGGAGCTCACAGACCCTCCAGCACAGCAGTGGGGTCGAGTGCCATCCTCTGGCAGAAAACAAGCTGAGTGCAACGCTGTGAGAACGCAGGGCCGTGCACACGGGTGTCACCCAGCACAGTGTCACCTCACGGAGAAGCCTATCAGGGCTGGGCTGACATCACTGCAGCCAAAATACTCCCCAGCTGTGTTTCCCACCGGGGATGCTTCCAGAATGGAGGGCGAGTCACGTAGAGATATGATTAGAAACAGGGGTTTAATTTAGGTTTCCTGCGGATTCCAGGAC
This sequence comes from Upupa epops, assembly GCA_013397515.1. NCBI lineage: Eukaryota > Metazoa > Chordata > Aves > Bucerotiformes > Upupidae > Upupa > Upupa epops. The sequence continues at coordinate 632,887 of VZRI01008067.1, forward strand.
TTGGGTCTCTTCCCAGATCAGCTGTGTCCCTGCAGAGCGGGGACGGCTCTGCTAGTTTGCCTTGCCTGGGCTGTGAGAGAGAGAGAGAGAGAAGGAGGTTTTCTGCATGCTTGAGGTCTCCCTGCCCTCAGACCCAGCCCGACGTGTGTCTGTGAAATTATTTAACCTCATTAGCAGGCAGAGAACAGGCAGAAAACTGAAGAGGGCTTGGGCTTCTCAGTGAAGGAACTGTATTTAGAGTCCTAGAATGACTCAATTGTTTAGGTTGGAAAAGACCTTCAACATCATCAAGTCCAACCTTCACCCCAGCACTGCAGGGTCACCCCTAAAACATTGTCCTTCAGCACAAGGTCCACGTGTGGTTTCAGTCCCTCCAGGGATGGGGACTCCATCACCACTCTAGGCAGCCTGTTTAGTGTTTGATAACCCTTTCAGTGAAGAAACTTCCCAACGTCCAACCTAAACCTCCCGTCGTGGAACTTGCAGCCATCCCTTCTAGTCCCTTGTTCCACTGGAGCCATCCTCTGGCTGGGAATCGTCTTAAGATGTGAAGGACAGGCTCCAGGTACCACAAGGGGATGGTGTGGAGTGGGACCAGGATACTGAAGCCATTTGGCCTCTTACATCTCCTGGATACAGGTAAAACTTGACTCCCACTAGGGTCTTGCTGAGCTCAGGGAAACCATCAGGACCTGCATGACAAGGCCGGGCGTGGAGTCTGGTGCCCGGTGTCACCGATGCTGCAGAAAACCAGAGTGCTCTCTCGATTCCAGCGTGATGCTGCCTGTCCCCTGCCCGTATCCACGTGCGTGGGGACACAGGGTGATCTCACGCTCTCCCCTCTCTCTCCCCCTCTGTCTGTCGTCCCCTGTCGTTCTGCAGGTCAGCGTGGAAGTCTTGGTAGAATACCCTTTTTTTGTATTTGGACAAGGCTGGTCCTCGTGCTGCCCCGAGAGAACCAGCCAGCTCTTTGATTTGCCATGCTCCAAACTGTCGGTGGGGGACGTCTGCATATCGCTCACGCTCAAGAACCTGAAGAACGGCTCGATTAAAAAGGGCCAGCCCATGGACTCGGCCAGCATCCTGCTGAAGCACTCGAAGAACGACACTCTGGCTGGCAGCAGGCACAGGTATGCGGAGCAGGAGAACGGGATTAATCAGGGAAGCGCACAGATGTTAGCTGAGAACGGGGAACTCAAGTTTCCAGACAAAATAGGATTGCCTGCAGCACCTTTGCTCACCAAAACAGAACCCAGCAAGCCCCCGGCGACGCGGAAGAGGAGGTGGTCAGCCCCCGAGTCACGGAAACTAGAGAAATCAGAAGAGGAGCCACCTTTGACTCTTCCCAAGCCTTCTTTTATTCCTCAGGAGGTTAAGATTTGCATCGAAGGTCGATCCAACGTAGGGAAGTGAAAAGCAGTTCGGGGAAAAGAGATGAGGCTGTTCCCTTGTCATTTTTATCCAGATTACTGTACTGTAGACTAAATAACCCAGTATTTACATGTTATCATCTTATTTTAGGTTTCTGTTATAACCTTGTTGTTAAGAGTTGCAGCTGGTATCATGCAGGAGACTGGTGCATATGGGGGTTTCTTTCCACAAAATGAGTGTTTGTCGGCCACTAGGTTTGTCGAGAGCGGCGGAGGGGGCAGTACCTGCTGCACACACCCTTGGTGGAAACGGCTGTGTTGTCGTGGCTCCTGTTTTCTAACACCTCGCGTGGGACAGGGTCCAGCTGTGATTTGTATTTTCTTTTTGTCTTTTATTNAGCTCTGTCTTTCCCAAAAAGATATTCCTATTCACTCAAATACATGAGAAACCTTCCAGATAAACATATAACATATCTTCAGGCCACTCTGGAGTCAGCTGACCCTATACTGTGGTACAGTATATATATATATATATATATATATGTGTGTGTGTGTATATGTATATATATATTTTTTTCCCCCCATGGGGTCTGACTGCACTGATTTTTAATCCCTAAAAAGCAACTGCCACACCACCGTTTCCTTTCTGCTTGCTAGTGCAGTTCCATCGCCCGGAGCCGGCGCACAGGGAGAGCCCCTCCAGCCTCTCGCTCGGTTGTTCCTGTGTCGAGTGGGTGCGTGCGTGAGGTGTGGGTGTGCGTGGCTGTGCGCAGGGACTCTCTGGGCTCCGCTCACTCCTGGTTCTGTGCAGTGTTAGACAAACCGAGCGGGTCACGCCAGCCACATCTGCTTCCACGAGGTAAGCCGCAGCAGACTGCCCCTCTGAGATCACAACAGGCATCCATCGGTTGCAAACCTTTGCTCTGTAACTCCAGTACTGTGTTTTACTGGTTTTAACTCTGTTCCAGGGACAAAACTGGTGCCACTTCTTTTGAGGTCGGGTTGGGGTTGGGTTTTTTTTTTTTCCTTTATTTTGTTTTCCCTTCTTCTTTTTGTCGTCATTCAAACTGTTGGTGTGACCCAGGGATCGGCTGGTGAAGATGAACCTAGAATGTCTTTAAGCACTTAAAACGCTGTTCACACTTTATTGCTGAGCGTCCCGGTCTAACACTCGGTCCGTACTGTATCTCGCGTTAAGCTGCTGGCAGAAGCAGCGCCAGCAAACCAACAACATCTTTTCAACACTGTAACGACGTGCGACTCCGTCAGAGGCGTTTGGGTTGGTTGGTTTTCATGCTCACGGGCGAGACGCTGAACGTTTGTCACGTGGTTTCAAAAGGGATGAATGTGAATTCTTTGAACTAGTATGTGACAGTCACTGTCCGCAAACAGGACTACTTAATAGGAGGCACTTTTTTGTTTTATAACAAAAAAAAAACAACAAAAAAA
>VZRI01008067.1:636019-674069 GCA_013397515.1 Upupa epops
TCCTGCGGGACACCTCTGAGAATGATGATCTGTTGTTGTTGTTGTTGTTCTTCAGACTTGCTGAGAGAGAGATTGAGAGAGAGAGAGAGAGAGTTTTCCACGAGAACCGTTTCTATGTACCGTAAGCAAAGGCGTTTGTTTGTTTTGAAAACAAACCGCTCGTTATTTTTATGATGATGATGATGATGATTAATTGTTATTTTAATAGCTTATTCTTTTTTTTTTTGCTTGTTTATTTCCCGTTGGAAAGATTTCAAGAGTTTGGTACAAACCAAGGAGGTTGAGGAGGGATGGGGTGAGATTCATGCTGTTAGGTCTTTTCTTTCCCCAGGTAGGGCCGGATCCGTTGAGGTGCTGTGCACCCACCCCGCTGCCGAGGGGCCGAGCGTGAGGTTCTCCGGGGTTGCAAACCCACCCCGGGCTCCGCGGCAGCGGGGGTTTTGTCGGTTTGGTTTTGGGTTTTATTTATTCCGTGGTCGCTTCCTTCAGGTAGGGCTGAAGAGGCTGCGCCGACAGGGAGGAAAGGAAACGTAAACAAGAAAGAAAAGCCCGTCATTCGAAACCCACAAGTGAACAAATCCCTTTCACATCTCGTGTAGTTCTCCCTCTCCCCCGGAACGTTCTGTTTCAGAGAAGAATCGTTAATCCCCAGGCCCCCAGCTTGGACTCTTGTTACTTGAAATTTAGCTCACGCCAGAACCCATCGTTGTCGGGGTTGGGTTGGGGTGGGTTGGCGTTTGGTTTTGTACTCTGGGGTGCACCAGAAAGTTGAGAGAGCTTGGTTGGTTTTTTAAAAAAAGCTTGAAAACTTTTCTTGAATTTCCTTGAAACTTTCCTCAGTTTCCTTGGAAATTTTCTGGGATTCCCTTTACGTTTTTCTCGCATTTTCTTGACACTTTTCTTGAACCTCCTTGAATTTTTATCCACCCTCTCAGCAGGCGACCAGGTCGCTGAGCGGTGTTTTTCTTCTCACAGTCCCTCTGCTTAGGTTAGTGCTTCTTGGTTCCTGTTTCTTGCTAGAGAAGTCGCTTAATCTTCCACGTTCTCTGCTCAGGGCACTTGCGATTTGTTGTGTTGTTCCCTTGTTTTTAAGCTTCGGTGGTGCAGGCGTTAAGCGCGAGTTGCAGGTTTTTACGTTCCCCGTCGTACCACTCGTCCCGGACTTCACGTGTCCTTGGAAGAGGAGGGAAGAGGGTAGAAAGTCTCGTGTCGAGCCGTGGTTTGTGGTTGGTGAGGAAGCAGGGGCTGTTCAACTGACCGGATCTGTTCAACTAACACTAAAACACACACGAACAACAGTAATAATAATAATATTAATAATAATAATAATAAAACCAATACGTTTGGAGCAATAGGAATGTATCAGTGCTTGTGTTTCAGACCGAGGGAATCTGAAATCACCGGTTCTTTCCAAACAAATTCTCCTTTCCCACGCTTTGGCTTTTTGTAGGATGTGCAATACTTTACGTGCCAACTTCGAGTCACCCGTGTGGTGGTAGCTAGATCTCAGACCCACTCCTCATCTCCCCCTCTCTTGTCCTTCGGGTTGGGTTTCTTTCTTTCTACCTTTGGGAGTTTTTCTGTTCGTAATTCCCAGTCCTCCCCCCCCACTACATAAAAAGAAAATAAAGGAAGACTATTAAGGGTCAGGCATCCCACGGTTTGGATTTGATGTTAACAAAGATCCAGGAAGGAAAAAAGAGAAGGATTTAAAAAGAACCCAAACGAGTGAATGTTTGTGTGTGGTGCAGGCGGAGGGCGGCGCTCGGTGCCCTCCCCTGCCTGGGCAACACACAGCCACAACCCAACTCCCACCACCGGGGAGAGAAAAATCCCTCTGGGACCAAGTCCTTTGCAAAGCGGGGGATTTGCCTCTCCCCACCCCCGGCCCCGAGCCCCCCTGGCAGCGAGTCCCCAGACCCGCAAAGCACCGCTCGCGGGCACAGAGAGGCCGAGGCGAAGGCGGAGGCTGAGCCGCTGCTTTGCAATAGTTAACTGACAGTAGGGTTTATTCCTTTGTTTGTCTGTCTTTCGTCCTTTTTTTGGATGCAGGACTGTTTCGTTTACGACAAAATGCAAACAATCACCGAGAAATTAGTCAGGGCAAAGAAAAGAATAAAAATAAGAACCTCTTTCTAGGGATTTCTAAACCAGAATAAAGAAATAGCTGTCTAGCTGTCTATCTATCTACTCTATAGGTCTCTATATATGAAATGACTGTTCCTTAGAGCGTTTAACTTCGGCATCGTTTCAGGCCACATCACGGGGAATTTTGAGTCTGATGTCACTTACCTCGAGTCCTTCTGGTCGAGACCCAAATTGAAAGTCATCGTGCGTTGGGCTCGTTTTCCCTCGAAGACGCAGCCCTCGGGAGGAGGAGGAGGAGGAGGAGGAGGATGGGACACACACACACACACACACTCACACACCACACACGTTCCTTTAGTTTTCCTTATTCCTTGAATCCCTTCGTCACTTCTTCGTTCGACCTCTCGTTCCCGTCGTCGTCTGGGCGCGGGGAAGTGGCGTCACTACTCTCGTTGGGCTTTTGTGTTGGTTTTTTCTTTCCCTTAAGGAACATTCTAGAAACCTTTTCACACCTTTTACTCAGGGATGGGGCTGGCGTATGTGTGGTACACTGATGTGACCAGAAGCAGCACTTTGACTGCTCCGGAGTAGGGATGTTCAATGTGACAGACAAGTTTGGATTTCCCGCATCCCGGGGTTTAAATTGGCCGGAGGTGCCGCTCAGATCGCAATAGAAAACCGGCAGCAGGCTCAGCGCCAGCTGTCGCTGTCGCTCGTGGTGGTGGTGTAAATTCGCCCTGCGCACAAGGGTCAGTCGGCTTCGGGCGCGGTTGTTGCCAATCGTTTAAAAAAAAGGAAATGGGGGGAATTCAGGTAATTAAAACAAAAAAGGGGCAGGGGGATGAGGGATAGTAAGGCCTCAGTGGTTTTGAACACTAGCAGTGTTACCTGCAGGAGGAATAGCGAGTCCTGGGAGCTCTGCACACACCTGGACGGGAGGGAGGTCGGAGAGCACGGGGTGGGACTCTTAGAGGAATCGAAGCTGAGTTTGGTCAGGGCCAGATTCTGGCTGGAAAAATCTTGGGGTTCATCCGGGTGGGCGAGGTGGGAGGATCCGTCCCGTTGAAACACTTCTGCTGTCCCAGGAACATGCGTTTGCACCGCTAATTCCCATTCTTGCCCTCCCCATCTCCACGGACACCAGCAGAGCCCAGAGTGGGCTCTGCCCAGTGCACGAGGGGCAGAAAGCGGAGTCACTGCCTTCCTTCCGCTTCACCCAACTCCCCCAAACCCCAAAATCCATCGCTAAATCAGAATCCTACCGATGCGGCTACGTGCGCAACCCCCCTCAGAACAAACAGCGTGCGAGGGATTTGGACCCTTTTATTTCCGCGTCTGCCTCCGTGTCCCCTGGGCTCCCCCGTCCTGAGGGTGCCCGTCGGGAAAGTCCAAACGCGTTGCACGCCTCTACTCCAGAGTTCCAATTTCTTTTACATAGACGACCTCGCTTCAGACGTGTGTTACCTTTACCAATAAGATCTTTTTTCTTGTNAAGCTATATATATTCCAAAAAATGAAGATAGTAGAAGAGGTTTTGTTTTTGGAAGCACTCACATTGAGGAGTCCAGGTCAATGTTTTAGAATAAAAACAAAAAAAAAAGAGTAAAAAAATAAAAACCACCAAAAAAAATTGCAGAAAAGAGAAAAGAAAAGAAAAAAGAATGAATGTCGGGAGGGGTTCCTTTCAGTGTCTGAAAAAGAAAGAGACAGGCTCTGCTCGAACGGGCAGTTTCCTACCTTGTTTGTAATAAAAAAAAGGAGAAAAAAAATGTTTTTAAATAAGAAAAAAACAGCGAAAGGTCAGAAATTCCGTGGTCGGGGGGGATTTTAATTAGGATTTTTTTTTGTATCTAGAAAAAAAAGAATGAGAACTGTTGTCACGTCCAGGTGATCCGGTCTGTATTGGCTTTGGCCGGGGGGAATCAGAACTGAAAAGGCTCTCAGAGAACAACTGTGCTTAATTTTTCTGTTCCTTCTATCACGCGGGGTCCCGTTTCTGGGGACTGGAGTTCCCTTCACACTGTTTTATTCCTGTGCTGACAGTGAATCAGACCTTGGAGCAGCGGTTCCTGGACGCTGTAGGATGTGAAACCAGAGTCTCCCTCTATTTTGGCTTTAAGGGTTTCTTGAGGCTGGGTTGGGGCGGGGGGGCAGGTCCTCGGCTGGCTCTGGGTCTGCCTGAGGGTGACCTGCTCGCTCCCCGCCTGAAGCCTTTTGGTCCCGTTGTTTTTCCTCTCTCTGGGAGGCTGTTCAAGGTTTGATTTTTTTTCAGCACTTCCTGTTGAAACCCAAAGAGTCTAACCCTGAGCAAGAAGTGCTTCTAACAAGGGATCCCAGCCCAGTGCTAGCCACACAGAGATGGTAGCCAAAGTGGCCCGGCCCCCACCACTGCCCCTCGCCCCCGTTTCCAGCGATGGTCCTGACCTATGGCGAGAGCGGTGCTTTTTCAGAAGCCAAAAGGAGAGGATCCCAAAGTCGTTCCTGAGGCAAAGGGTCCTTTTCCTGTCCAAAGATTGAGCTGGGAGCTGCTGGCAGGGTGGAGCGGCTGAGATTGCCGTCTGCTCCTGACCCTCTCCCCAGAGGCTCCGGCACATGGGGCAGAACCACTGGCCCTTGCCCCGCTGACTCCCCCCCGTGCCGGGTGCTCCGAAGAGCCAGCCCCAGTTGTGTTGCAGCGAAGTGCATTCAGCCAACAGGTAGTATTTATACAATAGCAGTCTCTAAGGTTTCCATAGTCGGTTTCTTTCTTCTTGTCGTTAGCTGAAAGGACTCAAGTCTTCCACTGAGGATTTTACGGAGGCTTCATCCAAGGTTGTTTCCTTTTCCTTCTTTTTTTTCCCTCATGTTCATTTCTGTTTCAAGCGGTCGGAGCTCCTGTGCCCTTTCCCTCGGCTGCGTGGGAGGTTGCATTGGAAGTGGAGTTTGCAGCCAGCACCGGGCACTGCTGAACCCGTCGTTGCTGCTCTGGAGGGTTGCTGATGGGCAGGAAGGTCAGGGCTCAGTTCCTTGCCTGCTGTGGGACTGCTCTACCGCAGGTGGCGAGGGAATCCCACCCTAGTGTTGGCTTTAAAAACCAGCGAGCTGCGTCCTCACCCTCTGCAGAGCTGGTCGAGGCAGTCGGGTTGGGCCGGGCTGCGGGTGCTGTCGGGCTGGTTTGGTAGCGGAGTTGAGGTCTGGACGCAACGCGCCAGAGCAGTCGGCTGATGTCAGAACTCACTGACGTTTGGATTTGCTCTTTTCCTTTGTTTTTCTTTTTTTTCCTCTTCCGTTCTTGTTGGAATAATATATTAACTCGTCAGACACTGCTCTTTTCGCGGTGTTAAAGCATAAAATTTAAAAACATTAAAAAAAAAAGGGGGGGGTGGGGAACAGGGGGGATTTCCCAACCTTTTTTCAGTTTGGGTGAGCTACTGAAAAACCCGTTTTGTACTAGCTATGTCACCGGGGTCAGGTCCAGCCCTTCTGCAGGAGTAGGCTTGGTTTCGTTTCTTTTTTAAGGGTTGTTTTTCTCTTTTGTTTTTTAATTGTCTGGTATTCCTGACGAGGGTTGTAGCAATTAACTTCCAGCAGTAGTTCCTAGCGTAGGCCCAGCCAAAGGGATATCGCAGCAGCTTTGTGTTGGGGAGAAACGGGAGCTGACATGGCCAGTACAAAGGAGAAATAGGGAGGGAATAACGTTTTTGCACCTTATTGAAAAGAGGAGAAGATTTTAAGTGCATACAGACATAGTTAAGAGCTTTTATCGTGACAGGAGAACTTTTTTCCATATGCGTGCATACTCTCTGTAATTCCAGTGTAAAATATTGTACTTGCACTAGCTTTTTTAAAACAAATATTAAAAAAAAAAATGGAAGAATTCATATTCTATTTTCTAATGGTGGTGTGTCTATTTGTAGGATACACTCGCGTCTGTTTATTGAATTTTATGGTCCCTTTCTTTGATGGTGCTTGCAGGTTTTCTAGGTAGAAATTATTTCATTATTATTATTATAATAAAACAATGTTTGATTCAAAATTTGAACAAAATTGTTTTAAAAGAAATTGTCTGTATACCAGTACAAGTTTATTGTTTCAGTATACTCGTACTAATAAAAATAACAGTGCCAATTGCAAGCGCGTGCTGGCTCTCCGTGCGTGTGGCTTCAGGGGCTGAACTGCTTTCCTAGGGAAGTCATCTATGCCAGTGAACTTCCACGCGTCTCCCCTCGCCCCTGGCAGCACGTTGCTTCTTGACATCCCCATCCACATTCATAAAAAACCCTCTCCACACTGTCAGAGTGAAGCTTTTTATTACGTAACAACTTTCCAGAGCTGAATGGGACAGGAAGATCTTAGACGCTCATCGGCTCCTTTTCTGGCTGACGATACAGAAGCAACACCAAGGAGCTCTGAATGCTGAACTGTTTAGTTACATCTGAAAAGTTCCACCAGTAAACACTCTGCTGGGTGAAGTCTTGGGTGAGGTGGGGTGACTGAGTCCTGACCACAAGCAAAGCCAGACCTGACAAGGGTTGCAAAAGCCCTCCTGGCCCCAGCAAAAACCTTCTGGTGTCAAACAGGTATTGGCAACTGAAAAGCCATGTCCCCCAGTGGAGGGGTGGGAGGCGGTGACGGACACGCTGTACACACAAGGCAAAGCTGTGGTGGAGCTCAAGAGGTACAGGCTGATTGGTTCAGAAAAGGTTTCACACTCTCCCCATGTCTATGACTGGACTCACCAGTGTTCCAGTGCTGCTGTTTCTTACTGGGAGATGGCAGCAAGAACTTAGCCTACAGGGAGCTCAGCAAACTCACAGTGTTCCTCTAGAAAGGCTGGCGTTTGGGTGGTTGGATTGAAGACAACCAGGTTATGCACAGCCACCCACGCCAAGCACTTGTGACTGACACGACCCACAGGACACCACATACAGAGAACCCTGTTAAATGTGCAGGTGAGGTAGATTGACAAATGGCATGTGATCGTGGTCTCTGCTCAGCCCGTCCTGCTAGGCACAGCTCACCCTCAGCTCCCTCTGTGCTCCAGTTCCTCACCAGAGCAGCACAGGACCTGGGGCTAAGTGAAGATGAGGACAAGTACTGGAGTGCAGGACTGGGTGTTAGAGGAGGGCTCAACTCATTTAAACCTTTGGGTGAGCCATGGCCATGCCACCAGCTCAGCCCTTCTGCAACCAGCTTCTCTCTCCTCACTTTGGAGAGAGGGAAGGAAGGAACCAGAAGAAAACCTGCTGCTTATCAAAACAATGCTGAGTTAGAAAATTAACTACCCTAAATCAAAGCGTTAGCAGTAGCAGCCTTAGCTCCCATGTCATCACAGCCTGGAGGGTTTAGGGCATAATTGAAGATGAGCCTGTCCCCATCCTATGCCATTAGATGCCGGTCAGGCAGAGATGCATGTGCGAGGGCAAGGGAGTAGAGAGGCAGCCCCTGCACCTGCCCTTTGGAAAAGATGCTGTTCCGAAGGCGTATGTCATGAAGCTGCACTGTTCATTGAGCATAGGGGTTTATCTTTCAAAATGTTTATAAATATATACCATTTGTATATGTATTTCTCATTCTAGTTAGAAATGTAGCTTAAAAAAAAGTAGAAAAGCACTGGTGGGAGCAGGTGGGAGCCCAGCAGGCTGCTGCACGTCCCACGTATGAAGGCACGAGCGTGGAGACACACCAGCGGTCAGGGCTGCACCAGGAGGGTCCCACCCCACCATCTACCTTTGTACCACTGTCCTTCACACAAGTAAAAGGGTGGTGGTGACCTCCTCCTCCTAACCCTTGGAGTATGACATCTGCTCAGTCCAGCTTCTCGGTTGATTGTTCTTGAGCTCCTCTCTGCCATCCCTCCTCCCACAACTCACTCTCTCGCTGTCCACAGGCAGCCTGACTCTTTCCACAGGGCATCCTGAAGGCCCAGCAGCTGCACTGGGATCTGAGCAGCACCTGAACGTGAATGGCCAAACATTAATTCACTGGTGCTCATGCTGGTTCATCACACCGAGCCGCTGTGGTGGCCACGTGGATGCAGGGTGTTTCCTAAGAAATGGCAAGTGATTTAGCAATTAATTAGAGGGACCGTTACCCTTTAATCAAGTGTTACCCAGAGCCTTAAATGGTCATTACTGCCTTTAGAGCAAATGTTCTAGCTCCATCCCAGTCTACCAGCAATTTGCCATCAGGATACTCTGCTGAAAGCTCTCTCTGGCGTCGAGGACTGTGAAGGATTGGTACCAACAACTGAGAGCTGATGTGACCCCTCGCTGGCACAGCACAGCGGTTTCACAGCTTTGACAATGGGTATGAACAGGCCAGGGAAGCTGCAGAGAAGCACGTCCCTCACCGTGGTGGGGTTTCTGAGGCTCAGTGGCTTTAAAAACCCTGCTCACAGAGCCCAGGAGCCCAGGTAATTCGGTAGCTGCATGCACAAGAAAGCTGGCGAGCTCTGAGGTGTCTTCTCCTGACTGATCTCCACACATGGGGATGGGGACAGCATGGGTTTGCTACATTCAACACCGACCCCTCTGCAAAGTCCGTTAACAGGAAGTTTTCAGTCAGAACAGTGGTACCAGCCCTACGAACTGCAAGTAGAAGAGATCTGGTGATTGTATCATCACCGCAGCCAGGCCTCATCCCCTCTGGCCTCCTGCAGGCTGGCAGCTGCGCCACCAACACTTTTGTTACAAGGATTTGAGAGTATCTGGGGGTTTTCTGATACCTCTGTACAACCCATCACATTTTTCAGTCTCTGCCAGACTGTGATTTCTGCAGGGTGCACTGCCAGAAGTGCTGGTGGCGGATGGGTCAGCCTTACGAAACTGGGAATGTGTGAACGTGTGCGGGTGGAACAGCCAGCTCCTTCTTAGCTGAGGTTTCAGCAGCAATTTATCAGAGGGAGAGGAAAATAAAACAGCCGGGTGAAGAAATGTCAATTACAAAAATAAAATAGGCACAACGCTAGAAGATGAGGCTGTTGCATTTAGAACCAGTGGCACGACCTTCTCCTTCCAAACCCTGGCCACAGCCCCTCTGACGGCTATGACACTGCTGTTGTGAGAGAGAGTTGACCACTAACACAACGTGGAGGAGAAAGCAAAAGGCCCTCCCTGCTCCTCTCCCCCACCCCTCTCACTCTCTCTCCAGCTCCTCAGACATGGGCTAAGAGAAGACTTGGCTGTGCTGCTGGGTGACCCGGATGAATGTTGTTCTCCTGCTCAGTTCCTTGAGTTTGGCAGCTCCCACGTAGGTGCAGGTGGAGCGCAGCCCACCCAGGATGTCCAGGATGGTGAGTTCCACGTCTCCTCTGTATGGTACCTCCACAGTTCTGCCTTCTGAAGCCCTGGGGAAGAGATTGGTTACTGCTTTTACAGCCATGTCTGAATGTAAAACATAATCGTGTGTTTACTGGAGCAATGTGGAGCTTAATTCTCTGCCAGCTGCAGCTTACAGCCATCCCCTCAGCTTTATGCCTTGCTTGTCTGTTGCTGCTGGTGATCTCAAGCACTGAAATGCCTCAACTCCAGTCACCACCAGTCTGGGAACAAGAAACAAGTCTTGTGGATGCCCCGATGCCATGAGTGTATTTGTAGATGGCCCCTTCATCATCTGCTTACAAGGGAGTGAAGCTGCCAGGTTTATTGAAAGCAGGGAGGGATGGACTAGATCAGCTCCAGAGATCCAGTCCAACCCTTTCTTTGAGTCTATGATAAAGATAACCTTGAGAGTTGCATGCATCAAACAGAAGCACAGCCAAGCAGGTACCACCAGCCTGGTCTCCTACCAGCCTGATTCTGCAGATTCCACAGCAGTGGAGTGGGAAACCCACTGCAGAGCTGTCCTGTGAGGCTGAAACATGAGCTAGGACAGTTCAGAGCCAGGCAAAGAGGCCAGAGAAGAAACAGCAGTGCTGTAAAAACTGTCAGGACTGGGCCAGCAGAGGCTGAGCTGTTCCCAGGAGCCCATCTGAAGAGGTACCAAATGGAAGAACCCAGGGAAATAACTTTCATTCCTTCACCATCAGTCTTCTCCAGCCTCATGCTCAGCCATTCCCCCACACTGGAGTTCCCCTGGCAGCAGCTGGAAAAGCTGCTTCTGTACACCAGCTCCTCTCAAGGGGGAGGTCTTGGAAGACAGTCTAAGACAACTGCAGAAGGGACAGGGCACAACTCTCCTTCACCTCTACAACAGGGAGACAGAAATCTCAGGAGTTGTCAACAAGTTGTCCAGGGTATAGTGCAAGGAACAGAGGCCATGGCTGGTTGCAGGGTCTCTCTGCAACTCATTAACAACAGCAACTGCAGCTACACGGAGGTACTGCAGGGGGTATTTCACTGTGGTGGACTCTGCTCTTGAAGGTCTTTTCCTTCACAATTCCATCATTCTGATAGAATGGACAACCCATAATGAAGCAGGCAGGGTACGAAGGAAGAGCAGCAGACAGAAACCAGAAACACATAACCACCATATCCTGTGCCACCCCTTTCCTCACTGAAGGAGTTGGGACTGTGACCTGTGAAGAAGTATGTGGAGCTGAGACATGGCAGCATGAAGAGAGGCCTCTGCGTTTGCAGCTCTGAAATCTCTGCTGGAGTTATGACCCAAAACTAACCCTGAATTGCTGAGTGAACCACAGGAGAACTGCCACATCCACAGAGCCTGTGGAAACTTCTAAGAGTTCATAGATCCATAAAATGCTTCAGATCATCTAGTTCAAACTCCCATGAGTACCGACAACCCCCACTAGACCAGCTTGCTCAAGGCCCCATCCAAGCTGGCCTTGAACACTTCCAGGGAGGGGCAGCCATAACCTCCCTGGGCAACCTGTTCCAGTGTCTCAGTACCCTCATCGTGACGAATTTCCTCCTGACTTCCAGTCTAAACCTCCCCATTTCCAGCTTGAAACCATTCCCCCTCCTCTTATCACTACAAGCCCTTGGAAACAGCCCCTCCCCAGCTTTCCTGTAGCCCCCTTCAGGAACTGGAAGGCCACTGTAAGATCTCCCTGCAGTCTCCTCTTCTCCAGGTTGAGCAGCCTCAACTCTCTCAGCCTGTCCCCAATGGAGAGGTGCTCCAGTTCTCCACTTATCTTTGTGGCCCTCCTCTGGACATGTTCTGATAGTTCAATCTCCTTCTTGTGTTGGGGGCTCCAGAACTGAACACAGTACTCTAGATGCAGTCTCGCGAGAGCAGAATAAGTTAGCAACAGCAAACTGGCTGTAATGGAATGGTCCTGTGCACGGGCTCTGCTCCTGCTGGCCTTATTTCTTTCCTCCCATGAAAGAAACTTGGTAATTGCCTTTCAGAAATCCCCGATGTTCCTCACTGAAGGAGGTAAAAATGTAAAAATAAACTGGTGGATAAGTGATGTGAAGGTAATGAAACTGGGCACACACACCATACAAAATTAAATGGGATCGACCTGACACACTCATTACAAAAACAATTACTCTCACGACGTTATTCCCTGTTACAGCAATCTCGCCTTACCTGTCAATTGTAATTTACCAGTTTGCTGGAGGCTGAAGTTCCCCAGCCAGAATGTGTCATCTTGAGAAGTCAAAGTGACAAGTGGTCTGATTCTGCTGGGAGCTGAATGCACTGAGCTCCACACTGCTCAAGTAAAACTCCGAGAGTGCTCAGGCTCAGGAACAGCTCATCAGGGTCACTGATACAGGCTTACAGCTGGGCTTTTAAAATGCGTATAAAGAACTCCCACTGACTTGTTTGGGGTATCCAACACTTAAAATGCTGATTCAGAACCCTTTCAAAAGTTGGAAAAGACTTTTAAGGCCATCAAGTCCAACCATTAACCCAGCTGTCCTAAGACCATCGCTAAACTCTGTCCCTCAGCTTCAGATCTCCACAACATGACTTAGTTTTGGTTAAATTTGCCACAAACTGAACTTGTGACTAAATTTCCTGTAACTTTTCCTGTAAGAGTAACCCAAAGCAAAGCCCTGTCCTGCTCCCCATTGCCCCCTCACTGCCCAGAACATTTACAGAGCTGGGTAACTAAGAGCTGCTATTTTTAAGCAAGTGGCATTCATGCTGGGACAGGCCAAGTTGGACCAAGCTGAAGACTGGTGTGAGCAGCCAGCTGCGTGGTGGCTGTGAAAAGACCAAGAATCATCTGGACTTAATGTTTGGAACTGTTGTGGCTGGCAGCAAATGGAGGGACTCCTATGTTACCTATCAGGGGCAGGAAAAGTTTCTCAACAGGGACTCAAAAGCTTCCCTTGTTGCTGAGAAGGTTTCAGCACTCACACCCCAAGGGGTCTCTAAAATCAGGATGCAAAACAAAATGCAGCAGTGGATCAAGCAGAATTCATGGACTGCTGCCCCTGAGGAACTGACAGGGTCTACCACTGGCCCACAGGTATAGCAAACCTGCTCAAACATTTGCTGTGATCTCTCAGGCTCTGCCATTAACTACATGAAGCCCAAGCAGCACCAAGCCTTTCCCACACTGCAGCTGACACAAGGACAGAGTAGCTGGTGACAGTGAGGACAGCAAGTTACTGTAGTTCAGATGAAAGGTTGCCAGGCTATACATGTCCTCAAACTACAGCATCCACTCTTTCTGCTTGTTAGGAAATACCTTCCCTTATTTTCCCCTGCAAAATGAAATATCCTTGGAACCTGCCAGAAGTCATCACCAGCTTTTTTTCCCTTGAAAGTTTTTCCTATCACCTCTCATCCCTGTGTCCAACTTATTTTCTTCCTTTCACAAGTATTCCTCAGAAAGTAGTGCTGAACCAGACTGTTTAGTAGGCACAAACAACCCACTAGGTGCAGCACTCCTCTCTCCCATTTTCACAAAGGCTTCTCTTTTAATGAGCCCTGGGTTCCTGCCAGACCAGGGAAGCTAATGACTGCATTTGTCTCCAGGTCTCTCACGCACACACAGTGTCTACCACCACAAGCCTTCCCTTTTTTTCCATTATCATGGCAGTCTAGGATTTAGTATCTTCATCACTGACATGGACAGTGGAACTGAGTGCACCCTCAACAAGGCTGCAGGTGATACCAAGCTGAGTGGTGCAGCTGACATTCCTGAGGGAACAGGATATCATCCAGAGGGAGCTGGACCATGTGAACCTCTTGAGGTTCAACAAGACCAAGTGCAACGTCCTGCACTTGGTCAGGGAAATCCCCAGTACCAGTACAGACTGGTGGATGAAGGGACTGAGAGCAGCCCTATGGAGAAGGACTTAGGAGTACTGGTGGATGAAAAGCTGGACATATGAGGAATGTGTGCTCACAGTCCAAAGGCCAGTTGCATCCTGGGCTGCATCAAAACCAGCACCTCTCAGCTAACCACCCCCAGCTTCTTCTTCCTGTCTCCTCCTCCTTGATGTCATCCCTCCCCCAGATCTGCTACAGTAAGTGCTGGTAGCAGCTTCCTGAACGGGAACAGAGGCATGGGCCTGTTTCCAACAGATGCCTGGTACTCAATTCCACACCAAATGTTACTGGACAGCTGGCTCACCACAACTGCTCTGTGTAGGATTCATACCTGTACTCAGCAACCCCTCCTGCATGCTTCTTCATGGCTGTGTCAGAACTCATTCCATAGAAGAGCTTCACCTTCTTGCCATTCTTCTCCATAATCTCTCCAGCACACTGGTCATGGCCTGCAAACATCCCTCCAAGCATGACAAAATCAGCACCGGCTCCTGTGATCAGCAAAGCGACACGTAAGGAAGTCGATAAGGGACAAGAGGTTGACGGACAAAGCAAGAACACAGTGGCCTCCAAAAACAATAACCAGCCCTAAATGGTTTGGTACAGAAAGTCCTGTCCTGTACCAGACCCAGCAAATTGAAGAATGTCTTACTGGGGAACTGACACTGCTGAACTGTATCTCTATCCTATTTTACAAGGAAAGAACCTTTTGCTGGTGTGATGACACATATATTTTATCCTGTTCCACCCCACACTCTTCATCATCACATTCAGCTTTAACCCTTCACTTCACTTCTGCTGGCCTTTTCTCCCAAATCACTAATGACAGGATGAGGGGAAATGACCTCAAGCTGCATCAGGAAAGGTTTAGTCTGGATATTAAGAAGTTCTTTACTGAGACAGTGGTTGGGCACTGGAACAGGCTGCCCAGGGAGGCAGTGGAGTCTCCATCCCTGGAGGTGTTTAAAAAATTAGTAGATACAGCACTTGAGGCCATGTTCTTGGTGTTAGGGAGATGCTGCGATGAGGGTTGGACTTGATGATGTTGATAGTCCCTTCCAGGCATGTGGATTCTATGATTCACAATAGTATCTGAACACAGTTCCTTATTAAGTAACTACTATTGTTAACTCAGAAGCCCTAATCTCAGTGCTGGCACCTGTTATGCTCAGTGCTGGCACACTCAGGAATGTCATGTTCTCCTCCCACCATAAGGAGAACTTTTTAATGAAATGATGGATTTTTTCAAATCCATCAGATCATGGTGAGCCCCTGACCAAGGGATCTGAATGGGTCTGCATTTGGGTCCTGCTGTTTAAGAACTTCAGGGAAAGGACCCGAGACCCTGTTTCTCAGGATGCTCCATAAAGGAGGTCTAACCCATAGCCACAGCTCCTCAGTGTGTTCTGAATAACAACACTGAATACCCACTCATGCCTCTTCAGTCTGTCCATTTTCCCCTGATTCTGAAATCAGATCCACGGGGAATAAAATCAGGAAGGATTTTTCAGAATCACTCTTCATTTTCTATTGTGATTTCCAGTATCTCCAGCTGGGCTGAAACTATTCCATCAGCAGCTCCTCCTGTGATATTCTGGCATATCTAGTCATGCTTATAAAAGTTTGGCTTCTACTCCTTCATGAGCCTGTGGTGACCCAACCCTGAAACAAAGCATTTTCCTGTTAAGACTTTACTTCTTCAATGTGCCTGAGCCAGAACAGGCCTCCCTTCTTCCCAGAAGCATGTGGCTATAAACCTCACTTCATGGAGAGCAAATGACCCTGAACTAACCCCATCCCATTAGAAACTCTGTGGTGATCCCAGGCCAGGTAAGGCTGGCACTACCACAGCAGTGGGTGCTGGCTCTTCTCCCAAGTACCAAGTGACAGATCAAGAGGAAATGGCCTCAGGTTGCACCAGGAGAAATTTAGGTTGGCCATGAGGAAAACTCCTTCCTGGAAAGGGTCCCAGGCCTTGGGACAGGCTGCCCAGGGAGAGGACTGAATCGCCATCCCTGGATGTGTTTTACAGTTGTGGAGATCCAGAACTCAGGGACAGGGTTTAGCAGTGGCCTTGGGACAGCTGGGTTAATGACTGGACTTGATGCTCTTGAAGATCTTTTCCAAACTAAACAATCCTGTGATTCTATGATTAGGATTTGCTCTGATCTCTCTGTCCAAACAACAGCACTGCACCTTGAAATTCGAAGTGAGTGAAACCACTACCAAACCTGCTCAGCTCCTGCCATCTGTTAAGAAGCTCTGTAGACAAATCTGAAGTCGGGACTATTTTGATCTTGTACTACATGAGAACTGTGGAGCATGCACTAATTTATAAAAGGCAGTTCCCTCCCTCCATCCCTTTGCCAAGGAGCAGCCCCAGCAGCAAGTCTGGGGCTGCAGAGCTCCCAGCTGCTCTGCTGACCTCACCTCCCTCTGCCTGGTTCTGCTTTTGAAAGGAACAGCATGTCCATGGTAAAGGGAGATTAAAAATGAGGCTAGTGTAGAACTGCTGAGCACATCACACACAGTATTTATAGCCAGGCACCCATTCAGGTGTCCTACTGTGCCAGCTACCTGGCAGATTGCTCCCGAGCGCTCGTGTTTCAGATGGCTGAGTTTGAAAGCCACAGTTTGACTCACATCTGATACTACTATTAACCTGCCAAAATCCGAAGGGAACGCTTGTGGTTTAAGACATTCTCGATTACTGGTGGGGAGCTCCTGTTGTTAACTGGCACAATCTTGCTCCACCTTTCCAAAGAAAAATAAGTAAGTACCCTGGGAAATCTAACTGATGTCTTCTTCATGGCTGGAAGAAAACATGAAGAAGGAGGGGTGGATTTGGTGCCAAAGTTTCAGAGGGAGCGTTCAAACAAGTCAAAGGCCTGCCAAGGGACACTGGACTCTCTGTCCTGTCTGTACTATCCCCTGACCTCCAGTTCTAGTCTCATCTCCGGCTGTGGGTTTTACGGCCTCCAAATTATTAATGTAAAACAGTCGCATGAAATGTGTACTTCAGAATTGCTGAAGTTTGGTTGCTGTGTGCCTAAGTATCTCTTTATTATTTTGGGAGGGAAGCAACTATGTTTGAATTACAGGACTGAAACTCATCCAACCTGAGTAACTTTTGCAAACTACAACAAAATCCATCAAGCTCTTCCAGAAGAGAAGAGCTGCGTTAGACCAGATACAACCCATCTAAACATTGGCCTGACATGCCCTGAAGCTCCAGGAATGACAAACCCATATTAAATACACTCTTCCAATGCTTTCCACCTTTTTTCAGTGTGACAAAGATGTCTGAACCTTTCAAGTCTCTTCCACAGCTTTGGCTCATTCCCCTGTCACAGATCCTTCCCTTTCAAGCCATACAAGTGCCGACACCCAACCTTGTGGTTCTGCTGGCTCTGGATGGGGTCCCTCAGATGCTTTCTGAATGCCCAGTGAGACAAGTCACTGATAACCACATGGGCTCTGCACAAATGCAGCTGGAGTCAGCCTGCATTTGTAGCCTGGGCAGCCCTCCAGGCAGATGGAGTAGAAGTTCAGCTGGACCACAGCTGGCCCTGGAATCAACCTGTGATCTATCTTAGCTACCAGCAGGTACACACATAAAGGTAACAAAAATAAAGCCACTGTGATCTGTCAGGTATCGTTAGGAAACAGTATGTGTCCCCAGCTAACTTTTCCACATGAATTTTCCTTTCCTGCTCCTCTGTCTCTTCTCAGCACTCCTGTAAGAGCAGTAGCATCGTGTTAAAAAGATGCTGGCACAGGATTCTAGAGGCACATTCTGTTCCTGGCTGTGTCACAAAAATATATGTGACCTCAGGCGATTGAACTTTACATTTCTGGGCTTTGACTTCTCATCTTTTAAAAAGGAGACAGTAGTGCTTCCCTGGGGCACTGTGAGAAATGTGTCCATGTTATCAGCCTTTCCAAGGGTGCAGCTATGGGAACCATCTGAGGGCCCAGCATGACGATCTGTCATGTCTGCTTTCATTCCTGTATCAGAGCACTTCTTCCCGATCAACCTGCACCTCTTCCATCATCATCTCCAGTATCCAGATGGCAGTGACATCTGTTTCCCAAGTCCTTGCAAGGTTCCTATCCAGTAGTTCCAGAATTCCAGCAGTCTCTCCTGAACTATCTGTCACTCCTGGCATTTTTGTCCCCCAACCACAGTGATTCTCTGTTGCTTTTTTAAACAGGCTTCTACCTTGTTTCCCCTCTGTCAAAATGCCCAGTCTGCCTCTGATGCCTGCCTCAAGTCACTGGTGTCACCTTCCACTTGTAAAGCTTCACAGCATCTCCTTCACGGCTGTTCACAACTCTTCAGTTACACTCAATCCACTCTACTCCTCCAGCTCCTGTGAACTTGTCTCCTCTACTCACATCTTTACCCATTTTTCAATGCTAGTCTTCATTTCTGGGCCTCCTTCACACATTTTGTGATTCAAACGGCTGTCCTGTCGCTGCTTTACAATCAACACTTCAACACCTCTTTCATAAAGACTTTACAATGATCCCAAAAAAGTAATAGCACAATCCTTTCAAACAAAGGTCCCCTTTGTCCTGTTTATGCTTTGCCCAGGCCTCTATCCCCACAAGATACCATACATCTGTATGTCTGAGTGGCCGTTCTCTGCTGTCTAATGTATTTATGGAACTCCTTCTCACCTAAGAGGCTGTCAGAAACACAGACGTCTGCACTAGACAATTCAGTGTCAAGGCTTTGGCTTATCATGGAGCATGGAGGCTATAAGTTTACACAAGGTAAAGTTTAGATTGGACATGAGAGAAAACTTGATGGAAAGGGTCCTCATGCTTTGGAACAGGCTGCCCAGGGAGGGGGTTGAGTCACCAGCCCTGGCGATCTGGAGCTTAGGGACGGTTGGGGTAATGGTTGGATTCAATGATCTTGAAGGTCTTCTCCAATCTGGATGCTTCTGTGACTCTACCTGTCTCTCACAGCCTGTCACCTCAGTGGCATTCAGGGAATGCTGACAGTGATCCCCTTTCCTAGAAGCCTGTTTTGCCACCCATGTAACAAATGCACACATGGCTCCAGCTAATCAGGTGCCTGCAGTGTCTACCTCACTTACACATTTTATGTATACATGATCTGTCCCAGCCCTGGCCCAGTGACACACAGGTCAGACTGCCTGTATAAACTCGGCTTTCCGATGCTCCTTTGTCTCAGGGACAACCCATGGCAGCCTTCAAACACAAACCACTGTGAATCCCAGCACCTCAGGGCCAACAGCAAGGCCACAGTCTGCCCTTTGACAGCTGTCAAGGAAGTTTCTGTTCAGACAGCCCAAAGGGCCTACAAGGACCCTTTGGGTTTGCTATAAACATCACAGAGGATAACATTTTAAACACTCTGAAGTTGCTTCCTGTTACTGACTTCTGGAAATACTCCTGTTAAAAAAATAGACCTTTTCCACGGGTCAGGTTTCTGTGCAAGTCACTGCGAATGCAACTAGGCCCCAACCCCAGTTTATAACCTCCCAACACCACTACCATCAAGAACTAGGAGAGCTGCAGAGCCTGAGAGAGTCAGAGCAGAGCAAAGGCCTCTCAGATGCAATCTTATTGTCAAAGACAGTGGATGCTACTGTTCAGCTGTGTCAGAATCACACAACTGGAAATACTTATGTCCTATGCCACATCACCCACTGGGTAACACCATGGGTGCTGGGAAACCCGGGATCAAATAGATTACTTGCTGGCAGCCGTGTTTAAAATTGTCTTATTTTTTCCTTGTCACCTGAGCTGTCTTAAAACAGGAGCTGTCTGCAAACTTAGAACACAAGTTTTGGTTTCAACCTTTCCAGGACGCCCCGAGTTTTTCTTGGCAGGTTTGTAATCTGAGTTTAAGGCTATCCTTGCTCTCTGTGCTTGCAAACTTCTTGCCAAGCAGACATGCTGCATCAAAACATGCCTTTGGTGTATCCCATCACCCTGTGTGCCTGGTTCACATCCACTGCTGCAGCAAGGTTAAGGCTAAGTGACTATCCCAGCCTTGACCTCTTCCTCACACTGATGCAACTTTCATGCCCAACAGAAAATACCCATTAAATCCTCTGTTCTATCAGCAAAAGCTGGAGCTAATGGCACAAAATCTGTTAATTATTAACTCGGATGTTCTAGACATCTGCTCAGCTCTAGGGGATACAGTATAAATAAACCCTCGTCCTTCAAGTGGACAGCTGATCCCAAGAACATCTCCAGGGATCTGGCCTGCCTTTTTGTTTTGTTCTTCTGTCCAACACACATTCCACCATCTCTTGGTCTATCTAAGATCCAGGACCTGGCCATGTTATAAGCATCTCTGAGCACTACTCAGAAGAAACCCCTATCGCTTTTCTTTGCACTGCTGTCCCTGTGGTTGTACCCTGTGTACACCTGGCAGAGTTCACTCGCTTCAGGATTTGCCATGTCTGGGCCAAAGAACAAATCCATGTCTAGTGCATTAATGTCACTGGAGTCACACCGCAGGGACCAGCATTCGGGGTCATACTGATTCCAGCATCGCTGATTGTACTGAGGTGTTAACTCGTGTCACGACAAGCTGTCCTTACCAAAAGCTTTGGCGACATCTCCTGGGCAGCTGCATCCTCCATCCTGCATGAAGAAAAGAGGACAGTGAGTGGTACCTTCTGCTTCCCTTCTTGACGCTCACTATTGATAACACCAGCGGCGGCAGCAACAACTCAAATTCCTGACTGCATTTCCCCTGAAGCCCAGAAGCTGCAACACAAAACCTTCTCTGGTGAAGGGAATCGTTCTCCATCGTTTTACCAAAAGTCTCCGTGATGCAGAGGTACCACAACCCCGCAAAGGCTTTTAAAATAACTGTCTCAGCAGTTTGCAATCCATTAAAAGGTCACAGTGGGAGGGGAGAGGAAACACACCCTCAGCTCTGCTGAATTTTGATCTGATAATCTCTAGTAAATGAGGTAACCTAATCTTTGGTACATGAGAATTAATCTCTCATCACGCTCCTTGCTGCTATGGATTGGTAAAGAACCAGCCCTTGAGATCTTCAGCATTTCAGACCTACATGTTTCAGTTTCAGTACAGAAAGGTGGCTGATGAGGGGGTTTCGGTTGAGGGGAAGGAAGTTATGTGTGTGACAGGGCTGTAAAAAAGGGAACAGCCCATAGAAGAGTTCAACATGTACTGCAGTTCTTTAGTGTTTGTAAAGGCCGGAGCGACAGAGGAGAGGTCCCTGTTCCTTTGATGATCAAGCTCTGCTGCAGACTGCCGACAGTTTTCCTGCTTTTGAAGCTGCTCCCTGGACTATGGGGTGACTTTGTTCTGCTTTACCTCCCCGCTGGCAGAACCACAGGCCTGTGTAGGACCCATAGCGGAGCATGGCTGGTGATCCCCACCATCAGCCCAGAGCTAGGGCTGAGCAACTGTGCTACAAACTCTCTGTGCACAGAAAAGGACTCTGATGGAAACTGAGCAGGTGGATCCAAAAACGAGGGGCTTTTCAAAGGGCTGCAAACAGACCTGGTACAACTTGAAAGGCTTTTATTCCATTTGCTGATAACCCCTGGCACATTTTGCCTTTTGTTGAGCCAGATAACTCTGCTGACAGCTCCAGAAAGGGGAGCTGGGCTGACAGCTGAACTGCTCTCTCATGTTCAGAGCTCTGATGGTGCAATTCTTTCCCTCTGACAAGGCTGTCAGAGCCTGGAGGAGGGTGTGAGTGTGTGACTCTGTGTCAGGGGAGGAGCTGAGGCACAAAAAGGGGGCTAATATCTTCAAAGAGCAATGATACAGATTTGCCTGACTCGTGCTGCCCAACTATGAATGTTCTCTGTGTTTCAGTCTGCTCTTGTTGGGTAGCTCAGGGTCTGACTTTGATAATTAACCCAGTGGTGGCAGTGATGGAGGCTTTGTGCTTTCAGAAGCACCATGGGGATGGGGGCCTCAGTGCATCTCCATTTGTTACTGGCTTCAAAAAACAGCACTTTGAACATCACCCAACTTGCTGAGGGGATTAAGAGATTGTCCCAAAAGCTCATGAGTTACCATTTGAGATAAAAGGGATCGAAGATGATGATGATTCACAACACTTCTTTAACAGTAGAAGTCTCCACTTACTTCACAGAAGCAGGTAAATTTAATGATTTGCAGAAAAGGAAACAAAAAGAGGACACATAATCGCAGGGCTGGAAGGGACCTCAGAGATCATCCAGTGCCAACCCCCTGCCATGGGCTGAGACATATCTCACCAGACCAGGTGGCCCAGAGCCTCATCCAATCTGGCCTTGAACACTTCCAGGAATGGACCAGATACAGCCTCCCTGGGCAACCTGTTCCAGTGCCTCAGCACCCTCATGCTAAACAGTGATACCAGAAGATGCTAAATACATCTCTTCATTGCATGTGAAGAATCAAGAATCTGTTTAGAAAATGAGATTTGCTTCTGCTGTGCTCTCTGGGCAGCTTTTCCTTATAGCTGAGCTCATACCAAGATGGACCTAGCTCTGGACACAAAATGACTTCAACTGTTGGGCTTCAATCACAGATCTTGTTGCAGCCTCTAGTCTAGAGCCCCAGGAAAATGAACCTGTTCAAATCCCCCTGTGGATTCAGGACAACTGGCATTCTTCTAAAATAAGCTTACATAGAAGGGTGGCCATGAAGGCTGTAAAGACAACTGGGTGCCAAGATGAAGGAGAGGGGAGAACAACTTTCCAGTCAACAGAATTATTTTAAAGTGACTAAGATAACAATTTTCCCCCCACCATTTCCACAATGGCAATATTTAGCTTGAGGAGAAGAAATACAGTATGGAAGAGCAGTGTGAACCATTTGAATATTTAATATTAATCTTCAACATACACTAAGTTTGTAACTGTGATTTATGTTTCAAGCAACCTTTATAATCAACTGTAAAACCAGCCCTTCTGGGGTATCAGCAAACAGACAGAGATTTGTTATGCAGGAGATATATAAAGTACACAGCATCTACGGCAGAAGAAACAATACAGATGGTGCTTCTCTTCTGAACCGCATATGCTGGGCATATTTCTGTGTGGAAAAGTGCTCTGCGTGGGAGAAGAGACGGCATGGCAGTAGCTGGGTGAAGAACCCCTTAGTCATCCTTTGCACTGACTGCAGCAGGGTGAAGGGGAAATAAGGATCCCTACCAAAGGATGGCCAAGTGAGAGAGGACACATCCAAGGCTGCCTGTCGTTCCCCACATTGCTGGCTTACTAGAAACCATGCCTGCCCCTCTGTCCAGGAGGGTAGATATTCAGACTTAGAAGAACAAGAAACTTTATCTCCAGTAGGGCTCCTCCTGCTCATTTAGCTCCTCCACTGTAACTGGCTGCTGCATTTTCTCAAGGCCAATGGATTAGTGAGAATGAAAACTGAGACTATTGGCTCCCAGTCAGGCAGTGTGAGACAGAAACAGCGCCTGGATCTTGGACAGGGTTTCCTCTCTTTCCATGAGTCATGAAAGATCCATTTCTGAGGTGAGCTTTGAGTGTTAAAGAGCATTTAGAACATAACCAGTGCAATTTCACCTCTCCTTTCTCTATTTGACTCTAGGGAGACTTCAGGCAGCCCCCTGGACTAGCAGGTTTGCCTAGAAACTGTCACCTTCTTTGACAGTACATCAGCTCCAAAAAGATGTTCACTACTACAAACATGTAAATTCCTGACTATAAGGGATTTAGCCTTGGGACAGCTAGCTTAATGATTGGACTCAATCTTGAAGGTCCTTTCCAACCTAAACTGTTCTATGATTGTGTCGTGTGGATCACTGAAGCCACCACAATCAGGTCAAGCAGGAAAGCAGATGAGGAATAGTACAGAATTGTTCTAATTTTTCAACAGTCTAAATGCACACTCTCAATTTTCTTGTGAAGTCAGGGCAATATCGTTCTTCTAAGGGTTGCTAGCAGAAAATGATTACTGCAAAGCCAGGATGGGTCTCTGAGCACCTGTGCTAGGATGGCACCTATAGTTATGCAGCGTTCATAGCAATAAGTCAGCCTTTCATGCTCTATTGCACACATGTTCTGTGATCTGCTATAGGCACAAGCATTTGCAACACTGCTCAAGTCAGAAAATCACAGGCTGCTTTTCTTTGTTTTCTGCAAAATTCATACAGGGGAAACATGGAGTAAAGGGAATGCAGATGCATTAATTATAGAGACAAAAGGAGGTCTGACTGTAACACAAACTTGTTCTGCTCCATTATGAGGTGGTGGAGCAGGACAAGAGAAGAGCAGCAAGGCTGGTAAAAGGTGTGGAGAACAAACCTTGTGAGAAGCAGCTGAGGGAGCTGGGGCTGGTTAGTCTGGAGAACTGCAGGCTGAGGGGAGACCTTACTGCTGTCTCTAACCCTGAAAGGAGGTTGTAGAGAGATGGGGGCTGGTCTCTTCTCACAAGGAACAAGTGACAGAACAAGATGAAATGCCTCAGGTTGCACCAGGGGAAGTTCAGGTTGGATATGAGGAAAAACCTCTTCACAGAAAGGGTTCTCAGGCCTTGGCACAGGCTGCCCAGGGAGGGGTTGAACCGCCATTCCTGAACGTGCTTCAAAGTCATGGAGATCTGGAGGTCAGGGACAGGGTTTAGCAGTGGCCTTGGGACAGGCTGGTTAATGGTTGGACTTGATGCTCTTAAAAGGTCTTTTCCAATCTAAACAGTTCTGTGATTCTATGATTATACCCACAGCTTCAGGACAGTCAAGCCCTTTGCTCAATCACTGTCCTCCTCTCCTTCCTCAGCAACCCAAAACACTCCCTCCCTCACAAGGAAGTGTCATCTGTACTCCACAGAGTCACCTCAGAAACACTCCTAGTCCTGCACAATGAGCTCTGTGACAGTGCCATTGGAATCACCCAGCTCATGAGGCACAGATGGGCTCATGTCATTTTACCTTGTGCTCCCTTCTGCTGCCTGCCTGTCCCTCCACCGCACTCCCTGGGGAAAGCCAGGGTTTTATTTCATTTTCCAGAAATCCTTTGCAGCAATTACTGTTTACTTCAATGTGAAAACACTATCAGGCTTCCCATTCTATTCACTTAACAGGGAGCAAGAAGCAGCTTTCCAAAAGCAGAGATGCAGAAACAGCAGTGAGGTGCCAGAGCCTTTCCAAACATTAGAGAAAACTGGTTTCTTTATATTTAAATCTCCACTGATTACCCCAGGAGGTAGTACAGGGGACAACTGGAGATGACGAAAGGAGAGCCTTACTGGCCTATTTGCACTCTCCCATTCCACAGAGGAAACCTGAGAGTAGCTGGTATTTACTTACAGAGATGATATGTCCTTTCAAGCCGTGTGCTGAGTCTGCACACTCAATGACAGCACTCAGCTGTGGATAGCCCACCCCGGTCTTAATCCGCGTGGTACACACAGAACCTAGGCAAGAGAATGAGGGGAAAAACATCGCCCATTAGGCTGACAGGAAGCATACAGCTTGTTTTCTTCTTCTTGTGGAAAAAATGTGGGTTTGTCTGTATTATTTCCCTCAGGAAGTGTCTATTGGGTGCTTATGGATAAAAAGAACACATAGGAACCTGAGCTTTAAATGGTAACACAGCACTTCACAGGAGCTATAACTGAGGTGACTGGTAACCTCCCTTCCTTCTCTAGGGCCACAACTCCCAGTTTAGTTTTCATCTCAAATATTTAGTTGGATATTGCAATAGCTGGCAATATCAGAAAATCAGCACAGAGCACTAAGGGAAATAAGTCATCATCAGAAAGCTCCACAGTGCAATATTACAGGAAATGTAATAATTACCTAATATTTATTACTGTCTGTACACTAATTATACTAGTATTATTCAACTATATTGATTGACACACACTCTGCTTGCAAAAATAAAGGTTATATAGATAAAAAAACCCCACACTTTGATTAGAGTTCAGCATGGTACAGGACTCTAGATCTTTTGGAGTATCTTTATTTTCCTCCTCAAATTAAGAATCAAAATGAGGACTGCTCTTTGCCAGCCCAAGTCTTAGCATTTAGGATACAAACCATAAAGATCTGCATGAGAACAAGAACTTCCAAACAGGTTCTAAACCAAATGCAATGAAATCTGGATCCATTCACCTATCTGATATCCCGATCTACCGGAGCTACCAGTAGAAGTTATCAAAGAACTGACAAGGTGAACACAGTGAGCAGTATTTCTGCAAAGTGGGAAGAAAATGAGTTTTATAATAATCTCCTCGGGGTATGTACTGACAAATGTAATAAATCACTGCTCTTTACACTACATGGACCATTAACCAGAAAGGAGCCTCAAAATCCCATCTTCTGTGAGGAACATTTCTTAATTGTGAGTTTGGGTTGCCAGCTTGTACCAAATCTGTTCAGGAACTTCTCCAGGCAGGGTTATACAGATTCTACTCCCAACGATTTCCAATTTGAGGCTACAAACTATACAAGAGCTTCTTTTATATCTGAACTTACCCATGACAATGGCACCACAACATCCAGATTGATTGTTCTTGATGCATTTTGCAGTATTTATTGTTGTCCGCTGGCCAGAGGTGCAACCTTTACGTTACCATTTGCACTGCTCAGATTCTCCATTCACAGACTACAACTATCTTACATCTTGGAGAAAACTATGTGCCTGAAGTGCACTGGCTGACCACAGCTGTACTGACAGTGGAGTCTGTGTTAGTCACTTTAAAATCTACCCCGTGTATGGCAGCCCCATCTGCAGTCTACTTTACACACGTGTTCCATCTGGACAGCTTCTCCACCATCATCTCCATAAATAAACTGGATTTGACTTACCTGGTCCAATACCCACTTTAATGATATCTGCTCCAGAAAGAATAAGTTCTTCTACCATCTCTCCCGTCACCACGTTGCCTGCCTAGACAGAAGGAACAATATCATATATACAGGAGACTTCAAGACTACTGTCCTTAGAACTGAGCCCTGAGGAGCACTGTAGGCGACCAGTTGCCAGCCAGATGTAGCCTCCCAGGTCCTCCTTCACAACCGGAACAGCTCTATCAAGCTTTTCACCAGTTGGTACCTTCCACACTGCCCAAATCTTTGGTAGATGCCTGCAAGGGACCCTGATAAAACATCTGAGAGCTCCTTCAGTACTCTGTGATGAAACTCATCAGGCCCATCATCCCATTAGGCAGGGTTTGGATTTCAGCATGTCCTTACCTAGACAAATCGCACAAAATAAACCTGCATGAACTAGAACACCCATGTTGTGCTTCTTGTGGGATTGGCTACTTCCTTGTGAAGACGTGAATTTAGGATCTAGAGATGTTCACGAAGCCTCTTATGTAATGAAATTCCAGGACTCAGCAAGTCTTTGTGGCAGTGCTGATACAGGCAAATCCTAAAATCCTTACTTAACATTTTCTTACTTTCTACTAAAATAAAACTCTGCTGAAGTTACCTGGAGCTACCCAGAGAATGCTGGACAAAGCCTGTTCTCCTCCTTACTGATTTTTGCCTCCTATTGCACCATTTATTTATTTTTAATGAATTTCATTTCTCCCTTTTATCAGCCTGAAACAGCTGCCAAGCCACTACCTGAGGCACTTATGAAAAACAATGATACTCTAATGGAATCATCCTCCTATGATTCTGTGATTCTAAGGCAGCAATTTGTGGTCTAAGACACAAGACCACTTAACTTTGCCCAAAACTGCATGATATTGATTAAAAATAAAATGGAACAGTCAGGAAATGAAGAATATAGAATAGGGACAGGGTTTCCAGCTAAGTAGTGCTTCCCTTTTGCCCAGTGGCAGTTTGTTGTACCAGATGTTGTCGGTATTACAGGGTGGTGAAATACTGCAGAGCACACAACAGATTTATAAACAGGTATTAAAGTCAATAGGTCCCTGAGATTTAGGATCAAATACATATTTAACTTAAACAGCAGGGTCTTCTTATTAGCAGAGCATAGCAGACTGTCAAACTGTCTTCTCAGAAATGTTAACCAGACGTTGAATGTTAAGTTACTGCTGGAGAATGTTGGAGCCGCATATGCTGATTCAAAATGCTCATTCTAGCAGGGAAAAGCTGTCCCCAGCACACATTTTTTTCCTGGAATGCGTGTACACACATCAGTGGTTTCTGTCTTTCTGAATCTGCAGATCTTGAACCAATTCTGGGGGGAGGTACAGAGCTCTACATAGCAGACTTTGACCTGCCAGTAACAGGCTTGATGCTTTCAGGTACCTTCTGCAAACCTCAGAGAGCATAAACCATTACCAGAGAGGCACAGCTATGTGTATGTGAAGAGACACCAGTATCACAGCTGAAAAGCAGGGAAAGCTGTTTTCTCACATCCAGCTGAACTCTGCTTCCACTGACAGCAATGCTAGCTTTACCAGTATGACAGCTGACTAGAGGCAAAAAGGCTTCTGAAAGCCCAGCATGTGAGGTAAAGCTGGAATACTTCAACCAAAAAAAGTAAATGTTAAAAGCTGAACACAGAAGGGCTGAGATTACAGAGTGAAACCCCCTTGAAATTAACTAAATCACATAATTGCTTTTGTTGGAAGAAACCTTTAATATCACCCAGTCCTACTGTACCCCCAGCACTGCCAGGTCCCCACTAACCCCTGTCCCTCACACCACATTTCTGCAGCTTTTCAGCTGCTCCAGACACAGGGTCTCCACCAGGCTGGGCAGGCTGTTCCAAGCTTTGACAACCCTTTCAAGGCAGAAATATTTCCTATTATCCGGCCTAAATCTCCCCTGTTGCAACTTGAGGCTGTTTCCTCTCATCCTGTCACTTGTTCCTGGGTGAAGAGACTCACCCCCACCTCTCTCCAATCTCCTGTCAGGTTCTAATCTGCCACAGGACTGACTTTCTTGAAAGAGATACAGCCTAGTAATTACTGTACTGCTAAAAGAACTTTGCTACCCTGGCAGTAAAACAGTGGCATCAGTAACAACTGAAAGCCAGGAACACTGCCATGTTTTCTGTGTGGTCGGTTGTTAGGGGCTACAACAAATTCCCTTGGCTGTGGTCCTGACCTCCCACACTTGTAACACCCGTTGTACCATCACTCAGTGTGAGGTTTCAAGAGAGTATCACCCCAGATCATTCCAACACCTAAACCATGGGTCAGTCCCGAGGGAAATCCTGGGCCTACTGACTGTAATAGGATCAAGATTTCACCTAACAGGATTATAAAGGCTGTACAGGCTGCTCTGAGGGAGCTACAAAATCAGTGAAAACAGTAGGGCAGCGCCTCCGAATCTCAGTCAGGCACTCGATCCTGTGCTTCATAAAAGTCTGCTATAAATATCGACTCATTACGGCAGGAACACTGCTGCACTGATGGAAAGCTGCTGGCAAATGGCAATGGATCAAGCTGGGGAGAAGTGTCTGTGACAACAGTTCTCCAACTTTCTTCTTGTATCCTGGAGGAAAAGCACAGTCTGTGCCTCCACACGATGAGGAGTGCTGCCAAAGGACACTTCCCACCCACCAAAGCAAAGGGGTGCTCTGCTGTGAGACGATGAAGAGATGATGTCCTTTGCTAGGCTGAACCACACGAGGTGGGTGTTTGCCCTCCCTATTGTGACTGACCCAAAAGAGCCTCAGCAGCATCACTGTCCAGCTGGCCTCTGCTCTGAGCTCCCAGCCCTGGTGGACACACCATGACTGGACTGACTTCACTGCTTGTTCCAGAGCTAAACTGGGAACAGTCTGCATGGCTTTTTCACACTGAATCCTGTCTCCACTAAGCCCCTGAGAATTTCTGCTATTGGTTCCAAGGGGAGCAACAGTTTCTAGCCCCTGCTGTTTCCTCGAATCCTGTTTTGTGATTCCACTTGCCCCCCTCTCTGGCCCTCTAGTGCTACTGCAAATGTGCTGCTGCTGCCCCAGCCTCTTCCTTCCTGCCAAACTCTGCTCCTCTCCCTGACGTTTTTTCTGTAGAGCGAACACGGAACACTACAAAAAGACAAATTCAGGATAAAAACTTGGCAAAGCTTGCTGGCAAAGACATCTTTGCTTGCTAAGCTGCCTTCCAGTGAAAGAGAAGAACCATAATGTCTACAATTACACTAATAAATAAGGACTGTGCTTACTGTAATGAAAAGGCCCTGACCTTCCATCACTAATATCAAGTTTTGATTTAGACTTCAGCAAGTACAACCCATGCACTGGCGCTGTGCTACAGCAGGACTCTCCACAGCACCATCAATGCTGATTCTGGAGGTCAGTGCTGCACTTGTGAGATGCTCAGGAGACTGGAATACTGCTCCTTCCTCCATCCTCAATCTAATGAGTGACTTCAGACAAGGTATGTTGTACCTTTGTGCCCCTGTTTGTCTTCCCTATCCTTTGTGTTCCACGGAGAAACTCATCTTAGTCAATGAATATGCAAGGCAGAAGAAAAAAGAACTTGCTTTAGAGCCAAGCAGAAGAGAATAAGGCAACACAACTATAAAAGTAAGTGTTTAAAAAGACAAATCTGTGCATTTGAAAGGTTGTTACGGCAGGAGACATCCTCCATCTGCACAGGAGTATCAGCCCGAGAGTACTACACTAACAGCAGTTGCTTTGCATGTCACCTTTGAGCCCTGGAGCTGCTAAGCCCATCAAATGGCCCCCAGGAGCACAGGTTCCCCAAACCCAGGGGTTGGGTTACTGCTATGTTCTGCACTGCAGCTGACTGTGGAATGAATGGTCGTGCTGAGGAAAGCAAACAAGGCGGCCTGCAAGGTCTCAGAGATCACTTTCAGCTATGAGAAAGCTTCTTTATTTTTATACCTTCCATTTAACTGCTCTAACCCTTTTGTTTGAAAGCCACAAGAGCAAGAAGCATACTGCAGGCACAGCACAGAGACATCAAAGCACGCAGAACAAGTAGCAGCAGGACACGTCTACCAAAGAATCACAAAAAGGAGCTCAGATGAGCTCCTGCATTTCAACCAGGAATAGCTTCAAAAGGCCATTCTGGCACACAGTGCAAAGTTAACTCATTTGGAAGTGGGGTAGAGCTGCCTGTCCCTCATTGAATTAGACCACCCCAACTCTGAAGGCTTTGGAAAAGGTTTGGGATCAGCCCAAGTTTGTTAGTGTGGTTTTGGGAATGGCCATGATCCCTGTGCAGGAGATGAAAAACATGAGTCATACTAAAGCATGTTCAGAGGAAGGAGCTATGATCAGAGAAGGCAACTGAACAGGTCAGAGCTGAAGATGTGCTCAAGCTGGTGGTGCGTCAGGACAATAAGACTTGAAGTAACAATCCCCTCAGTCACAGAAGCAGAGAGTCTAAGCAGGTAGCTTAAAAGATGTGGGAGGTGGACAGGACCAGCTTAAGGACCTTGGACTAAAATCTGGGCTTGATACCTGACTTCGACATTGACCTCCTGTGCCTTCTGGGCAATTCATCTTGGTTGAGCTCCCTCCTCAGTCAGCAAAGTCAGCAGTCTGTGGGGAGGTGGAGGAAGGGATGACATGCGATTTTTCTTTCCATTCCTAACAGTAAAGATTTATTTTTTTTTTACCATATAGTTTTAACTCTCTCCCAGAATTCTTGAAGTCAGAGACACTGTCACTAGGGATGACACTTCAGATCCAAAGTAACAAAACAGCTTATTCCCTTGCTGCAAGAAGCTCAGAAAGCTCACTTGTATAATTTCATACTTCCTAAACCTTTCCCCATGAGAAACAGGTCACACCAAAAGGGTTCCCACATCTGCTGGTGACTGTTGATGGATGCACATAATCATTAGATTTTGGTAACTTAGAAACCTACAGGCATCCCAGTCATCTTCCATTTTCCAATTCTCTTCTTCTGACATAGAAGGAAGGAAAACAAGTCTCATCTGAGCTGCCTGAACATGCAGTTCCCTACTGAACCAAGTCAGAATGTGCATTTATGACCATTTTTACTTCAGGTTTACTTCACACGTGCAAAGTGTAATGACTGGCATGAAGAAGCGTTGCCTAAACACAGTTCTTTCCTGCACTGTTTTGAAGAAAGGTTGGTGGCCTCATCAAGAAACTGCTGCTTGTTTGAGAATTTCTGTTATCATGGAAACAAATTCAGACCCATTTCAAGGGCCCTGGCAAACACGCAGAAGCAGTATGGCTCTGCTGCAAGAAGGCCCATGGTGATGGAAAGAGCCCACTTCCCTGAGCAAAGGTGCCAGAGGAAGTGTAAGAAGGGACAGTAACATCAAAGAAGGTGTATTAAAAGCCCTGGTGCTGACTGGTTTGCTCTCACAGCAAACCTCAGCTTGGAATCACCACTACAGGCTTTAAGTTTAGAGGACAGATCTGGTGTGGGAAGAGAATGTGACCAGGAGAAATATGAGAGCCACCCAGCCCGCACTGGCAACATCGAACTGCTGCATGAATGCTCAACAGTGAATGTTTCCACAGCAGTTATCAGCAATGGAAGACTGATGATGCCAACTCCACAGAGCTCCTGACATCTAACAGCCAAACTCTGGACCCTGTACCTGCACAGAATTCCCACTTCTCCACCCTCTGTACACACTTACCATAATGGTGTGATGTGGGAACAGGGCACGGACAGACTTCACAAATTCCACAAAGTGCTCCGAGTAGCCGTTTGCCACATCCAGACAGATGTATTTGATAGGTGGGATGGCTTCCAGAATACTTGTTAACTTGTCCAAATCAGCTTTGCCACTACCAGAGCTTGCTGCTACGTGCTAGAAAGACAAAGAGGGGAAAAGAGAGTAGTAGTGTGTAAAAGATGGGATAAACACATACCTTATATGCCTTTTACTGCATAATCTTGGGAGGACTTGTGCTGGAAAACTAGTGAAAAAATCGTATGAAATAAATACCTTCCTGGGAATATCAGCAGTACTTCTGCTTTGCTTAAAGGCTCTAAAATCAAGCAAAATTATCATTTTATCAGCTCCTCGTTTGCAAGTGGATTCTCACAGGCAAATAACATCACCCGAGATGGCTGAAAGCTCAGCTGTACTCAAAGTAGCACAAGCACAGAAGCTACAGAGTGGAATCTAGGTCTTGGAGTTCACCAAACACTGCTTTGGATCTATAGACTCATGGGAGAGTTGAGTTTGGAAGGAACCCCTGGAGATTGTGCAGTCCAACCCCCTTGCTCAAACAGGGTCAGCTACCACTGAAAACAAGCAGATTGCTTCCTCCTTTGTCTTCCTACGAGTTCTTTCCAACAGAAAAATAGTTTCCACAGCTGTTGGCCCACAAAACCTCTGCAGAGATCCAAGGTCACGGAGCAAGTCAGTATTTAATCACTAGGAGATCCTACTCCAGTGATTATGAACCACAAATGAGCTACGTGCCAAAGCGTGCGGACACAGGATATTGCTGGAAATGCTGTCTACCCTACAGTGCCATATAAGCAACAGGCTGCTGTTTTTGCATCCTAAGGTTTTCACAATGGCCTCATACCCCTATTCTTTTCAAACCAGGACAAGCCACTTCCCCTGATGCTGTGAAGAATGGCAAAGACCTTCATTCCCCAAAACCTCACTTGACAACAGCATTTCCCCAGAGACTCTGGTCTCCAGAACAAAGCAACAAACCAGAATAATTCACAGGATGAAAATGTACCTCGAGGCATTCTGGGTGATTGGCAGCAAACAGTTTCCATTCTTCCAAAGAATAATGCTTGTGAATGGCAGTGAACATTGCATGCTGGCAAAAAAAATGCAGAAAACTGGAATTAACGTCCAAGTCCAGCGTCTTCCCCTCAGCTGCAGAATAACAAGGTGTCAGAATTTCCCATTTGAAATGCAGGCTCATTCCGCTTGGTTAAAAAACAGTGACACTGATTAACAGAGCAGGCAACTCCAAATGGCTCATTCCAAGGTAGCCTGGCATGCTCAGCTGACCTATCAAGATGGGTTTCTGATGTTTCACACAGTTTTGATCAATATTTGGAATGTGCTTAAGCACTGCCAGTAATTAAGGTTGAGCCTTCAGGCCAGAGGCTAATTAACTAGTGGCTTCTGACTGCTGCAGTTTTCTCCAGAAGTCTACACTTTCAAAACTGTTTTCAGCTATTATTGTATTGCTTTTTAAGAAAGCAAATTACAGACCTCAAAAGACCTCGATGTTCCACCTGAAGCTGGAACCACAGACTCAAAAAATGGTTTAGGCTGGACTGAACCTGAGAGACCATCTATACCAACCCCCTGCCATGGGCACAGACACATCTCACCAGACCATGGTGCCCAGAGCCCCATCCAACTCGGCCTTGAACACTTCCAGGGATGGAGAAGCCACAGCTTCTCTTGGGCAACCTGTTCTAGCACGTCAGCACCCTCACAGGGAGGAATTTCTTCCTAAGATCCAATCTAAATCTCCCCTCTTTCAGTTTGAACCTTCAGAGTAAGCATATCCAGTGAAAGTCTTTCTAGAACAATGTCTCTGGTGTTGCTGTGAGTGCACAGCTGCTGTGCATCCAGAACAAGGTGCAGTTACCTCCTGCCCCTCTATTCTCTAACCTATACAGCTGAAAAGTAACAAAGGCTGCTCAGTGACACCCAGTAGCTTCCCAGCTGTGGCAGAAGGGAGAGCCAGGACTTACTTTCGTCATAACCACGGCCATCTCAAATGTCCCCACGGTGTCCATGTTTGCCACTATAATGGGAATTCCTGTGTAGGTCTGCTTGGAGTTGCGGAAGGTGAAGGTGCGCTTGAGGTCAACCTGCAATGAACGGACACAAGTTCAAGCAACCGACTGCAGTTGAACGAGTTCTGCCACTGCAGGTTTGGTCACTGCTTCTTAATGTTTATATTTGTCCTGTTCTTCCTCCTTTCATTCCACTGCTACTTCATTTAGTTTCATACAATTTTTGCCTTCCAAATAAGAAAAAAAAACATAAGGCAAAGTAGTGTTTTCTGTCTTAAAGAGAGTTCTTGCTGAAAAAGAACCAAAATTAAAATTAAAAGCCATGGCAGCAGGGGTTGGAAGGCAGGACAGGGGGTTCTGTGGATTATTTTGTTGTTTTATACAGAAGTACCCTCTGCTGTTGGCTGCCCAAGGAATCCACACTGAAGCCCTAACTCTGTAGAAGTCAGAACTGGAACTCCCTGTGTCTCCAGGGCAGAGGGCTCTGTCCCAGTCTTTCATGTACATGACAATATACAAAGCAAGCTCTTCCTTCTAGCACTCCTGCCATACAGCATGAGCCATCCTTCCCTGGCTTATTAAACCACAAGGCTGATCATTTCGAAGTTAATTTCTTCCAACCGTGTCAGCCTTGACCTTCAACGTTCTTCAGCATCCTCAAATGATGATGGTAACATCAAGCATTCTGCTCCTTACATTTGTAAGAGCTAATATCCAATTTAGATGAGTTCCCACGGTCTGCTTAGCATCTTACAGAAACAGGAGACAACCCTCTAAAGATATTACATTCATTTCTATAGGAGCAGGAAAAATTAAGGCTCTTTCTCAGTTTTCATTACTCCTCACTTCAGCTTTAATCCAGGAACAGAGACCTGAACTGAAATCCATCAGCAGAAAAGAAGCAATACAAAAAATACAGCACTGCAGTTATTCACTGACAACATATTCTGAGCACTGCCATATTATAGGCTACACTCTTGAGTGATCAATATGGGGGGGAGGGTTTATTACTGATTTGTATAAGGAAAGAACTTGGTGCCCCAGTGACATACGGTGGAACAGGCTGTCATTTTGGCTAAGCTTATAAAGGAAAGGTCACTTTGGCAAACAAACTAAGATACAGCTTAACACCAACTCACCCTTCTTACTGATAATACCATAACAGCAGAAATTTCTGAGGGAAAACAGTGGGGCTTCCCCCTATCGAGGCTCTTGTTCTAGAAGATCAGAAAAAATAGCACACTGGGTTGGAGATACTTATGTGGTGCCTCTCCAAACAGCCAGTACCAAATGTCTGGGAAAGGAAGAGGCAAATTGTGAAATTTCCTCAGCCTACCTTCCCACTCCCAAGAAGCTGATGTTGACATTTCTGAAGGCAAAGGTCTCTTCCAATCCATTGTGCTAAAGAGCCACTCATGGACAAAGAACTTGCCTTATAAATTCTTCAATGCTTCACACCCTTAGCCTCTTCAATATTCCACCACAATAAATTCCAAAGATTAATTATGTCTTCCATAAAACCCATGACCTTTGCCTGACAAGTGCTTCCCACTTCTTGCTTTGTAAGAGACGATCAAGAGCCACTCCTCATTTGATGAACTTTCAGTGTATCCTTCACTGTTGCTCCACCTCACTGAGCAGTAGTCCCATAATGTTTTGTTTTTCCTTCTGTGGAAGCCAGTCAATATTGCTGATCATCCCAGCTGCTGTTCTCACTACCTGTTTTAGCATATAGTGCTGCTGTTGTGAAAGGAACACCAGACCTGTGAACTGACAAGCATCACAAAGCTCACTGGTTCTCCTCAGTTCCTCTAGCAGTACTTCCAACCACTTACTGTCTCTTTTCTCAGTGCCAACAGCTAATTATTAATATTGTTCTATGCATTATGAGACAATATCTTCTGACTCTAGGACTACTCATCATCACTCAACTGCAAAAAGAAGACACTTAAGTGGATTGTGTTTCTTCTGTGTGGACCTTTGACACATGAAAGTACTAGGACATTGGCCTAAGACATAATCCTAACCCTGGCCTTATTTGAATCTAGAATTTTAAATTAGTAACTCAACTTGCAATAGGACATTTGTCTGATGAACTTAAAACAGACAACCTGCAGAGCCAAGTCAAACAAATGCAGGAATACCAGCCCATATGAGTTGCCAAGACCCTCAACAGACAGGTGATGCTGCTCCCACTCCAGTCATTGCTTAAACCAATTTGGACACTCAAATTCAAGACTCAAATTTCCTGGTATCGTTTCCAAAAGAGAACAAGGAAAATGGAGACAGTACTGGGCCAGAGGTTGGACATGATGATCTTAAAGGTCTCTTCCAACCAAAGAAATTATATGATTCTATAAATCAAAACCAAGCCCAAACAGAGCAGACCTACAACAGAGCTGCAAACACCCCGAGGTGCCTCTCTAAGAATCTGACTTGATCCTAAAAAGCTGTCCTTGGGCAAAACAAGCCTGTTTCCACCAGAGAGGCTGACACAAGCCTCAGAGAACAGCTTACTGGGTAACAGGCACTGGAGTGTTCTGCCTCTGTTCCTCTGCCAGAGCTATTTATTTATATTCTTGTTTTGAAGCAGACTGGGGCTGTCCACTGCAGATCTGGCTCTCACTGACACTGTTTATTCCTGTTGCTACAGCCTCAGTGATGGTGTCCAATTTCTTAACCTTCACCACTGAGCACTGACTCCCCCCAGCCATGACATGCACTTTTTCTCATGTGAAATGTTTTTAACGGGTCATCACAGCCACCCATTATGACCCTGCCAGATCAGCTCAGGTTCCTCCTATCACTTTCCCTTCCCAGCAGCCCTTCACAGCTAAATATACACTGCACTGCACTTGAGGGAGCCAGGTGTCACTAGGGGGGCACAGCTCCACCTGTTTGCCAGACCAGCAAACTGGATTTGAAGGAGGGACCCCACAAGTCCCCAAGAAAATTGCTTGAAAAAGCCTTACAGACCTTACGAGCATGCAATAAGAAGTCACTCAACTGACACGGTGTTAGAGTCACAGAATTGTTGCGGGCAGAAAAGAGCTACAAGATCATGGAGTCTCACTGAGTCCAACCATTAACCTAACTGTCTCAAGACCACCGCTAAACCCTGCCCCTAAGCTCTAGCTCTCCATGACTGTGAAACACATCCAGGGATGGCAATTCAACCCCCTCCCGGGGCCGCCTGTTCTAAGGCCTGAGAACCCTTTCCTGAAAGCAGCTTTTCCTCATGTCCAACCTAAACTTCCCTTGGGACAGCTAGAGGTCATCTCCTTTCTATGCTAAGTTAAAAAAAACTAGCCTGGGATCACCATTCTAATGCGAGAGCCTCTCTAATCTTTCACCCTTATCATGGCAAAAAGTTTTGCTTAGCTGTTGCATTCAAAACTCCCTGGCCACAGGCTCGTGATCTCCGTGGCCACCAATCACCGTGGCCACCTCCCTCCCCTTCCCGGTTTTGTCCTTCTGCCTCACTTCAGCTGTGTCGGTCACTCCCTGTTACAACTCGGCTTTCCCCAGGGAAAAGCCTGATCCTCTTTCCATCACCCACCACTCCATAATTCCTTCGTTAGTCCAGCTAAATCCTTTGTTAACCTTGGGGTTACACGAGGTAACCACGGAGGCACCTTCAGCTCCAGTGCAGCCATCTTTTGGGGAACAGGAGAGACACCTCCTGGGGGTCTTTCCTACGAAATTGCTAGTTACAGCAACAGCCTGGCTAGTAATGGCCCTGGGCTAGCAGGCACTCAGAGACTGGCAGCAGTGCAGAACAGGAACTGGAGGTTAATCAGGGGGAACAATCCCACCTGATCAAACTGGTTATTTATAAAACACAATTATTGTTTAAACTAGCATTGTTTACAGAAGTATTACTGTTTCAAAAACTAGTACTGTTTAAAAACTAGTATTGTTTTAAACACTGTTACTGTTTTTAAAGCTATTACTGTTTAAAAATGCCATTATTAAGAAACTATTATTGTTCAAAAAGCTGTTACTGTTTAAAAACCCTTTTACAAAAAACCATTGCTTTTAAACCGATTCTTAAAAAATTCTATTACTTTTAAATTCCTATTTTTAATTAAAAACTTATTATTTTTAAAACTATTATTTTTAAAAGTTAATTTTTTTTAGTCTTATTTTTTAAAAAAACAATCCTTATTTTAAAAAACTCTTTTAT
>VZRI01008067.1:674096-716914 GCA_013397515.1 Upupa epops
TAAAGCCCCCACCTCAGATCTGCTTTTGAGGCTGCTTCTCTTAGGTCTGAGCAGAACATCTTTAAAGTCCAGCTTGAGGTCTGCGTCTACCCGGGGCATCTCGCTACGCTGCGGGATCGCTGCGGCGCTCGGGGCTCTCCCAGCGGCGCTGACGGCTCTCTCTGCTCCGCCCGCAGAGCCGCGCCGGCCAAAGCCCGCGGGCCGCGCTCGGAGCTTATTTATAGACTTTATTAGGAGAGGGTTGAGCTCGGCTGAGCCGTCCCCTGCCTGCCCTTTCCCTGCCTGTGGGGTGGCGCGGGAGGGGGAAATGGGGGGAACGCGGGCGGGCACCGGCGCGGCTTGAGGGCGCAGCAAGGGCGGAGGAAATGGCGGCCCTGACCCCGCGTAGGGCCCGCGCTTGGGGAAACAGCGGCCCGGGCTGGTCCCGCATCCCCCTGCAGAGCTGCTACTGCTGCTGGAAAAGGGCTGAGAAAAGCGCTCCTGCACCTCTTAGGGGAGCAGCGACAGCCCTGACCACCCGGTGCTGCTCCTGCCAGAGAATTTCCTGGTTTAGTACCTGCAGAGAGGCAACGGAAGCTGCTTCTTTGCTTTTAGTTTTGCCCTCCATAGCAGAGAGCAGTCGGGTTTGTGGTTTTGCACAGTCATAAAAAATTCCGGTGACTTCATATGGTTCCAAACCCTCCCCCAGAGCTCCAGTAATTTATGCACTGGGTCCGTCTCCATCTGTTGGATGTGTACAGGGTTACCAGGTACCTGCCACCTGAGGTGACTCTGAACCATGAAATCCAGTTATGAAGTCAGTGGGTTATAAGAGTTGGGCTTCTTTGGAAGACACATCATGAGTAGACATGGAGCTGCTGGAGCAGGTCCAGAGGAAGCCATGATGGGGATCAGAGCACCTCTCTTACAAGGACATGCTGAGTTGGAGGTTGTGTGGCTTTAAACTGAAAGAGGGTAGATTTAGAGTAGACATAAGGAAGATGCTCTTCACTGTGAGGGTGCTGATGCACTGCAACAAGCTGCCCCAGGAGCTTGTGGCTGCTCCATCATCTTTGGAAGTGTTCAAGGCCGGGTTGGATGGGGCTTTGGGCCACCTGGTCTGGTGAGAGGTGTCAGTGCCCACGGCAGGGGGTTGGAACTAGATGGTCCTTAAGGTTCTTTCCAACTTGTACTGTTCTATGATTCAGTGAGCCAAGTCCTGTCAATGGCCAGGAACTGAAGCACAGGAAGATCATGGCTGGTGTCCCTTCCTCAGGTACATTGCAGGGTGCAGTATTGCAGGCATTTGGTGAACATCCTGCCTGGACCATTTTACACCTTTTTCTCTGAGGGACGCAGATAATTCAAGATGACCAAGCATGAGTCCTGAGCTTTACCCAACATTGGAGTCCTTGCTGTTCTAAGAGTCCTTGAGTCTGGATTCCAGAAAGGCTTGAGGCTTCAGAACTCCAGATAATGATTCAGAAGGGGTGTAAGTGTAGGTGTTTCCCCCAGAAATATTTGGGGAAGCAGAATCCTTTATAGTCTCCTCTGTGTAGCAGAAGCCATTCACTTGGTGGTTTCTCCATTGGCTTCAACAACACAGCAGAACTACTGGAATTTATCCTTCAGCTAACCACATCTCTCACCATTTACTGTTCAGTCATAAATTAACACTGTTGAGGAGCATTGTGCTGAAGAGGTCCTGTGCAAGTGCCATGCCTGTAGCAGAGGCTTCAGAATGGACTAAAAAACAAATGCCTTCTGTCTGTGCCTGGCACCATGGCTTCTCTTTGCCCTCATGGCAAGCATGTGATGCTGAGAAGAGAGAAGTCACTGCGCTGCGGTGTGAATACAAAAGGCCAACACTGTCATAGGTGGGAGGAGATGGAGGCTAGCAGTGAGACTTGTAAGTCCCAGAAAGCAATGCCTGATGGTGTTTCTTATTTCCCATATTTGAGTCTTGATTTCCACTCACTGACCTCACTCTGCAATTTTTTATGTAGATGACAGTGTCTGGTAGTATCTGATATTGTTCTCACATACATGTGCCTAGAGACTAGTTGGTTCTCTCAGACCAGTTCCAGTAGTCCTGAAAATTTACAAACTCCATCAGTTTTTTACTTTATGATGTACTTTCTGTGATTAAAATTCTGTCTGCTTGCTGAACGATGTCTGCCTTTTTCGATGTCCTTTCCGACATGGACAACCAAACTGAAGATCATCTCATTAGGTATCTTGGCTATTCCTATTTACATCTGCAGTGGCCCATAAATCTTCTGACAGTTTCCTGAATGTGGTGTGTTTGGGAAGAGGGAGAAGTGATCATTATAATTCAAATCATAATAATTCAAAAATTCCATGGCTCAGGAAGAAGTACTTGGCTTCAGCCTATGTTTATTTAAGAGTTAGGGTTGTCTTTGTGATTTTTGTCCTGCTACTCTAGTTGTGAATGCTGTAGTGTTTCATAATAGAAATAAGCTCAGAAATGGCATCTGATGACAAAGACCATGGAAGAGGCAGAGGTACTCATTGGTATCTTCACCTTGGTTTTCCCTGTTAAGTTTTTGCCTTAGGAATCCCTGACCTGCGACCCATGGGGAAGTCAGGAGCAGGGAAAAAACACCCTCAGGAGACCAGAGTCTGGTTGAGGTGAGGAGGAGCCTTCCCAAGGACTAGAAGAAGCAAATGTCAGTCCTGTCCTTGATAAGAGCAAAAGGATGAATGTTCTGGGTAACTATAGGCCACTCAGTGGCCTCTGATGCCTGGTAAAGTGATGGAACAAATAAACCTGTAAACCATTTCCAAATGCATCAAGGACAGGGTGACTGGAAACAAAGAGAAAATCACGCTCAGCTAACCCGATATGATGAAATGACTAGTTTAGTGGAAGAGGGGAGAGCAACAGATGCTCTTTGTTTTGACTTTGGCAAGGCTTTTGACAGACTTTCTTAATATCTACATAGACAAAACTAGCTAAAAGTACTACGCAATGGACTGAAGACTGGCTGGACATGAAGTCGAGCTGCAAGTTATCAGTTTGTGATGTACCAGGTTCATTTTACGTGGCAATAAAATCGCCCCTTTTTATCCACACACTGTTTGTTTCTAATTGAAACAAAACTTCCTCACCCACTGCTTGGTGCTGTAAAAGGCACAAACTGACAACCTTAAAACATGAGCACTTTGGAGCTCCCCAAGGACCTCTAGGGTGAATGCTTAATGAGGCTGTTATTACTGATCAACAAAAGCTCTGCTTACAGCAGCTGATACAACCCAAGGCAC
This sequence comes from Upupa epops, assembly GCA_013397515.1. Lineage (NCBI taxonomy): Eukaryota > Metazoa > Chordata > Aves > Bucerotiformes > Upupidae > Upupa > Upupa epops. The sequence goes on from VZRI01008067.1 coordinate 677,361, forward strand.
ACACTGACTTCTTCACCATTGTTCCTAGAAAAATACTGTAGCCTCATGTTGCTCCAGACAGTCTGTAATGTAATTAGCGTTGTGTTTAACAAGTGTGGGGAGCAGTAATGAAAGCATGGCCTAGCTGGCAAGTGGTCCCCTACAGCTTCCCAGCAAAATCCTGTATCTGGAAAAAGCAACAGAGAATCATAGAGTTGTGCAGGTTAGAAAAGACCCTTGGGCTCATTGACTCCGACCAATAACCCTACTCTACCAAGTTCACCACCAAACCAGATCTCTAAGTGCCACATCTAAATGATCTTCAAACACATCCAGGGATGCTGAGTCAACCCCCTCTCTGGGCAATCTGTTCCAAGGCCTGACTACTCTTTCAGTAAAAGACATTTTTCCTAATCTCCAGCTTAAACCTCCATTAGTGCAGCTTGAGGCTGTTCCCTCTTGTTCATGCTGCAGAACATGTGCAATGAAGATCTTAGTCTGTTAAGGGAAGTGGTGTATGCTTGGGGAAAGAGCCTTGTTTTCCTTCAGAGAAATGTAAATCACTTATTATTCTGTTTGAATTTGGGCCTTGTCTACACTGAACAGCATTTCCCAGTAGGAGGATCAGGAAAACGAACTCAGCAAACCCTGCAAATGCAAGCAGAAGATTTCTTTTGTTGGTGGAGATAAGGGAGTTTCTCTGGACTATCACTAGTGTTACAGCATCTACAGCAAGGCTGTTGCTGCCCCTGATATCCACCTGAAATGGGAGGAGGTGGGCTGACACCCTGACTTACACAGCTGTGACAAGCAGACTTCAGCCACATGCATGAAGATCGCTTGTTACGAAGAGACTCGTATACCACAATTATTTCTGTTTAAAGCAAAGGTTTTATGGTAGACTGATAATCATAAGCTGAATCCCAGGCCTACACTGAATTCAGCAGGACAACCTCTCACCCAAGTTACAGTTTGCTTACAAGCAAGTGATAGCCTCCATTCCCAATTGATTTCAACAAGATATAACTAATCAAAGCAATTAATAACTAATGAGACGCTGACCTTCCTTGGCTGATGGAATACATTTAGAGTCTCTCTGTGTTGATAAATAAAAATGGAGCAAGCCCCATGTCTTTCCCTGCAGGCAAGGAGAGAGTATTGTCACACATAGCATCCATTTAGATGCTATAGGTGAGCTTCAAGGGGCTTTACTCCTACTACACATTGGAAACAGCCTGGTGCTGTTGCCCGAACCATCCTCAGACTACCTGCCAGACTGCTAACTGGCCAGGTTTTCCAAGCAAATGTGATAGGAATTAAAGAATATGGACCACAGTATGATAGAGCTTATGACTGTGCATGGTTCCAGCTTGGTTTACTATAAGGCTTTTCTGTTATCACAAATGTCAGTTGGTGTGGCTTAAATGGGACAAAACCAGTAGTGTGATACTCAGTGTGAGCTGGTATTTCTGTACATTACATCCAGGCCCCACATACTGTAAAAGAAAGTGAGATTCTCTTCATTTAAGCAGTCTTTCTGTGTTTAGCCCATATCCAGGGCTCAACTCTAGCTCTATCACCCAGAGATCCCTCCCCAGCAGAAAAAGGGAAATTGAGGAAAGGAGAGTAGTCTCACCAAGTTCAAATTAAAACAGATTTCATGAAACAGCCAAACTAACACCAGTAATATATGAGGGAGACCCTCCAGGGATGGGGAGAAGGAAAGTGGGGAGTCCTCACCCTCAGCAATCTTCCCCCTTTATACTCAGGGTGATGTGACTAGGATGGGACCCACCTGAGAGCCAGATCAGAGCAGCTGTCCTGGCTGACTCCAAACTGCTCATGGCTTGCCCACATTGCCCAGGGATGACATGGAGTCTGTGTGCTTGGAGACATTCAAAACTTGATCTAACACAGGCCTGGACAATCTGCTTTGGCTGATCCTGCTTGAGCAGGCATTGTACTTTGTGATCACAAGAGATTCCTACCAACCTCAGCCACTGTATGCTTCGGTGGTTCTGTACATAACATTGTCACTGCAGAGTATCTTCCCTTGCAAGATTTCAAGGAGCTTTAAAATCCAGTAATTAAACACTTCATTTAATTGTCATAAAAATTGTTAAAGCTCTTTTATGTAAAGGAAAGGCATAAAAAGAAAAATTTAGGGGTGCAGCAAAACCCTATCCAAGTTACACTCGGATTATTGTCTCCCACTGGCTTTAGAGCCGTAAAACTTAGTGTCTTCAGCAGAATACTCCTTACTCAGTGCCACTACAGAGAGAAATAGAATCCATTGTCAAATCAACCTGTCTATGGAAAGAGAGAGTGATACTAGAACCAAGAAGTGTGCACAAGTGTATTTCTCACCATGAAGTAAGATAAAGTTATATAAGAAAAAGGAGTTTCCTTTATTTTCTGGGCTTTCCTTGACTTTTTTGTGTTGTGTGGAAGTTTTAAACTGGAAAGATGTTTCTAAACTATGAGCAGCTGGACTGGCTTTCAAACCCGGTGGAGTCTTCATTGAAGAGAGAATCTCAGTAACTTTGCTGCCCTACTGCACCATCTACAGGCAAAATCCCCCCATGTCGCTGATCCTACAAAATGTTAGAACTGTATTAAGTGCTTACTTCATCCATTGCAATTAATAAATAAACGAGGTTTTCTCTCAGTAAGTATTAAGGGATTTATGCCTTTTGTGTTCTAAGTACACTTCCCACAACTGTAATACTGTGTACACTTCAGCCAGGGAGTTTGGGTTCTGCAGGACTCGTGTTAATCTGCATCTCATCATGGGGAAATAGAAAACAAGATTGGCTTGGACTTGTATTGCATTTTGAGGGTTTAATGGGATGTAGATAAAAGCTGCTGCATTCATCAGCTGTCACACACTTTCTCCTAAAGACACCTACAGAGGCATTATGATTAACATCAACTCGGTTGTCACCACCGTGCCTTTTTTTACCCGTAACTCCTCACTGCCTAAAGTTATTCTTAAAATGACCTAGAAAGTGCTGCCTCTCTTTCCCACAGCAAATAAAAACCTTGCTAAATATTCTCATATATCTTCATGATAAATTGGAAGGGAATATTTAATGCCTGAGCTTGTAAAATAAGCACTGGGTTTGCAAAACCAGTGCATTATCAGCATGAGAGGCTACAGAGGCTGCACGGCTGTAACTATTGGCTTATGTCTAACCTGTGCTTTGGCTGTTTGTAATAACTAATACTCATCTGTTGCTCTACATTCTTAGCCAGCAGATTGATTTGTGCTTACCTGTCTCTGCCTTTTTCTCCCACCCTGAGTGTGGGGCAGCAGAGCTGGTTTCTGATGGTAAAAAGTGGCACATTTCACCTTCATCATCCATATTTCAGCAAAGGCAGAAGTCACTTCCATCCATGGTTTGCCGAGTGCTTTGGGATCCTTCGGGATGACAGTGTGATATAAATATAAGAGACCATTCTTTCCCTTTTCTTTCCATAGTGCACACAGTGCTAATAGGCTTTGCTTTCATTGTGAGCTCCCCTGACTAGATTGTCAAACATCTCAGGAATACCATGAACGTTTGCTTCAGGCACAGCCGTAATCAACGGCTCTGCTGGCTCCGTCCTTACAAAAGGATGGCTATTCTCCAGGCACACAATTGACTCCTACTACCAAATGCCTCTTTCTTCTTGTCGGCCTCAATAGCTCCTCTAATAATTTCCCTTGAGTTTCCTTAGTCAGGATCTCATGCAGGTCCCAATTGCCAGTTCACCTGCAGCACATTATAAAGTCTCTGCTGATCCTATATACTGAGCAGAAAGGACCAACATAGGGGTATTTCTTTGGATGTTTGTGTCCTGGGTCTGTCTTTCTTCCTTCCACTGCATTTAGATGGCAAAGGCTGTTCCTCTTTAAGAGAACGCTGTGAGGAAAGCAATAATCAGCTTCTCCAGGCTACCTAAGCAGCACCTCATTCTCATCTCGGAAAGAAAGAGGCAAAACACAATTGCTTTTCTGGGCCCTTCTGCCCAGCTCTGTGGGAAAGGGAATAATTAGCCTCATTAAGCTACAGAACCAGCAGCCTCTTGCTTTCCCTGCAATCCCCTTACTTGACCCTAGAATCATGGAGCTGCAGCCAGTCCCACAGTAAATACAGCTGAACAGGCAAGTGGCTCCCAGCTGTGGCCACATCAGTGCTCTCTCCTCGTCCTCCTGTGGCTGCAAATTGGCCCTTGGAGAGCTCAGCTGCTCAATGCAGAACATGGTGGGGCATTTCCTCACACTCCCCCTTTTTCATTCCTCTTTATTTTCACTGGATTATTTTGGCTCCTGTAGTTTTGAACCCTCTTGCAGGCCACTGCAGGCTACTTCTTTCTATCTTGGCTGTCAAGTAATAGATAATACATTGCTTACCAGTGCAAGAACTTGGCAAGGAGATCAATTAGCTCATGTGTCACTTTGGGGCCAGGCAAACCAGTCCTGTGGACCTTGTTAAATGAGATCATAGAATCATTAGCAATCAGAAGAGACCTCAAAAGATCATCTAGTCCCATCCCCCTGCCACAGCAGGATCGCCTAGACCAAATCACATGGGAACATATCCAGGCGGGTCTTGAATGTCTCCAGAGAAGGAGATTCCACACCCACCCTGGGCAGCCTGTTCCAATGCTCCATCACCCTCACTGGGAAGTTCCTTCTGATATTTCTATGGAACCTCCTATGTTCCAGCTTGCATCCATTGCCCCTTGTTCTGTCACCAGATGATCTTGAGAAGAGCCTGGCTCCATCTTCCAGATACCCACTGTTCACTTATTTATGGACATTAACGAGGTCACCCCTCAGTCTTCTCCAAGCTAAAGAGACCCAGCTCCCTCAGCCTTTCCTCATAAAGGAGGTGTTCTGTGTGTGGGGCTACACTGTCACGCAGTGCAAAAGAAAGGAATGAAGAAATGACCACAAGCACTTGCTTTTGTCATCTTTGAAATAGATCCATGTGAATTACTGTGTCTTGTACACAATATAGCAAAAATTACTTTGTCCCTGATTACTTTGTTGAGTAATTCGGGCTGTGTTGTAGCAGACTGGTATAGCCCACGGCATGGAATTTGCTTTCCCTGGGACTGTGTCTACAGGAACCAGTGATAATGGCATCATGTAAATCTCATGTGTACGATCACAAAGGAGTCCTTGATTGTCTTCTCCCACAAGTCCGAACAGAAATGCAGAAACACTTAGATATTTAAAAACCATTTGATACAGAACAGAGGCGTGCAAACATGGGCACGTAGCTGAGCTGAGCTTTGGGAGATGTTAATAATGAATTAGGCTGATAAAGAACAGCTGTATTCTTACATCAGAAACCATGGGGACAAATAATTAATTTGCCTTCATTCGTTTCCCAATTCCTGCCTGGCAAAAAGTCCAGAAATGCTTAGACTGCAGATCTAATTGCTGTGACAAGAGTGTGTGCATTAAGAGGTTGTATCAATTATTGGGCTATCAGACGCCATTATGATAGCAAATTTCTTCTCCTGCAATGTTAAGACCCCCACCCCCCTACCCCCACTTCACATCCTCCTGCCCCAAGTCTTTTTTTCACTGGCTACCAATAGAAAGTCTGGCGAAAAGATGGTGATAAAATATAATCAATTTTGTAATTAATGGAGAGGAGTCAGAGTCTGCATCAGGGTGGCAATTCCCTCTTCAGTGATAGCAGTATGGAGGTCACTTCTTGTTTGGTTACTCCAGATCGGGGGGGAAAGAAGTACAGCCTGGAGGAGACTCCAAGGAGATCTTAGAGCAGCCTTCCAGTATCTGAAAGGGGGTACAGGACAGCTGAGGAGGGGCTGTTTCCAAGGGCTTGGAGTGGTAGGACCAGGGGGAATGGTTTCAAGCTGGAAGAGAAGAGATTTAAACTGGAAGTCAGGAGCAAGTTCTTCACAGTAAGGGTGCTGAGACACTGGAACAGGTTGTCCAGGGAGGTTGTGGCTGTCCCCTCCCTGGAAGTGTTCAGGGTCAGATTGGATGGGGACTTGAGCAAGTGGTCTAGTCGGGGGTGTCCCTGCACATGGCAGGGTGGTTGGAACTAGATGATCTTTAAGGTCCCTTCCAACCTGAACCTTTCTGTGAATCATATGTTTAAACTTACTGGCTCAAGTGATTTAAAAAAAACCCCAATGTATAAGGAAAATCAGTCATAGAATGGTTTGGCTTAAAAGGAACCTTAGATACACCTCTCACCAGACCAGATTGCCCAGATCCCCATCCAACCTAGCCAGGGATGGAGCAGACACTACTGCAGGCATCCTGTTCCAGTTGATCATGACAGCAAGATGTGCTAGGATATGTGGTCAGGGTCTTATAGAAGGCAAAAACATCTAAGATTTTGTCCAGCTTGTCCATGGTACAGATGAAGCCCTCTGTTCTTACATGTCTCTGATGCTGGAGCATGATGAACATCTAAATTTGTGTTCTGAAGGATGTTGACCTTATATTTATAGCAGGTCAAGTGCCTCAAGTCAAATTTTATGTTGGTGGCAGACAGATCAGAAATCACGGCATTGCTTTTTTTCATGACAAGTATCTATGGCTGCTGCTTCAACATTCCCGCTGCGTCGCTGGAACCCTCCCAGGCATCACTTAATCAAGTGAAGGAGATCTTAGCTCACTCCTTGTTTGCATGCAGGTTTGCCAGTTATAGCCTGTCTGGTGGTGCTCTGGGATGTTGATTGTTTTCTTAATCATCTTCTGTGATCTGTCTCCTAAACAAGATGCAGCAGTGCTGAAAATTCTGGGTGTCTCCTCATGGTTGAGGGACCACAGGCCACGTACGATAATGCAGGTTTCTGAGGAGGTGACCTTCAGAAGTAGCAACCTGAGGGAGGCATTGCTGCTTTAGTGCCTCAGCAGCTGGATGGAAACATCAAAAAAGAAGGCTCAGATCCTTAAAAACCATCTGGACTTCATCCTGGGCAACCTACTCTGCTGCTTGAGTAGGAGGGTTAGACTAGATGACCTCCTCCAGAAGTCTGTTCCAAACTCAGTCATTCTGTTGTCCACATGCAAATGGACTACATACCTTGACTTGCAAGATCTGGAAGAGATCTTCAAGCACTACTTAGGACCTGAGGACCTAAGAGCATATAGGAGTGAACAGCACATCCTTTCCCTTTCTTTCTTTGGGGTTGGACTTTGATCTTTCAAGGTCCCTTCCAAGACATAACAGTCTGTGATTCTTCCTTAATGCTCCCCTGCACCCCGTTTATTTCAAAGTACCTCTGCCAATACCTCTGCACCATAACTCTGTTGGAAGTGCTGGTCAACATGAAAGATAATCCAGCAGAAGTTGTATTTATCCCCTGACCTGCTTTCATATGTGGTGACAGGAGTGTCTGGGTCAGAGCTTCACTGAGAATGACACAGTCACTGGAGCAAGTAGAGGAGTAAGTGCCTTGGAGAAACACATTTGGCAGCATCTCTGTGGACTTGGGGCATGCTGGAGGGATTGCAAAAGGAATCAGGAACAGTTGCAAATAGAGTACCTATCTAAAGGAGCCAGGGTGTCATAGAGCTGTTTTGGTTGGAAGAAACCTTTAAGCTCGTCAAGTCCAACCATTCCCCAGCACTGTCAGGTCTAACCCATGTATCTCACACCACATCCCTACAGCTTTTCAACCTTTCCAGGGATAGGGACTCTACCACTGCCCTGGGCAGCCTGGAAAACCCTCCTGGGGAACAAACTGTTCCTCACATCCAACCTGAACCTTCCCTGGCACAACTTAAGGCTGTTTCCTCTCATCCTGTTGCTTGTTCCTTTGGAGAAGGGACTAACTTCCTTGCAGTCATTACTGAGACCTAACCCTCCTCAGTTCCCTCAGCGACTCCTCAGAGCACTTGCGCTCCACAAGCAGTGCAAGTGAGCAGGAAGGGATTAGTGACAGTCAGGGAACTGGACGTCATGTTTTCCTCAGCCATGGAACTGCAGTTTGCAGCAGCTCAGTCTCCTCTGAAGTTTGGATTTAGCATCACTGCAGCCAGGAGCAACTGAGCCACCATCGTTCTGGGCAATGCTCAGGTCAAAAAGGAGAAGATTCACTTCTAAACCATTCCAGAAATGCCCTTTGCTTGTCAGAATCTCCACACTCTGTATACAGAGATGCAGAGGGAACAAGCACTTGCAGCAAAGGTCCCAGTGTCACCACTTTGGGTGAGTTTCAAGTTATTTTTCTTTCTGATAAAGATAACTCAGCTGCTGCAGATTGATTTACTGTGCCTGGCAGAGAAACCTGCAGAGGGCAGCTTTACTCTTGCATCTCGTGCCTCCTCCACTCAGATGGTGTCATCACTGCGCTGAGCAGAGCCACTCACTGTCTTCCCCACCGGAGAAAACAATTTCCAGTATGATTCTGTGTCCTTTTTCCCTTGTCCCTTTTTCTCCAGCATGCTGCTGGCCGAGGAAGTCTCCCGGTCTTCTCCAACCTCTTTGCCTAAATAACACACCATTCATTTGTGTGGCCTGTGATTACGATGTTCTGGAAGATGCTAATTACGAGGAAAATCAGGGGAGAGAATAGGGATTAGAAAGAATCTGTCCATTAGATGCCTGTCAGCTAGCAGAATCATCATAATTAAGCATCATTAACAATACGTTCTGTGTCAGTAGTGTGTCTTATCCGAGGACTCTACAAGCGTTTTGTATTTAATCTGCACAACTCATTCTGAGGGGAATAGACACGATGGAATATTTAGGAGTAAATTTGCAAGAGGCATATCTGAAATGAGACCCCTTAGGCAGCTGTACACAAGTGCCAGAGTAAAGTGCCTGGATTTCAGATGTGCTGAGCATCTGCAAACTCTGCCAGAGCTAATGGAGGTGGCTTTCAGCACAAACATGACTACAGCAGCATTTCCAGTGATAGAGGTCTGCTGGTGTCTGTGTGCTCTACCACCCAGTGACCTCTGTCAGCAGAGAGGTGGATTAGGAAAAGGAGAAGAGACCCAGAGTTTGAAATTAAAGTGGACTTAATGAGATAGCCGAACTAACACCAATGTAAAGTTATACTCAGCCCAGTGAACATTTAACAGTCACAGTAAATGGGAAGGCAGTTCCTCGGGAGCAGAATGATATTTGAGACCCTCCAGGAATGGGGAGAAGCAGGAGAAGGAAGGAAAGGAACAGGAGGAGCCCCAACCCTTAGCAACCTTCCCTCTTTATCCTGAGGGTGATGTGGATGGGACCCACCCTAGAGCCAGCTGCCTTGGCTGACTCCAGACTGTGGTCATAACTGACTTGACCTCTCATCTCTACTATTCCATGCAAGTAAGGAAAGAGCCTGATCCCACATGCAGGAGCAAGTTCTTGTGCATGAGCTGTGGGAATGGGCAAGGCCAAGCATGCTACAGCTCATTTGACTGGCAAATATTTCAGTTCCAGCTCTTCTGGATGGTCTGAATGCTTTGAATAAAGCTGAGACAGTGCCAGCAATGATGGAAATGTGCTGCTAGCAGGACAGACACTGTCCAAAGCACTCAGAACTGGAACAGACTGCCCAGGGAGCTTGTGGAGTCTCCTTCTCTGGAGATGTTATAACCTGCCTGGACTGTTCCTGTGAGACTTGATCTAAGGGATCCTGCCCTGGCAGGGGGATTGGACTAGATGATCTTTCAAGGTCCCTTCCAATCCCTAACATTGTGTGATTCTGTGTTCTGGTGATCAAAACACCAAGTTGCCTTACAAGTCAAACTTTTCCTCTGCTTCCTCCCACAAAAAACCAACCCAAAACCCAGACTTTGAGCTCACATGTGCTGTGTCTTGCTATGACGCTTCTTCAGAGGGATAGGCTATTAGTTAGCTCAGCCCCTGCATCTCTCCATGCTCATTGCAGACAGACTTGCCTTATCAGGTTAATTGGATACTACCCTGCCTCTTGCAGACCTGGCAAATTTCTTGTACAAATGAACTGAGTAAAAGCAAATAAATCTGTGCCACAGGTCACTCTCCACACCCCCAGGGTATTCAGCCCTTCTTGGCCTGTGTTCAGCCCTTTGAGGTCCTTTTATTTCTATCCGCATCCTAACAAAGAACCAGTTTACTCTGTACAGAGGGAAGTCTGAATTCTGCCACATGATCTCCTGCATTTGTAGCACTATGATAGAAATCCTTCAAGTTCTGTAACAAATGCAGATTAGGTAGAAAATCCCTCTTTAGAATTAAGTATGGAAATTAAAAAAAAACCTCTTCATCCAGTGTCACAGCTTTAGTGCTGCTCATCAGAGATCAAAAATCCTTCCCTCTTTCTCCCCCTGCCCCTCAGTTCTCAAATTATTGGTCTCTGCTGTGCTGTGGCACTTTTGAAGCAGAATAAAGCAAAACCCTGCAAAATGATGGCTATAGCAGAAAAGATCAGGCATTCCAAGTCATCACCACTTTGTAAACAATGGAGCAAACTCCACAAGCCTCTTGGTCATGGTTTCAAGCTCTCTGGGAACACAGGCCAGAGCGTTTGACATGAGTGAGCACCTTATGGTGAAGTTAGTAACAATCCCTACCACGGGGCCTGATGCATTTCCTGAGTCTTTTAAAGACAACATCCTGCTGTTTGCCCAGAGAGGCAGTGGAGTCCCTGTCCCTGGAGGTGTTCAAAAAACATGGTGGGGTTATGTTGACAGTTGGACTTGGTGATCTTGGAGGACTCTTCCAAGCTTGATGATCCCACAATTTTGTTGAGCATAACACACCACCTGAAAATTCCACGGTGACATGGCTGCAGAGGTTTCTGCAGGTGTTAAGAGCTCACAGTGATACCTCTGCAATGCTCAGCTGGAGAAACATAGTCTGAGCTCCTGCAGAAACCCTATGCAGAAGGGTCTTTTTTATTAGTGTCTTTCCCACCCTATAGGCATTTTCAGCTCTGCGGTAGCAAAATCCACTTAAACCAGTTATGCCTGTGCTTGCAGAGGACAGTGGCATGTGGGGTGGGGAGTGAAAGTTCATCCCTTAGGAAAGAGCTTGCCGTGATTTTTGCAAGGAGCAGCAGTAACCCGGTAACCGACATCCCTGTTACATTTTCTAGGTCAGCATGAATCATTCTGAAGGGAGTGAATTTAACGAGGCACATTGAGTGGAGTAAAATTACCCTGTGCTCCCCTTTCCTCAGCTAAGGCTGCCCACAGGGAGGTTTGGGGTTTCATGACACGTGGTACAGTCAGGGAAATGTAGCCCCATCCCTTTACACACCCCTGCCTGGCTATCAGCAGCCAAGATTAAAAGGATTCTGGATCTAAGGATCCCACCCCTGGCCTCCTGCTGAACAAATGCAGAACAAAATGAGAATACAATGATTTCAGTCTGACAGGAGACGTGTGTAAAGAACAAGTAGGAAAGCACTGGTCTAAATGGGGGGCAGATTCCATATCAAGGTGCCGCACAGGCTGACAATTCTGGTAAACGCCCCAGCCCCATAGCAGACACAAGAGGGAATCACAAAACTGATTGGGTTGGGAAAAACGGTCAGGAACCACTAACCCAACTGTCCTAAGGTCATCCCTAAACCCTGACCCTAAGCTCCAGATCTCCATAACATTGAAACACATCCAGGAATGGCCATTCAACCCCCTCTCTGGGCAGCCTCTGCCAAGGCCTGAGTCAAAACTTACCCCTGGAAAGGGTCCTCAGGTCCAACCCAAACTTCCCCGGGTTCAACTTGAGACCATTTCCACTTGTCCTATCTCTTGTTTCTTCTAAGAAGAGACCAACCCCCACCTCTTCTACAATCTCCTGTCAGGTAGCTGCAGACAGCAATCAGGTCTCCTCTCAGCCTCCTAACCAGCTCCAGCTCCTTCAGCTACTCCTCACAAGGTTTGTTCTCCAGACCTTTCACCAACCTTGTTGCCCTTCTCTGGACCCACACAAGCACCTCAATGTCTTTTTTGTATCAAGGTGCCCAAAAGCCAAAAGCTCAGAAAGAAGTGTAGTTCACACACCACACACATTCAAGCATAGCAGCAGATACATGAAAACAATACTCTGCACTTCCCCGTGTGCTGAGAACTGCATCAGCACTGACACAGGACTCCCTTTCACCCTGCTGAACGATACTTTTCTGCAAGATAGCAGCTAGATTAGACTGTGCTGCAATATTTCTTCGGCATTATCTCTCAAGATACCATGGGCCAGAGTCCCGCTGGTTTAAAACCTCAAGTTTTCAAGCTGTAAAACTAAAAAATGTGCTGGCTGTAGGGGTTTGGGCCAGGGACCAGTATGGCATACCGATTGATTAGGACAAAGGGGACTGGTTCAAGCTAGAAGAGGGAAGATTTAGATCAGTTCTCAGGAAGAAACTCCTCCCAGTGAGGGTACTGAGGCACTGGAACAGGTTGCACAGGGAGGTTGTGGCTGCTCCATCCCTGGAAGCATTCAAGGCCAGGTTGGATGGGGTTCCAAACAACCTCATATGGTGACAGGTGTCCCTGCCCATGGCAGAAGGTTGGGACTGGGTGGCCTCAAAGGTTCCTTCCAACTTGAACCATTCTGTGATTTAGTGGTCTGTGGGCCAAGAGCATCTTTCAGCAGAAATAATCCATGAAAACCAGAGAACACAACTGCAGGCATTACGTGGAGCATTCCTTGGTCCCCACTTATCACCAGTTAGGCAAATTCTTTTGTGCTGAATTTGTTTTTGACCTTTTATCACTCCACTTCCTCATGGCTCTATTTGCACACATGGGATAAAAGCATCCCTTCAACACGTAGAGATGTGCTGATAAATTAACACCTAGCCACATTCTTTAAACTCTTGAGATGAAAAGTACAATGAATATTTAGCATCTTGCTGAAGAAAAGAATCATTTGGGCCAGCACATAGAGAAAAGGGGTCTCAGCAGACACAGGAAAGCAGAATTAAGCAGATCTTGGGCACCTCCAAACCTTGTTCTTCCTGTGTAAGAATATCTACAACATACCTGCTGTCTCCAGCCAGCTTGAATTTTCTAAGTATTATGCAGAGAAGAAGCAGTGACAGTGGCTGTTTAAACACTTTGTACCTTCTGGTGATGTCAGTAGTTGTATGAGAGATTAATTTGGCTTTCCAACCCATTTTAACGAGTGCACGAGCGTGTATATTGTTCTCCTGGGTGCAACACAGACTGTGTTAAAGCAGGTCAGGATTTGGTTTAAATTCCTCAGCCTCTGGGGCTCTCTTGTTTCCTGCTGAAGAAATCAGCTCTGCAGTAAAATGTGTGTCAAGGTAGCATCTGCAGCTAGAAAGCACCTCCCAAAGTTCATGGAAACATGGAATCATTGAGGTTGGAAAAGACCTTCAAGATTATCAAGTCCAACCATTCACACTGCAGCTCTGAACCACTAAACCATCTCCTGAAACACTATGTCTGCCCATTTTTTTAAGTCCTCCAGGGTCAGTGCCCAGATTACTCCTTCACTTCCAGTGACTGCACCATGTCTCTTTGTGCATCCTCTCAAACATGGGTCTCCATCTTTGAAAGGGGTTCTGCTTGGTTCTGTGGAGCAGCACTTGCTGCTTCTGAGGCTGCTGCGCAGGGTAAGGTGAGCATGGATATCCTTTTAATCCACTTTTCTTTCACTCCAGAAAAACCGTATGATGGGGGAGATGTGGCTCCACCATGCAGAGACCAGTGGGCTCTGAAGTGAATTTTTAGGTACAACGTGTGGGATGAATGAGTGGCTGAGAAGCTGCAGAGATCAGAACTTCCCTAGATCTAAGACGTTCACATTTTGCGATGGAGAATAACCATGGCCCGTTGTGACAAAGCCGAGCGGGTTCTTGGCCTGTGTGTAAACCCTTGATTTTGGCAGCTCCCGGAGAAGCTGGAAGCCGTGTGCTGTGCATGCAGTCTGCAAGCCTTTTGTCACTGAGAATGTTGGTTCAAGTAATCTTTCCCTGACATCTCATTTGCATCTAAGCTCTCCCCAAAGAGGCTGAGAGTTTGGAAATAATAGAGATGACATTTGGGGAAGCGTTTAGAAATGCGCAGCAGCAGCCGCCTGCTCGCTCACTCAGAGGTGGTTTGCGTTAACAGGCATCAACGAATCCTGAAAGTGAGCTATAAAAAGTGAAAGAGGAGTAGAGGATCTGTCTGAATGAAAGGAGCTTCGGCAGGCAGCACATGACTAAGGAGGAGACGTTTTGTGCCAAACCCCAGGAAGGTAAGCGCTACTCACCCACACCAACGAGGCTTCTGGCTAAAAACGTGGTGCTGAGCCCAACTTACTCCCAAGCCTCTCAGAAATCTCCATTGATAAAAAAACATCGCTGGCAAATTGTTGCTGAATGGCAATGGGGGGAAAAAAAACCCCCAACACAAACAAGGCTACAGAATGGTTTCAATGAGCCAACAGAAAATAAATTATGTGATTTTTAAATGTTCCTGTCCTCTAGCGCAGGCACGGTGCCAGCAAATCTGTTCAAGCAAGATCTGAGGATTAGGGGGATGCAGTTCTGCTAGTTCTCAGACACTTGATGTCATGTACCAGAGCTGGAGATGTTGCTCAGTACCAGTACAGTGGTTCCACACAGGGAAAGAGCTGGTGACTGCCGAGTTTGGAAGAAAACTAGTTATGGGTACAGGAAAACCATCAGGGCGTAGGTAGCTCCATGCAACCAAAGGACGATGGAACTGAAGGGATCAGGAACATTACAGATCACAAATAAGACTTGCCACAGGAGCAGTGGAGCAGTGCAAATGTTCTGCCACTTGCCCTTACTGCTGTTGGTTTGATACTCTCACGTTGAAATGACACCCCCCCCTCCCAGTCATTCCCATTTCTGGCACCCAAAACTGGCACATGGGAGCTGGGCTTCCTTTGAAGGGAACTGCAGCAAAACCCCTATTCCAGATACATAAACATGACCCCACTTCTAGAGAGGCTCTGGACCTATGACCCATCCATCAGAGAGCTTCCAGCCACATGCCTGGGGATGATCAGCTGTGTGAAACCAGATGAATTCAAACTCTAGATGCTCCTTGTGCAAAAGGCAGAAGGAGGGGGGGTGGGGGGGAAAGCAGCTGAGACTGTCAAATCAAGTCAGACAAACGAAGGCAACCGCACTGCTACAGATCACTGTGTTCCCTGGAGATATTTGCTGTGTGTCAGTCTTGCTGACTGACTGATTTCCTCTTTCTCTACACTCAGCCAATATCCAGTATCCATGGGCTAAACCACAGCAGGGGTTCTATCACCTGATGAGTCCCCTGAAGCTAAGGTGGGGGGTGGGGGGGGCCAGAGACATGAGACTCATGCATTGAAATGAAAACAGATTTAATTAAACAACCAAATTAACACCAATGCTGATATGAAGTTATACTCACCCAGGGAGCACTTGGTGGTCTCAATAAACAGGAGGCAGTTCCTCAGGAGCAGAATGAGTGAGATCCTCCAGGGATAAGAAGCAGGAAGAAAAGGGCAATGAAAAGGACAACCAGGAGGAACTGCCCTCCCCTCAGCAACCTTGCCCCTTTTTACTGAGGGTGATGTTGATGTGATGGGACCCAGCTGATAGCTTAGGGCACCTGCCCTGGCTGACTCCAAACTGCTCATGGCTGGGCTGGGGGTCTGGGTCAGTGATACCAAGACCGTATAGCATGTGAAAACGAAAAGATAAATCAGGATTTATTCTAAATCAATTGGCAGTCAGCACCTTTACTGCTGTGCAGGGAGACCTGTAAAATTGTGCTATGGAAAAACAAGACCTGGTCAGCCTTTGCCTTTGCACACACCTGCTGCCAACTTTGCTCAAGCTCAACACCATGATAGTTTGGTGTGGCTCCAGCTCTGATACCTGGTGTGTATCTGTGGCCCTGACATCTCACTAAACCCTCACATTGCTGCTTCTCTACCTAAATATTTCACAGCCTGAACTATCTGATAAGGACAGCTTCAGCTTTGGAGTAGGCTGAGCTGCTGCTCCTCCATTCCCAAAATATATTCTGAGGCCAGAACTCTCCTCATGAGCTGAGTTGCTTTTCAATTCCCCACCCCACCTCCCTAAGCAAACCAATTATAGCTGGTCCATATGGGAGTAGCATGAGTTTGGAGCCAGACCTCTGGACCTGTAGCAGAAGCCTGGGTGACTGCACCAGCAGGCCATGCCGTGGGTGTAGAGTGATTCCAGATTGCACAAACCCTTAAAATAGCAAATCTCTGCAAATTAGTATCATCTCTCTTCTGCTAGTTCTTGGGTGGATTCTCCAGGAAATGTCTTAGAAAGGATGCTAGTGATACCCAGAGCCAGAGCACTCAGGTATCTTTCTGGGTAACCTCAGCTTCAGCCTCTTCTAGTGTGTCCTCATGAAGATGCAAATAGATTTCAACCCTTCAGGTCTTGTTCTGTTCTTGAGAGATAGCACTTCCCCATGAGGGGTTGGGGTACTCTGCCTGTGGTGGGCTGCTTACTCTGGGCTGGATCTGTAGGTGAGGTGGTGGATCAAAACCTACTTGGCCTCTGCCCAGAAAGCACTGAGCTGGAATTGTGCCTGTGAAAAAGAGACTCCAGGAAAAGGGCAAAGTAGAGCTGCAATTTTTTTCTGCTCTAGCTGCAGCGTTAATCGCAGTGAAATGACTGTGCAGCATGGATAATGAGTACAGTCCTGTCTGCCCGTTGCTGCATGGAGGAACAGGGCTCCTCCGAAAAATGTGAGGACAGCATAGTCACAGTCCATTGGAAATGATGAAGGGAGAAGAACCTGAGATGCAGCATCAAGGACCCTTTTGCTCCTCTCCTTCTAGCTTTGTTTATCCATGGCTTTGCTGACAGCATTACATAACGTTTTTCCTAGATAACTTCTGTTGGGGGCTCTGTGAGATCTTTTCACCCATTATCAAGGCTGATGATGTTACTCCAGGCATTTTTTTGTTCCACAGTTCACGCTGACCTCATGGTTTAATCATCTGACATGGGTAGATGCTTTGTGCTCTGATACAGTGATTTTTGATTTCTGTGTATAAATCAAATGGGAATGAAAATAAGCAAACGAGAAAACACACCCTGCGAGCAGATGGTCAGACAAAGCCAGTCACTAGGCTGTCACTAACTAGGATTATTGATATATTTGTGAAAAGAATCCTCCATTTCCATCTCAATGTGCACTTGATTGGAATGTCAGTATGAAATCCATTGCTTGGTGTCAAGGGGAAAAAACCCAACCCAATGCATTAATTATAAATAAACAATCAGCTCTTGATTTTTGCGAGGCTTTGCAGAAAAACAGAGCACAGATAAAGCAACGCAGGCAAAAGCTGCTGGCTTTGGGCTTAGCTTAGGTGCTGTTGATGGGTAGAGATCTACATTCAGACTTGTTTTAGGTGATCAATGTACATGATGCCTCTCATTTCCTAGGAGGAGAAAAATCAGAGAATCACTGAGGCTGGAAAAGACCTCTGAGCTCATCCAGCCCAGCCCAGGACCTAACATCACCACATCAGCCAGACCAGGGCACTAAGGGCACACCTAATCTTTTCTTAAACACTTCCAGGGATGGGGACTCCACCACTGCCCTGGGCAATCCATCACAATGTCTGATCACCCTTTCCATGAGGAAGGGCTTCCTAACATCCAACCTAACCCTCCTCTGGCAGCTTCAGACCCTGCCTTCTCATCCTGTTGCTAGTTGCCTGGAAGAAAAGCCCAACTCCCACCTCACTACAGCCTCCCTTCAGGGAGTTGTAGAGAGGGAGAAGATCCCTCCTGAGTCTCCTCTTCTCTAGGCTAAACAAACTGAGCTCCCTTAGCCTCTCCTCATCAGACTCTTCCTCTAGTCCCTTCCCCAGCTTCATTACTCCTCTTAACCTGCTCCAGCACCTCAGTCTTTCTCTTGAATTGCAGGGCCCAGAACGATGTTGTTACTAATTGCTTTCTGACTAACAGACAAAACTCAGTCCTGGGCTTCTCCCAGGAATTTCTGTACGTGCACACGGTTCATGTGAGCTCAGTCTGCCCCATAAGGCAGGAGCACAACAGTCAGGGAAAACTCACATTGTGTTTTCCTCCTGCAGGCTCTGAAGTAAGAATAGAAAGAGGATTTAACAGAACTGGCATATCCAGGTAAACATCAGAAACTCAAAGCTCCAGTTGTGAGCTGTTTTGAGCTCTTGTGGCCATGCAATCACTCTGAACACGTTTCATAGTGGAGAGGTAACATGAAGAGGCATCCCGACAAGTTTCCATATGGTGCTGCCTCTTCCCTGAGCAGGAGACTCCGCGTAGACGTTGGCTGTTGGCTTCTTCCAAAAATAGAGCTGGGCATTAAGGCTACTCAGTTCTTCTTTGATGATATTACTAAACTGAGAGATAAATCAGGCATTGGTGGGTACGTAGGAAGGAAGGCGAGTAAAAGGAACGCAGCAAATCCATACAGCACCCAGCATGAGAGCACTCGCAGAAGTGGGTTGTGTGTCCCTGCAGTGTTTTTATTTGCCTTTCATCTCGCCACAGTATTGAGAAAATAGGCTTCATCATGTGCTGAAGCACTGGAGGAACAGGGATTGCTCCTGCTTATATTCCTTGAAGGGCTTTAACTTACTGAGTCTGCTCTGGAGACTGAAATGGTAATCAAAGAAGGGCTTGTATAGGGCTGTTGATTATTTTCCTTGTGTCCACAGAAGAGAAAAAATTACCTCAGGGCCAAGGTGGCTTCCTCAGAGATGTGTTTGCTCAGTTATCTAACAGGTCTTGCATTTGGTAACACCCTGATTTAATTACAACTTCAGCATCATGGCAATTTTTCCTCTGCTCTCAGACTCTTAGATGTCAGACTCTGCTGCTGTTGCTCTTTTCCAGCTCGCTCGTGGAGCTGCAGTGAATAGCAGCCTGGTGCTTCCCAATGCCCTCTGCATAAATGCTGCTGGAAGCTGCCCAGAAAATCCCCTCCAGGAACATCCAGGTCACTCTGGATGATTCACCCAGCCCTAGTGACCCACCTGCCTGGCTGTGAGCACCCTGGTAAGGATTTCATCTAAGAAAACAGGAGACAAACTCCCCAACACTTATTTTATGATCTTTTCCTTCTCTCAGAGCCATCTGCTTCTCCGACCTAGTTCAGAACATGCAAATTCACCAGTGAGGTGAAACTTCCCTTTGCCCAGTAGCCTGTGAAATAGAATTTCAGTGCTAATTCTGCGTTCCCAGCCGTCAGCACCAGCCAGGAGTGCTCGCTCAGCGACACAACAACACACACTACAGTAGGATTTGGCATTGACTCTGGAAAATAACAGGTATCTTTTTTCACCCTAAAGGGCGATGTGGATTTTGTTGAATGCAACACAGATGCATTTTGAATAGAAGCAGTTGAAGGCAGAAGGAAATGATGGCGAGAGAGAGTCGCACCCAGCTGCTTACCCAGCAACACGCAGCAAATAAGAGGCTGTTATGAAACCTGCCTCCCTTGCGAGGTCTTTGCTACCTTGGATGACCTCTGCAAGTTATGAGCTCATTCAGCGCCACAGTCTGGCTGCATCGGGCTGATGGCACGAAGCCTGCAGGAGGAATCCGTGGGGGATCGCTGGCTGCACAGTGCACAGCGTGTCCAGGCACTCAGCATGCCAATTTGACAGTTATCACTGACTGGGGTGACTGAGAAACTATTTAGAAGGAGAAAAAATCTCAGTAAGATCCTGCTTATGAGAAAATATTCCCATTGCTTCACCATGGAACAGAGGAATAAGGTTTAGTACTGTATTTGAATGGAAAGAATATTGTTGCTTCCAGTAAAGACATGGCTGATGTTTAGGTTTTAGTGTTATTCTCTCAGGAACACCTTGGGGATTTCTCTCATGGAAAGAATTTGCTTCAATGTGTCCTGGGTTTGAAAAGGTGGCCTCAATCAGTCCTTGGGTTAGTGCCTGAAATCTAAGCAAACCAAGAGCTCTGGAGTAGAATTTACAAGGCAATGAAGCAACTTTGCTGAAAAGGGAGGATTTATTGAACCCACACCCAAGCAAAAGAAAGGAAAATCACCCAAATGAGTAAAATAAACAAACAGAAACTGTGTCACAACGCCATTACACACATTCTGAGGAAGATGGGGGACAGTTTTGTATCTGGATGGGAAGATGGGAGACAATTATATCTTTGGCTTCAGACAAGAGCCCCTGGGGGCAAAGTCATGCCCTGTAACAAAAGGCACTAAAGTCACCCCTCTGTCCCTGGGACTCAGAGGCTTCCTCTTGACTCTGCTGCTCAGGAAAACTCCCTTTGCCAACCATCCATAATCTCTGCCTCATTCCACTTTCAGCGGTCTTCAGGGTCAGCATGGTATGGCCAGCAGATATCGGGTGGGTGAGTGTGGTCCCCATGCTGCTCCAGCATCTCTGGTGCAACAGCATACACTGCAAACCACAGTCTCTCTCCTTTTTCCTCAAGTTTAAGACTCATAGGTCCCTGCTGCTTCTTCAGCACACACTTCCAGCCAAACATGAATGAAAGACCTCAGGCGCCCCACCTCTGTGCTTCTTTTCTCCCACTTATTCGAGCATTTCCCAGTTTCCTCGGTTTGTAGCTGTGACTTAGCCTCTCAGTCCCATGGTGAGAAACAAAACTGGGTGGTGCATGAGCCAAACGCCAGAGGAAATTGTACTATCACAGAACAGAGAGGAGGAAAACCCCATTTTGACATAGAACCATAGGGCTGGAAAGGCCCTCCAAGGTCATCTAATGCAACATGACATACCCAGACAGACACAGTTACATCAAACAGCCCACTCCAGTTATAGCCCGGCTTCACTCAGATCTGGAAGGTGGACACGCATGGGATTTGCATAGCAAAGAATTTTTAGGATGCCAGCTAACCCAGTTTATTTTTCCTCAGCATCACTCGTAGAAAATTTTAGCTAATGTTTAAAAAAAAAGGAACCGAAATCCTCCATCAGCCTGAAGCAGATGGGTGACACAGTAAAATCAGTCGTGAGCAATGCAAACTGGCAGAGTTACATGAGTGGAGACAGACATGATGAGTGTTTCTGCCTGTATTGAAGTGTTTTTGAGATACAAAATCTCCCAGGAGCTGCCACATTCCTTTCTTTTAAGTAGCTGTCTGAACTCATTTTATGGTACAACAATCCAGAACGTTTTGCTGTCCTGGTCAAAAGGAGTAACAAACCAACAGAGGGGCACAGGCAAAGCAAGCCCAGGGGCACCATAGAGATACCCAACCCTATATCTGACTGGAAAGGATTCTAAGAGCCAACATATGTGAGCAGATCCATGCGGTGTCTCTTTTCCCTTTGGTCCAGGGCTGGGATTCTTAATGGCAAACACTTGCAGACCCACCATCTGTCCCTGAGGATGAGCAGTTTAATGAGGAGGATCAGATTCTTTCCAGCTCACTTAGTCCTCAGTGCCCGTTGCATTTAGTGGGCAGTTGTTGCCTGTGAGTATAAAATTTCCTTTGGTTTCCTCGAGCTGTTGTTTGGGCTCTTAGCTCATTCCATCAGTGATCTGGGATGCAATCAAAGGTGCCAAATCCGTTTTATGACTTTTTTAGAACCATTTGCTTTTAAAATTAGAGATACCCAGTGAAATCATTCAGATGGTATTGTCAGAGCAGTTAGTTTAAATCCAGAGGTGGAGTGGAGTCCCCTCTCTCCAACTTCCACCCATGAGACAATAAAACTAAAACTGGAAATGATACCAGTGTCCCTGTGTCCTTCATCTGGACCATTTCTATCATTTCTATCTATGTGGGACCATGGTACCATCTCCCCAGCCTGAGCTGCTGTGAGCCTTTTCCAAGTGCCCCATCTCGCTTTTGTCCCTTTCTGGCAAAGAATCACAGAATGGTTTGAGTTGGAAGAGACCTTACAGATCATCCAGTTCCAACCTCCCTGCCATGGGTAGTGACACCTCTCACCACACCAGGTTGCCCACAGCCCCATCCAACCTGGCCTTGGGCACTGCCAGGGATGGAACAGCCACAGCTTCCCTGGGCAACCTGTTCCAGTGCCTCAGCACCCTCATTGCAAAGAATTTCCTCCTACTATCTAATCCAAATCTATCCTCTTGTAGTTTAGAGCCCTTTCCCCTCATCCTATCACTACAAACTTGTGTAAAAAGAGATTCCAGCTCCTTTCCCTGAAGTTTCCCACCACAGACCTGCCCGAAGGAAAAGCAGGATTTTTTTGCTCCAGATGATTACCTGACCCACAGCCTCATAAGCAACCAGCAAGGAGCCCATGAGCAACATGAGGCTGCTGGTTCTATCAGAACTCATTACTAAAACATTTCATGGAAGGTTATTTCTCTATTCCCATGGCACAGCTAAAGCCCAACTGTCCAGGTGGAGCAGCAGACGCTGTCACACTCCATCTCTGCCAGCTACTCCCCGTGGCAATGTGGTTTACACTGTGTTTGTGCCAAGGAAAATGCCAGCAGGGACCATGTCCAGAGAGACGTAACTGGATCAGTCCTTATGTTTGAGATGAAGGACCTGTCTCACCGCTGTCACCATGAAGTATGGCCATGGATAGGTTCCCTTTACACAGCTCAGCTGGTTTACCAGGGTTTGGAGCATGTGGGAATCCAGTTAGCAGCGGTGATGATCAGTGCATGGTTTGGTTGCATAAAGAAAATGAAGCTCTGAGAATAACTGGTATCTCCTCCTAATTAATTTGCATGTGAGGACTCACATGCCAAGATGAATCTCATGACTCACCTCTCGTAGCAGCTCTGTTCAGCTGAGATCCCTATCCAGGTGGAAGTCCCAACTTTGGCCTCCCAAACTGGAGGGTCATCTGGTGTCACTTCAGTGCCCCTCACAGATAAAAGCCAGGAGCAAAGTCCAGGGAGCTGGAACATCAGCCTTGGACCTGGACCTGGCTTTGTGGCAAACTGAGAGTTCACAAGATCACTGAGAGGAAATGAATGCATCACAAAAAAACCTGTTAGGCAGGTGGCTAAGGATTAAAAATTCCAGTCTAGACTTGAGTCTGCTGCAGGCAAAGTCACTTAGAGCAGAGAAGAACACAGGTTTAGGAGGATTAAATGATTACCAACTCTGATTTTATGCAGGAAATTCTATCAGAGACAAGTGAGCTACAGATATATTTCCTCAAAAGCCTTTGCAGAGTCAAGAGCTTCACTAGCAAAATCCCAGGACACGATTTCCAGGATGACTTCCAGCCATGCTGCTGATTCATTAGTTCCACGCTCTGTTTCTGGGGTGTTTCAGCCACTTTCCATCACTACGGAGCTCCCTGCTGTGCAGAGAAAATGTTGTTTACAGTGATGACCTTGGCTTGCAGGTTATGGAAGTTGATTTGAGGGAAATCCTGGTAGGAGGACAACTGAAGAGGGAAAGGAACTTACCTAGCACCAGAAGATTTTCCAGCCTATTGTTCCTCTCAGACTCAAACCACAGCAGAGCTGAAGGTATTTAAATAAATTCCAGTTTGAGTTATGATGCAGGCAAAGGGTTTTCAGATCAGCCAGGGACACATCAGTATATCTTCAGGGCTGGCTTGCGGCTGGGTACCTGGTGTTGGGTCGATGGTTGGACCTGATTTTGGAGGCCTTTTCAAGCCTCTATGATTCACGGAATCACAGAGTGTTAGGAATTGAAAGGAACCTTGAAAGATCATCCAGTCTGATCCCCCTGCCACAGCAGGATCCCCTAGATCCAGTAGCATAGGAACAGGTCCAGGTGGGTTTTAAATGTCTCCAGAGAAGGAGACTTCACAACCTCTCTGGGCAGCCCCTTCCAGGGCTTTGTCACCCTCACCAGGAAGAAGTTTCTTCTCATCTTGATGTGGAACCTTCTCTGTTCCAGCTGATACCCAGTGCCCCTTGTCCTAGCATTGGACGGCACTGAAGAGAGCCTGGCTCCTTCCTCCTGACACCCACCCTTTCCATATTGATAACATTCATGAGGTCACCCCTCAGTCTCCTTTTTCCAAGCTAAAGAGACCCAGCTCCCTCAGCTTTTCCTCCAGGGAGATCCATCTTTGTGGCTCTATGCTGGACTCTCTGAAGCAGTTCTGTGTCCTTGAACTGACTCTTGCAGTACTCTTTTGAAACTTTGCCTTCTGAAGCAAGAGCTGGGTTGGCTTTGGAGCAGCAAGTCCAATTTTTGGCCATGTCTCTGCCTGGTTTACTTCAGTCATCAATAGTGTTTGAATGAGAGGCCTCTATTGACTATTTATAGTTGTAAATGAGGAAAACAAACACTGTCTCTTCAGAGGAGCTGCCAACGTCGCTGTAATTCCCGCAGTTGTAGTGCGAGGATTGGAATTTGGTGCCAGATGCATGGATTCCTCAGACAAACAGCTTTCTGGCAGCAGAGAGGAAGATCTGGCTCTGGGAAGCCTGTTTGTGTAAAGAGTTGCCATGTTACTGTCTGTCATTACCTGCACCGATTTGCTTTGAAGCAGCAGAGGAGCTCAAGCCAGCTGCTGGATTAAAATTGAGAGAGCAAACACCTTCACACAGACACACACCTAGTTAATCCCATCGTAACCACTAAGTGACCCCAAAAGGTCACTCGATAAAGGGCTACAGACCAGCGTTTTGTCTATGCAGCCCAGTGGTAAAAAACCCCATTAATTGACAAGGAGAAATTCATTAACTTAGACAGGAGAAAGATTGGTTTCAAAACCTGGATCCCAGAAATCGCTGAGCATCTGAATCTTCAGGAGAAAGGGTCAGGCTAAATCAGGTCACTCAGGAGAGGGTCAAAGTCAAGGCAAATAAAGGCATCAGCTTGCAGGGGCAGGTTGACTCCCCTCCCACAGCTTCCCAGTAGCCGAATTGCATTCTGCTGCTTAGTTGACAAAAAGCCACCAAGCCAGCAGTTGCTGAGCTCTGGGCAAACTTGTAGGGTTTGTTTGTTTGACCTTTTTCTTCCAGGAACACGGTGTACAAAGGAGCACTATCAAAGATAGCCGCTGGCCAGCCCCCACCAATTCCACCACCCCAGTAGGATCAAGAGCTCACTGAACCAAGAGGTCATAGGATCATAGGATGTTAGGGGTTGGAAGGGACCCAAGAGATCTTCGAGTCCACCCCCCCTGCCGGAGCAGGACAAAACTATCTAACACAGATCACAGAGGAAAGCATCCAGGCGGGCCTTGAAAGTCCCCAGAGAAGGAGACTCCACGACCTCCCTGGGGAGTCTGTTCCAGTGCTCTGTGACCCTCACAGCAAAGAAGTTCCCCCTTGTGTTGAGGCGGAACCTCCTCTGCTGCAACTTACACCCATTGCTCCTTGTCCTATCACAGGGAGCAAGTGAAAAGAGCCTGTCCCCTCCCTCCTGGCCAGCCTTCAGGTACTTATAAACATTTATCAAATCTCCCCTAAGGTCATTCTGAACCTTGCTTGCCATCACTGAGCGCCTGTACTCATCTCCCGCTCTCCTATGGGATGGAACTGTGATTCCCACCATGTTTTTGGAGCTGTCACAGTTTGTGTTTTCCCACTGCTGGGCCAGCCAGAGAATCCTTTAGCTGGGGCTCTGAGAGCCCTTCCTCACTTGGGGAGGACTGCCTGTAGCCTACCTGTAGTGCACTCTGGCAGCAGTTTCCCCAGGGTTACTGGCCTGGAAGGAGCTTTTCCTCTCCCAGATCACTTCCCACATCATTCTTGCTGAGGGCCAGCAGAGATCCCTGCCAGGATCTTGCCCCAGGAGTAGCTGCAATCCCTGCAGAAGTCTCACAGGAAGACCCTGCCCAGGGCTTCCTCCACCAGTCTTCAATTCTTGCTCTGAACTATTCTGGTCTTTTCTTGGGTCTTTCCCCCTCCAGCTGCCTTCTACTGCAACATCCGGCCAGAGATTGAGGGAAAGGACAGAATTTGGCAAACAAGACCCGAGCCCCTCTACAGCACGTGGAGCTCAGCATTTCCTGTCCTTTCTTTCATGCTCCTCACAGCCCTGACAGCTCACACCAACCGCACAGGAACAAGTAACACTACTGGGACTGCAAAGCTGCATGAGCAGCACGTTTGGATGGTTAAGCAACAGTCTTCTGGCACAGCCCAGCCAGCTGCGGTTCAGACAATGCTGCTCAAGAAAGCTGTGAACAAATCAAAGCTGCTCTCCAGGTTCACATCCTAGTTGGTGTTACATACAATCAAGGGAGGTTTTTAGTGTCCACACTGTTCAGGTACAACCAGGTCTTGTCACTCCCACCTGGACCTGTTCCTCACAGCTTCTGCCCAAGTCTCTGTAGCTTTTCCACTTGAGGCAGAACACTTAGAGCATCCTGCCTGAATTCTCCACCAGTGGCCCATAATCTGTCAACCCCCACCCCAAGCAGAAGTCTAACTACTGCAATGATTTTTATTAGGGATGTCTAATCAGGCAGCCAATTTCATTAGCAGGACCTGGAGTTACTGCTCACCTGTTTGAACAGCTTGATCCTGTTGAACACTTCACACGCAATGCCTGTGCTCACATATTAACTTACAGTTCCTTTCAGGCAGCTGCCATGGGACGATGATGATGCCAAGGTGAATCTGGGAATCGAGGAAGGTTCAGCAGCTGGAAATGAGCTTGTCTGAAGACACTTGTGTTCCTCTTCCTTCCTTGTAAAGACACACCTTGTCTTTGGAGCTTTTATCACCTGTGGAAGCTCCCCCTCAGAGATGTTTCCATAATTAAGCCTAAATTCAGTGCAGTAACACAAGATGACATCGAGACAAGCAGCACCTGTGTTTACAGCTTACAGCCTAGTTGCCGCCTTTGCTGACCAGGCATGGTTCAGAGGCAGCCTGAAGTAATTTTAGCTCCAGCTTCAATCCCCAATAAACCATCTTGTCAACAGGACACGCTACTCTGCAATGATCCGTTTCAAAAGCTACGACCTTTCAAAATGAACATATCAGTAAGTGACTTTACACTCAGCAGAGTAAAGCCCCAGGGATTCCAGAAAGCTTCAGCCTGATGCCAGCACTCCCACATCCTTCTAGCAGAACACCCTGCTGGAATGGCTCAGCCCCATCTCTTTGAGATGCAACAGCAGAGTCATGAGTTAGTAGATACAGGCAGCTTCAGCCAGAAGAAAAAGGCACCATGCCTGCAGTGACCTTCTGTAGAGACAGGCTGCTGAAACTCCAACTGCCTGCTCTTTTCCAGTTTTCTCCTGCCCCTGGAACCTACTCCATGTATTTAGGGCAATTCTCTGTAGGAATGTTAGTGTAGGAATGTTATTCACAACTCCAATGGTTTAGCCACGCACAGGGTGAACTCTTACTTCCAATTAGAAGTTGATGCTGAAGGCTGGTTGACAGCTGGGATGTGTCAGCTGTTTAAAGCTGCCTGAGCAGAGGGGTTAGACCAGGGTGGTTTCCTTCCCTGCCCTGGTATTTTCCCCAAGAAAACTCCATTAGCTCATAAAAACCATCTGATACTTCACTCTGTAGTTTCAGCTCACGAAAAGCTCGAGCGAACATCAGAACACAAAATCTGATCACAAAGTAGATGTTTAAAGTCCTTTATTAATCTGGATATAAAAAAAGACAGAAGTCGCCTACAATATAGGACAAAGCTCTTGCTTCATGAAGGAAACAAAATCCTCTTTACAAAGTGAAAAAATAAATTACCCTCTTAGAGTAAAGGTTTATATGCTAAATGTGTCATAAAAAAGTAGATTTTAATATCTTGACAAAATGTCTGTGCAAAGAAACAGATGCATAAACACACGTTACTGCTACATTAAGGCAATATGAAAAGTAGAGTCAGAAAATTCTCAGTAAAGTGACAGTGTACTTGTTTCTAGCTCGGATTTAAGCCAGTATTGCACCCAAATGCGGCCCCATGTCCCCTCTGTACCCTGGAGAATACACCAGGAAACCAGAGCCCCAAATGTCCAAGTAGGGGGGAAGGAAGGTGGAGATCAAAATGTTTTAGCAGATGACCTAACCTGATAAAGAAAGCGTTTAAAAATCACACACAGTCCTTAAGCTATTAACTATTAATTTCTAAAATGGGTCTCTGAAAATAAAGCCAAATTCAGCTGACTGTAGGTCCCCAGAGCACCAGCTAAGGTGGATGTGGGAAGCCTAGGAGCCCTACATCACAGTGCTGCCACAGATGCAAACCAGAAGACCTTCTGACCCACCCTCACAGCTTGAAGATGACCAAACCTGCCCTACCTTTCCCCAAGCTATTTGCTCAGAACTGTTTTCTATTTAAGGGGACTCAGAGTTAAACAGATGCTTAATGAAGCCTTATAACTCAAAAGAATTCTCCAGGAGAGTTCTCTCCTCTTTAAAGCAGTTCACTAAAAGCAGAAACTATGAGACACACTAAACCGATACTTGTAAAAGCTAGTCTTAGGATTAAAATAAAACTGATTGGCTGGACTAAAAAAGGATTGAGAGTGTAAAACCAAAGGCTGCATTGCTCCCACTGAGCTCTCAGCTTGTGAGCACGACGTTTCTCCAGGGTTACCTAGCTGCGTGGCAAAGCCACCAACTTACGCATCGTCCTCCTTTTAGACACAAAGTGATTACGCTTCCCTTTCAAAAAGGTGTCCCAACTGTTTTGGACATGCTGAACCAAGAATATGTTAAAACAGAAAATAAAAGCAGTATTTTTGCTCTTGATGGTGGACAGGTGCCACAGTGATTGCCTTCCTCACCATCGACGGTTGCATTTTCTATTAGTGCAGGTTCAAGAGTACACGGTGGGCTTCAAGCGTACGTGTGGATCATATCACAGTCAGATTGAGGAGACTGGTGTGGGTTGGCAAGTACACATGCTGGACATGCTCCACACGAGACCTGCAAACAGGGCACGACTGGAAAGGAAAAACATGAGGGAATTAGTTCACTTGGTAGTTTGAGAGCCTCTTCCTTCCATATACAGGGTGAACAATCACCGTCTTCAAACCAGAGCACAGTGAATAAGCATCCAGGAAATTCTGACCCTCACACAGTTAAGTTTACACAACAAAACAGCCAAACAGGATGTTCTTTGGCATTTTAATCACATTTCACAAGTAAGTTCTTCTAGAATATCAATGTAAACTTACTAATCCATGACTTCAGCCTTCAGAAACCCAAACCTCCTGCATATTTGATCTCTACCAGAACAGTGCTGCCCTTACCTGTAACTGGGCAGCACAGGTCTTGCAGCAAACTGTGTGCCCACAGGGACAGAAGGTGGAGTTAATTTCTTCTTCACAGCACACCATACAGAGCATGGACTCCTTCAGCTTCCGCAGCTTCTCTTGCAGAGCTTTGGTTTGCTGGCAGCTAAGCCCCTCGCAATTGTCACAGTTCATGCTGCTTTCTGAAGACTTAAGGGGGGAGTGTGGTGGAGTTTGGTCACTTCTTGACACAAGGTCCACGATGCCAGCGTTGTAGAGAGCTCGTCTTGCGTGGTCATAAACTTCCTTTGATGTTCTTTTAATGTCGAAGACGTACTTTTTGCCAAGGTTAATATTCTCATTCAGGAACAGGGAAGCCAGGTGGCCCTTTAGGTCTCTACTATACTGCATCATGACAGCACTGGTGACAGTGTCACACCTAAACACAGCCAATGCAAAGTGTGGTTAATGAGTGCCACTAAATGCATCCCAAAAATAATGTGTTCCCAAGGCTGAATTAACAGTACTGGAATAAAAGCAAACAGAGCAGTGCAAGCTAATATTTAAGTTCCTGAATGTTGTTGGCATGGCAAATCTGCTTTCAGAAGTGTAAAACAGTGAAATGATAGGGATGTTACTGCTTTAAGAATTACTTGAACGACTCAGTCACGTGAAAGTGATAGTTAAATCTGCAGAACCTGTTTAGGCATCACTTCTCTTAACCCAAAACAGCAAACATCACGAGGCTCTAAGCTTCTGGCCAAACACTGTTATTGCCCAACTAAAATGATTCAAATTAAAACCAGAAACTAACAACAAAAATTACAAGCACAGACAAAGCTCAAAGATCAAGAAGTTAAGAGTAAGAAGTTATGTAACGCTGTAATAGCTTGGAAAACAAGCGTGGAGAGCAGAACTAAGGGTCTTATAGACCAGAACAAGGCATGCTAAACATCAGCTCCCATGTTAGCTACAGGGGCTAGTATCAATTGCTGTAACTGTTCCAAAGATCTGGGAAGCTGGGCAGGGTGCTTGCCTCACGTACGCACTTCCCTCCAATTTAAAGCCAATTCTTTTTGGATGTTTTAGCTGCTGGAGTAGCCAAATAAAGGCAGGTAAAA
This sequence comes from Upupa epops, assembly GCA_013397515.1. NCBI lineage: Eukaryota > Metazoa > Chordata > Aves > Bucerotiformes > Upupidae > Upupa > Upupa epops. Next base: position 707,494 of record VZRI01008067.1, read on the forward strand.
CAAGGTGTGCATGTGTATGGAACACACCTATGTATAGAACACACCTATGTATTCTGAAGGACAGCCACTTCCTTGGTACCGAGCCAGACCTCTATCTTACATAGGGACAGGAAAACCCCGAGGTATGTACTGTTTATGAAGGATTACAGGACACAGCAACTTTATACCTGAAGTGCTGCCATACACTGCAGCAGACCGAGAAGTCTTCCTTGTCTCATATTCCCAGCCCACAAAAAGGAAAGCAACAAAAGTCCAGAAGCTGAGCAGGTTTAAGAGGAAAGACAGCAAAGACTACACCATGTTGCAGAGAACTTCTTCAGTGCAGTTCACTGGCTGGCTGAGCACTGTGATGAAGATCAGCAGCAGCTGACAGCAGTGGCAACACTTACCTGTAAAACGCATGTGTCTCTGTAATTGCTCTGTAGAGTCCACTTGCTGCCCTGGTACTGATCATCTTAAACAGAAGAACAACGCTGTTTCCAGACTCCTTGGTAACAGTGAGATACACATTCTTCCCAGACTGAGTTGCCATTTGAACAACAGGATAAGCAATCCTACCAATTAATGTAAGAAAGGTTTAGATTTTAAGGGTATTTTCCACAAGACACTACATTGCATGCTCAGAGGTTACAACAATCTGCCTGTTGTCCGATGCTTGAAGATGCTGCCTCCAGAAATACATATAAAATACATACACAAGCAATTATATTGAGGCCAGTTAGGATCTTGGAGGCAGCATCCTCAGACCCTACAATTCAAACAGCTCCTTTCAAGAATTCCTAGAGCAGTTCTGTGGAGTTACTTAAAAAGCTAGGTGTGCTTGGCACTCATGAAGAAGGGAATGTGAAAAGGGCTCTACACATACCTGTTGATAGGACTGAAGTCATCTCTACAGATTGATATGCCTTCAGGTCCAACACCAATCAGCAATTTCTGCCCTTCACTATCTCTCACAGAGTGCCACTCTACCCCATAGTTCTCCAGTGTTGTAGCAATCTGCAGAACCTGGTACTCAGCAGAAGCTTGACTCAGACCTTCAAGCTCCTTGTGCTTTGCAACAATGCTGTTGATAAAAAGAATACAGCCTGGTGAAACAACTTGGGTGTGCACTGTCAGCAGCTTCTTTTAACAAGGGTTTTTAGATGACCTAGTTAAACAGATTACTAAATTCTCCTGACCTGCTTTATCTAGCTAGATATTTCCAGTCATGATGAACTGGAAATAACTGAGAATGTGCTTAGAAGTTAAAAAGCTTACATGTAATCAAGACTTTCCAAGTAATACAATCCTCTCAGTTTATTTACCTGAACAACTGCTAAGCTCATAACTAAAGCCCTGTAGAAAAGCATGACACACTTGATATCCAGTAACCAAGCTGTGAAGGTGTTTGGGGAATTCTGTTTACTTCTCAGGGTACCGAGCCAGATAAATTCTTGTGCCTTCCTTTCACAAGCATGGGTCTAAGCCATATTCACAATTTGATTGCCCTACTCCATGTGTTTAGATACTTGTATTTCCCCAAATACTAGAGTTCAACAGCTTTTGCTTTTCACACACAAAGTCATAACTGAGCTTAAAAATGAACTGAAATCAGAACATGAAACATTATGGTTGTATTTTGATCTCCTATGCCATCTTAAAGTGTTTTACTAACAGACACATTAAAGCATCAGCAATTAAAAGCTTAAAATGTTTTGCTTCTGATCTCCAAAAAGGAGGTTCTGTCATGCTGTTTCTTTACCTCTCCAAAATGGTAGTGGTGAGTTCCTTTGCACACAACTCCTCATAGTTGTACTTGGCAGTGTTCTGATTGTAATCGCCAAACTTCATCTGGGCCAACAGTGCACTAAGTTCAATGGCATGTTCTGAGGAACACTGAAGATTACCAGCCAGCAGGTCTTCTCTGATGTGCAAGAAAAACATATGTCTGCAATGGAACCAGAAACGGTCACTTACACCACACATCAGGAGAGGTTTGTCAACAAGGTCTGTAATCAAACAGCATCTCACACGCCAGGCATTTCTTCTTCATGGCCACCATGAGGGGGAAGATGGTGCTTTTGCCAGGGACATGATTAACAGAATTGCTTGAAGCACCTGAAAATGGTGACACAGTACTGGAACAGACTGCCCAGGGACACTGTGGAGTCTCCTTCTCTGGAGATATTTAAAACCTGTCTGTACATGTTTCTGTGCAATGTGATCTTGGTGATCCTGCTGTAGCAGGGGGATTGGACACCAACACCGATTTCTGTAATAAGACCCAAACCCATCTATTGCATGATCAAGTGTCAGAGCAACCTGCACACTTCGGCATGAAAGTGGGTTTGATAACCAGCTGGAAAATCCACTGAGCTGCTCTTAAATACCTAACAGGTCACTTAGACAAATCAGAACTCCCACCAACAGTAACAGCCTGCTCATTTCCCCTACAGTCTACCTTAGCTTCTATAAAGTCAGACCTAACTCCTCCTCAGGGAAGACAAATTTCTTAGCATTTACTTTCATTTTAAAAAAATACATGCTTCAGTAAATGAAGCCAAGTAACCATCCGATGTGTCTTTGCTGCCATAGTAAGACACATTTTACTTTTTTCCTAAATGTAAGTGTAATCTACTTTTAAGTTATATGAAGTCCAAGATGCTAATAAATCATCAACTTCCCCCCTACAGTTATTACAGGCCTCTTCTCTACACCTCCTTGCAGAACCCTACAATTCCAGGTGCCACAGGGCAGACAGAGTGACTTTTTCAGCACTACAAGCAGTTACAGAACTTGCTAAAAAAATAAATTAAAATCTTTGTTCTACTGTAATAAATGATGCAGCTCAGAAAATACCAGCCTAGAAGATGCCAATACCCTCACTCCATGCAGAACACAAGTCTAGGTGGAGCAGAACTTCAGACACAACAATCATCTCTAGTGTTAGCAGCAGGTTAGTTCTTGTTTAGGCAAAACTCCTGTTTAGGCATTCCTTGGAGCAAGCCCCAAACCTCTGCTCCTACCCCTTTCTCCTGCCCTGGCAATTCATAACTTCTGTGTGCTTCAGCCACTGAAAGGTTTATCTGTGGCTTTTGTAACTGCCTACTCCTTTTGGGGAGCAGCCCATAAATCTACTCGCAGCTTAGACAGGTAGACTCTTCACTGGGCTAAAAACTGGCTGGATGGCAGAACCCAGAAAGTTGTGGTGAATGGGGTTAAATCCAGTTGTGACCACTCACAAGCAGTGTCCATCAGGGCTCAGTGTTGGGACCAGTCTTGTTTAACATCTTTATCAGTGACCTGGATGGGGATCAAATGCACCCTCAGTAAATCTGCAGATGACATTAAAATTAAGCGACAGCATCGATCTGCTTGAAGGTAGGGAGGTGCTGCTGAAGGATTTGGACAAGCTGAGGTTTAACAAAGCCAAGTGCTGGGTCATGCACTCTGGTTACAACCACCCCCAGCAGAGCTACAGGCTTGGGAGGAGTGGCTGGAGAGCTGCCTAGGACCTGGGCTTGTTGGCTGACAGCCAGTTGAACAGGAGCCAGCAGTGAGCCCAGGTGGCCAAGGCAGCCAACAGCATTCTGGCCTGGATCAGGAACAGTGTAACCAGCAGGAGTAGGGAGGTGGTGTCCCTGTACCCTGCACTCATGAGACCACAACTTGAGTACTGGGTCCAGTTTTGGGCACCATAGTATTGTAAGGAGATTGAGGGGTTGAAGCAGGGCCAACTGGGGTTATTTAGTCTAGAGAAGAGGCTGAGAGATGACCTTACTGCTCTCTACAACTGCCTAAAAGGAGATTGTAGCAAGGCTGGTGCTGTTCTCCCAAATTAAAGATAAAATTAGGGGAAATGGCATCTAGTTGCTTCAGGGGAGGTTTAGATTGGATCTTAGGAACAAGTTCTTTCCTGAGAGAGTGACTGGGCAGCAGAACAAGGTGTCCAGGCAAGTGGTGGAGACACCATCCCTAGAGGTGTTTAAAAGGCAAGTAGCTAGAGCCCTTGAGGCCTTTGGGATTTAGGAAGATGTTGGGATGAGGACTGGACTTGATGATCCTACAGGTCCTTTCCAGCCATGATTCTATGATTAGCAAAATCAACCCTAATAGCAAGGCACTCCCTTAATTCCAATCAACACTGCACAAAACAAATGGCTTCTCCTGCACTTCTGATCCTCTGTCAATACCAGAGAAGTTCCTCCATTCAATTATAGTAACTATATGCTAATTACATACCGTTTTGCAAGGAAATACCTGACAGTTTTGTTCTCATTAGCTGACACATGTTTACAGCTTCTACACCTAAGCACTCATACCTTAAGTTTAATTTATGCATGTGACAGAGCTGACTACCCAGGAAAGTCTGCTTGCTAAGAGGGGAACTGAAAAGCAACCAGGTCCTAGCATACAAGGAAAAACATCTCCCATACGAAGCTGGGTGACACTTTTCTGACCAAAGGGAAAGAGGTGTGACACATGGGCCACTCACTGCAAAAGTACAAAAGCTTGGCAAGTTTTCAGCCTAGTTTACACTAGAGTTAAGTATTTTTAGTCAAAAAACAAAACACCAGTATTTAACACTTCATCTCAAAACGTCCGTCTGCATGTAGAAAGAAACCTGTCCCTGGCCCAAGCCCACTGCCTAACCCACACCCAAAACAGGTCAACAACTTTGTTTTAATCCTGTAGAACATCTGGTCATTACAGATACAGAATCTATAGTACAGATTCTATCAGTTAACAGGAACTCACAATCTAATTTACACAACTGTATTTGATATCATTTACCAGCACTCAATCCACTCTTCTGCCTCTCTCTGGAATCTAGAGATGACAAAATTTAAAGCTTTCCCCACCTCTAAAGATAGGCAGGCTGTACAGTAAAAGGTTACTCCGTTTTTCAATGAATTTTCACTTCTTTTTCTTCTACACTTAAGAGAACTCTTACCCAGTACGTTTTCATTGCTAAAACAGCTCCTTGTTTGAAAACTGAACTAAAGTTTGGTAGTTCACAACAGTTACTAGAAATACTGACTTCACCAATACAAGTATCTGCATGTGACTAATGATTCCTGTACTAGAAATATCCCCTTAAGCATACTGATACAGATCTCTACAGCTGTAGAATAATTCTGATTTTATTATAGATCCAAGACTATTCCACATGACAAAGCAAAGCATCGCATTTCCAAACATGTTCCCCAGAATCTTTATTTGCTCTCAGTAGGTGAAAGGTTACTGTTCGGCTGCAGCTGGTAACTGCAATTCAACTCTGAATTTGACAAACAAATCCATTAAATTCACCCTGGTGCTTATTACAGCACTTTTATTGTACTGCAACACCAACACAGCACCACCCTTGCCAGCCAGGGCAACTGAATAACATGATTTTACTCTGCTTTTCTACTTACTACCTGTACCAAATATTGTACAAACCAGTTATTAATTTTAATTCATTTATGCAACTGGATAAAACAAATCCAAGTGATGACTTGATTTTTTTCAGTTACTTTACAAAAACAAAGAACTCTGCCCATGTTCAAGTTCAGCCAAGTACATTTTTCATGATTCACTCAAAAATTATTTCTACTTGTGTGGGATCAGTGAACTGACTTTATCCTGTCAGACTGAAAGCCATTGTTCTCGTGTTTGGCAGGATTTTGCCTCCGGTGCAGCTCCGCAAACACTTATTGTTAAGGTGGATGCGAGTTTCAAGATTCCTCTGCTCTAAGTGTCACAAACAAAGCTTTTAGCCAAAGCAGAAATTTCTGCCCCGAGACAGCAGTGAGGCCAATGGGGAGCAGCTGAGCTCACGGGGTTACTGCCGGTCAGTGACCAGAGCTACACCTACAACAGCACAGCAGTTTCTTCCCTCTTAAGACCTGGTCACAAAATCACCAGAAAATTCAGTTACAAGAAAGAATTTTTCTAAGTCCCAGCTCCTCACTGGAAGCATTCAATACAAAAACACAGCCATAAATCATTTTGACAGAACAACTCACTGTTTACTTTTTACTAACTGCTACATTACCTATCAATAAACACAGCAAAAACAAGCCAGAGATGGTGACTCAGATCTTGTGTTCCAGACCTTGCACCACCGTATTTATCTTTTTCCTTAAATACAGCAGTCCTATCCAACCCAATGTGATTTTCACTCAAAAGAAAGAATATTTACTCAAACTCTACACAAACACACTGCTCACTGTCCAGGGTTGTTTGTAAAGCTCTAATTGGCAGCAGCAGATGAAGCTTGACTGTAATTCTTAGGCTAAAGCATTTTCATTCCACTGAAAACATTCCTGAACTATGAAATCTTGCAGTGAAATTGCAAGCCATCTAGGAATTGAAATCCAAAGGGCAACAGCAATAAATCAGTTTTAACCCTGTGTAAGAGGAATGCAAGTGTATTAAGGTGTTTTACACTGCACATGCACAACTGAAAGGCAGCTACTACTAACTGGTTTACAACTTGTATTTGTTTTTATAAAAAGTACTCTGGAAATAGAAGCTTGAACAGCTTAGCTGAAGCCTCAGGACTATTCATTATTGCAGAACAGTGACATTAAATACTAGTTTCAATGCCGTCTGCTCTCTAAAGTAGTATTTCTTTCCAGAGCTGAATTTTAATAATCTGTTCTGATGGCTGAGCCTCAATTAACTTTAAAGTTGTTGTTAAAAATAGACTGGCTTTAAACCAGTCTTAATTCATAGATAAAAGCAAGCTTGTCCCACCTACAGCCTTTTAAAGTCATTTTACAGTGGAGAAGCACTTGCTACTTTGATGTAGCTATACAAGCTGTTAGTCTCACTACATCTTCTAGGCCCTTGGGGTACATTTCACCAGTTCAAGCCCTTTATTAACTTGCAAAACCTGCCAAGTCTTGCTTTCACAGGGTGAAGGCAGGAACACAGGTGACTGCAAAAACACCGTGGAAAGTTCAACAAACATTCATCAATAACAGCCTGAAAATGTCAATCATGTCAGCTGCAGTCTTCCTCTGATTCACTCAGATTTGGTCCGCATGGGGACACATCTAACATGCTCAGAGCAGTATTTTCCACCTAATCAGGTGTGGATTTTTGTCTGAAATTTTTATTTTGTTGTTTACTGAGCCTCATTGAGACTATTTAAATACAAACAAGTTTCTTTAAGGAAATGGCTCTAAAAGAGCCCAAAGCTATGCCACAGTGCAACTTACTTGTCCAAAACAAAGTACATCAAAACCCAAATTCACTTTACTGAAGCAATTGCTTCAGTAAAGGTATTACACAGGACAACTATGGTCTGACTCAACAGCATTCTGACACCTTCAGCCACATTCATGAAGCCAGCTCTCCAAAAGCACTGATTTAAAAATTGCATGCTCCTAACTCAAACCCTTTTCCCTTTACATGTATTTTTCCAGTAAAAAACCAACCCTGTCAGCCCCATACCAGATTCTTCAGACAAATACTCTGTGCAGTACTACACTGTGCCTAACTTAGGGAGTAAAAGCAAGTGTTCAATTATCTTTGATGATTAATTCTGTCGATCAGCTAACTGCAAGACAATTTAGTTAAGAGGAGCTTCCACAGAAGAAGCAAACCAGCTGTTTCTTTTGTAGCCTCAAAGGGCCTGGGGCTGTTTGAAAGTTACTGTAACATAATACCAGACTAAGCGGAGTTCAGCAAGTTTTTTTTTCCTCAGTGGGAGGAAACTGTTTCCTGCCTCTCCGTACTAGTGGTTTAGAATGACCTCAAGTAACACCGCCATACAGGGGTTACTATCGGACATGCAAATGCCATATAAATAATTTGCTACTACTGGTAGCTTAGCTTCTTCTACAAAGAGAAATTACCCACACATTACTTATTGGTAGCTACACAGGACTTAGAATGTCATCGACTTTTATTCTTTGAAAAAGTTTAAATAAAACGATTTAAATAAAAAAACAGCTTAAATCAAAACAGTTTAAATAAAAAGGTTTTAAAACTGCACAGGTAAGTCAAACAAAATTACTAGAAAATGAAAGAAATAAAACAGTGTGCAACCACAGAATTTGAAAACTAAAGAGTAAGTCTACTTATAACTGTCTTCAGCTTACCTTGTCTGTTCTTGTAAGATAAGATGTGGCTCTACAAAAAACTTGACTCTTAACTTTAATCGATAAGGGGCTAAACCATCCATCTGCTGGGAGATCCTGTTCCTCAAATTCAGCCACAGATTCTCCCCTTTACTGCCTGTGAACTGCAATCCAAAGTAGTCAACCTCTATAATTCCCAGCCTTCTGCAAACCTGAAAGACAAGACATCCTTTGTAATGAGTCTACAGCATACTGATGAAAATATCGAATCAATAACTGTCTCAGACTGCCCGCTTAAAACACAAAGCCAAATCATGTTGTGAGTAATTTCACTCAAAAAACTGCTTAACTGGAAGGCACCACGGTAGGTCAGAGGGGTGGTTGTGGGTTTTATGGTCACAGGTTGGAATGAACCCTAAAGATTAGGTAGTTGCGAGCCCCGTGCTATGGGAAGGGAGGCCTCCCACTGTAATCACTTGCGCACAAAAGCACAAGTAGACAAATAGGAATAAACTGGGAACCACTCCACTAGCTGAAAACCACATGGACTTGCATGAGCAGCTTTCAATCTCTCTTCACACACCTACGACAAGCACTTAAGAAGCTGGATTTCCCAATGACAGGGAAAAACAGCACTTTCTAGGCAAGAAAGAGGTAAAAAAAGTACAACGCACAAGTTTTATTTAGATGCTACCAACAAGCTTGCGTTTGGTTCTTGCCAGCATCCTCACAGCAATCACATCCTGGCGATGGCAACGCAAGGCTGAAGAGCTCCTGGAGCGCAGCTTGGGCCCAGCAGGCCACAGGGACCCACGGAGCCACCAGGGCGGGTCCCAACCGCGTCCCCCTCCCCAGCCCAGGGGCCGTTCGAGCGCTGAGGCCCAGCCCTACTATTCACACTACAGGACCTGCTGGAAAAGGCCGGAGAGCCCCGAGGCGAGGGATGCAGCAGCGTCCGCATCCAACATGGAGGGGATAATTTTTTGTAAAAGGATTTAAAAAAGCAGTAGAAGGAAAAGCGGAGGAGACCGCAGCGTCTTCCAGTCCCCACGGCCCAACCCCGCTTGCCACCCCAAGCCGCCGCACTGTTCTGCCCCACGGTGACCACTACCCTCCCTCCAAAGGCTCAGAAGGGCGGAACGAAGCGGGGAAAACAGGCAGATCGCGACCCCTCACCTGGTTGAGACAATCCTCGCCGTTGGCTTTCGCCTCTACCTCCACCTCCATCACCACCGCGTCCGGCCTGGTCACATAACACAGCATGGCTGAGGACAGCCAGCGCCGCTGCCCAGGTGACACGGAGGGACAGGCAGCGCCAAAGAACCGTAGCAGCTGTCGCCGCAGCAGCACGCTATCACCCACTAGAGGAC
>VZRI01008068.1:497-12039 GCA_013397515.1 Upupa epops
TCCAGCTCCTCCTGCTTGTTGCCCATGCTATGTCCATTAGTGTAGATAAACTTGATCTGGGCTACTGCTTTCACCCCCATCCTTTGTCCTTTACCCCTATGCTCGTCACTGGTGAGCCAGGTTTTATTCTCTTCCCACTTCAATTCTAGTTTCACAGGCACTTCTGCAGTTACTAACCTGTTAGTGAGCTCTGGGCTATTACTGTCCCATGTACCACCGTCTTCATCCATCCTGGAGCTCTGCCCTGCTGCTGCACACCCACCAGCAACCCCATCCCCCTTCCAGTCTAGTTTAGAGCTCTCTGAGCCCTGCTAATTCCTGTCCCAGAACCCTTCTGCCCTTCTGAGACAAAGCTTTCCCATGCAGCACTGCCAGGTCTGGTGCCTTACAGAACCACCCATTAACAAGGAACCCAAAGCCCTGCCTGTAGCACCAGTCTCGTAGCCAGGCATTTATGGACTGAACCCTTCTATCCCAGCCCATGTCCTCACCTGAAAATGGAAGAAAAGAAGAGAAAACAATTTGAGCCCCAGCCATCCCAAGGCCTTGAAGTCTCTCATTCCCCTCAAGCTACGAATGCAGCTTCCTCCCCACCCGTCTGGGAGATCAGTGGTGGGTAGTAGTCAGTTGACTTGACCAGACTGGTCAAGAGTCCTTTACATTCTATTACGTTACCTGAGGTATCTGATCAACAAACATTTCCCAAAATCCCCAGGATGGAGTGCAGAAAAACAGAGAAGGGTGGAAACAAGGCTCCAGCATCCCGTACCTCACCCCTCACTGGGACTGTGCTATGTTAGGGCTACGTCAGGCAGCCCGTGTCAGGAGAAGCCACCACGTCTAGCCCTTTCCTCATAGATTCCCATAGGAGCTGGCAGCGCTGGGTCCACTATCCCAAAGGAGGGAACATACCTAGGTTCAGCTTTACGCAAGAGAAAGGAGAAGTTTTTACTGGCAGGTACTGAAGGAACATAAAGCAGCTTTCTGGTAACAAATGACTTATGAAATACAGATGGATGGCCTGAGGCTCCCCAACTGTGCCTGCCAGTTAGGCATGGGAAAGGTGCCGTGTGCCCATACAACTTGCACACAGCTTGCTGCCTTTGTGAAAATAGAGCTTGAACCCCCCGCCCCTTGGTGGCTTCCAACCTCACCCACTGCAATGCAGAGAGGAAATGAAAGGATAAAGAACTATTTCATGTGTACACAAAATGGTTCTTGGAAGGCTAACTTGGAAGGCTAAGAGTAGCCATTCAGCGGCAAGTTGCTAAGCTGACAGCAGATTCCCACACCTCACTTGCTGCACTGCTGAAAGGAATTCACAGAACACTCTTCACACACTGTCCCTTTGTTGTACTATCTAGAACTCCCATTGCCGGCCTTCCTCCTCAACTACACGTTATCTCTTTGCTCTCAGAAGTAGCCGGTTGCTTGGATAACCGAAATCCAGCACCAGCTTACTCAAACAGTTCATTTTCTCTGTTACTGAATTATTAGTCAAACAGGGTAGCAACCCTTAGAGGCAACCAGGTGCCTAGGCACAGCATTTTCCATCCTCCAGGAGTTTAAAACCAGGGCACTCAAGGCAATTTTTGGAAAGGAACTCCAGGAAACACTGGTTCTGAAGGAAGTCAGGACACAACTATTCTAGTTCAGGGAACAGCAAGTAAACAACATCCCTAGATTGTTTGTTGTTAAGGAATGGCAGATTGCCCATATTTCCTTTCAGTTGCCTTCTCCTTTTCAGGAATTCATTTCACACAGCTACATCTCCCTTACCCTGATACCTGTCAGCAGAAATACTGCAGTTGACTTAGAGCTGTTCCTCATCTGGTTCACCGAGTTCCTTTTTTAACCAGAAAAGCAGTTTACTAGAATGACTATCAGTTTTGTTTCTTATCCAGCTCACGAAACACTGCCAAGAGCACACTAACATAAGCCCCCAAGCACAAACATCATGTATAGTACCATTTAAACAGCAAGCCAAGCCCTTGCCAAGAAGTTTTTTCTATGAGAAAACAGGCTTAGAAGGCCAAAGAGTTGTGAGGCATGTCTGAGTTCACCCCAGCTGCCTTCGTGACACTTCTTTTCATTATCACTAAGCTATTCAGCCACTGGATTTTAACCTTGACTACTGCATCAACAGTGATCTAGCTGAACTAATGAAACAGATCATTTTCTGCTGAAATCACTAAGTTATGAACAAACTGACTTCAGAGAAGGAATGAGAACAGGTGGAAGCTGATGCAGTAAGGTGCCTTTGCCCTGAATCCTGAAGTCCCAGCACCTGAGAACAGAACATCAGGCTGAGCTGCTGAGCCAAGGGCACATCTCTCGCCGGGCTCCCTTCACTGCTGGTTACTGGACCATCCTGGCATGGAGTGTGCCTGCTGCTCTCAGCTCTCTCAGGACAGTCTTGTCAGCAAGATTATTTCCATAAACCAACCTGTGCAAGTGAGTCACGCTGCTAAAGAGAAGCATTTTCTAATGCACTGGCAATCCCCTGCGGGCAAACGTGGTCCTGCCGATCATCACTCCTTGTCACCGCCCTAACCATGAAGCCACGAAAACCCACCAACCCTCAAAGGACCACCTGTAAGAATCACGTACCGTGAAAGCACTTCTATTCACAGAGGAAAAAATACCCTCTTCCGAAAGCGCCGAACCCTGCTGCCTGCCGCAGTCGACCCTGCTCCGCACCCCTCTCCGCTCCGCTCCGCACCCCCGCTTCGCAGCGCCCGCCCCGTCCTTCCCGGAACACCCGTCGCTGGCGGGGCGGATGCTGCGGCGATCGGGCTCCCCCTAGGCAGTGCAGGGGCGGCCAGCTCCTCGTTAATAGTGGGAAAACAGGTTTGTGATCCGGAGTGCTGCTCCAGCGCCTTCCTGCTGCCCGGTTTTGAAACGGCAGTGGAACCTAAGGTCACATATTTGCTTACAGTTAGGTGAGGCAGTATTCCTAGAAGGTAGCAGTGTCTTTCTCGGGATGACTTATACAACTCAAAGAATGCCCGTGTTCTTTCATTAAGGAGAGAGTTCAAACTATAATAGTAAAAAAAAATAATAGAAAAAATCTATTTCCTATAATGCTCACACTTTCACCCTTTCCCACTGGAGGGGGTTTCCACAGTACCCTGAATACTCAGCAAAGACAGCTGAATGAATGAGGAACGAGAATCCAAAACTCTGAGCCCCATCTGACTGCTGCTTAAACTCTTTTCTGAATAACGTCCTGAAAGTGGAGAACTTTAGTTCATGATAATGCCTGACACTGCGTTAATACTTCCTGCTGGATGCTGTCTGGAGAGGTGCAGACAAGTGCAGTGCCTTCATATTGCTGGAAGGAACGCGTTCAAAAGCATTTGCCTCTATCTACCCCAAAAATGAGTCCTCCAGAAAGAACAGTTTCATGATGCAGAACCCAGGCACACGTGATGATGAGAACCAGGGTGAGGACTAGGGGCACGTACTGATTAGCTTACTTTTTTGTTTACTGTGTAAGATGAAGCTCAAGAAGGATGGGTGGCACTTTAATTTCAAACTTAACTCTTTTTGTTTGTGGTCCCAAGTTTACTGTACTTTTCCGATTCCACGTAGGCTCTCCAGAGCCACTCACTATCCTTAATTTATTAGCAGCCCTTCAGTGATGTAGAGATGCCTCAGAAGAGGGTATTGGGAGTGCTGCTGAAGGTATTTCACATAAAAGAGGCTGAAGTTTTGGACCTAAAACAAAAGCTTATTGGGGTTGTTGTTAAATAAGATTTATCATAAACGGATTTTTGCCAAAATAAAACCTGTATGTCCCTTTTTTTGTGGGTTTTTTGGTGGATTTGCTTTTGAATCATGTGAAATTAAGAAGGGGTAGTCTCAAATCCCTCACTTTCATCTCAGCTTCTTAAGAAACTTGCTGTTGTTTTTCCAAATACGTTGTACATCCCAAGTGTTTTCAGGTTATAGAGTACCAAGAAGTGCATTATGCTCTGCCTGTAGGTGTACTCTTTGTTTAGCACTGCTTAGCATGTGCAGCTACATTTGTTAAAAGCCTTAAACCATGAGTTGTGAACATTTTTCACCTAGCAGTCAGGAAGTTTTACCTTTGAGCAGAAGTGGCCAGCACGAACCAGGAGATAAGGCTACAACATCAGCATCTTAACGCAGTGACACTGTACTCTACCTAAACCAGACACATCTGATCCCAACCACTCGAGTATGGGACAGCCTGGGAAAAAAATTGGACTCTTTAATGAAGAAAACAGAAAGGGGAAGTGCAGGTCAGCCCTATCATCAGTCTTTCCTCAAGATAACAACAGAAACAATACAAGGTATTTGATTTTGCTACTGAACGTTTGTTTGTGCCAAACCCATTTCTTTGTTAGACTGAGAAAGAAGCTAAACAGGGTTTCACTGCTGCCAGTACCCACCTTTTTGAACTGGCATAAGCTGCTTTAGCGTCAGAAGCCGGGATATAGGGAGAAAAACTCTCTGTAAAAAGATCAGAAGTTACAGTTTATAGCATTCAGCATTTACCAAGAGGTAATTTAGCAGCATTTTCTGCTACAGGGTTACTTATTCTGCAAAGAGACTTTTACAGTCAACTTTTTACTAAGCATGGCTTTTTTTCCTAAAAAACTTAATAAATAATAACTAATAAGAGCGTATTTAATACAATATCAGGAAAACTAACTGGGCTGGTCACACATACTTAAGCCTGCAGCTGGCCAGCTTAGAGAGTCAAAGCTGACGCTCTACATTTCCACGCTGCTTAGAGTTATCTGTATCTGGGGTTGAGGCGGGGGAGGATTGTTTGCTTATTTGGAGATTTTCTTTGGGTCCTTTAAAGTTTGTCTCAGAGCCAGGTTACTTGTTTGCAAGTGCTGCTGCAGGTTGAATCGCCATCCCTGGTCTTGTTTACAAATCACATAGGTTTAGCGGTAGGCGTGGTGGAGCTGAGTGGTTGGACTTAGTCTCAAAGGTCACAGTATAACACGTTCAAAAGGACCCCAAGGATCATCGAGCCCAACCCATTCAACTAAAGAAATACTGTTTAAATGAGATGGCCTAGCCCCCTGTCAAGCTGAACCTTAAAACTATCTGTAGATGAGGAAGGCACCACTTCCCTGGGAAGATTATTCCAGCGTCTAATTACTCTCACAGTAAAAAATTGTCCTCTGGAGTCCATTGGAATTGCCCCCAGAGTAACTTGTATCCATCACCCCTTGTCTTTTCTATGTGACTCCTTGTGAAAAGGGAGTCCATCTTCTTGGTAGCCAGCCATACTGGTACATGGTAGTAAGATCCCCCCCTAAGCCCTCTCTTCTCAAGGCTGAACGTAGCCAGCCCTCTCAGCCTTTCCTCCTATGGCAACTCTTCTAGTCCTCTGATCATCTTCATGGCCCTTCTCTGGACCTTCTCCAGCCTGTCCACATCTTTTTGGTATAGTGGCGACCAAGATCAAACATCGTACTCAAGGTGTGGCCTGAGCAGTGTTGAATACAGCAGGACAATGCCTTTCTTATCTCTGCCAGTGATGCATTCGTTAATGCCGTCAGCATAAAGTTTGCTTTCTTTGCTGCTGCAACGTAATTCTGGCCAAATTCCTCTAGTGCTGGTATCTACACAAAAGAGATTAGATAAAGCAGTTGTTAGAACACCTGTGGCCTTTTAAAAGATGCATAAAATATAAGAAGCCACTAAACAACAGCCCATTGCCATGGTAAATGGCAGCCTTTTTATCAGAGAGGAGGCCTTTCCATTCTCTTTGCCTGAGTTCCAGAGCCTCCACAACCCAGCCTCATCTCCATCAGAGTGGTGGCGAATATCTGACAGCACCCAGGACTACGTCTGCTCTCATTTATAGTATTTCAGTCTTCTGGATATTAGCACTGTGTTTGAATTCAGCATTATGAAACAACTCTTTCCCAGAATTTCAAAGCACGTGATTTCTCTCTTTATTAACACTCATCAGTATTTTTTGTGACATTTAAACCAGAATCAATATTTTAAGTGTTTCCTCAGAGTTAATAATATAAAGTTCCTGCTCTTATAAAGACTAACCTTTATTTCACCAGGCTTTGAATACAGCCCTGTGGTTTTAATTCTTCACTGTTGGAGCTCTAAATGTTTCCACATCAACCAAGACTGCAGTTTGATGTGGAAACAACACACTGTGTTTATAAACAACAGACTGATCCCTTTTGAACAGGTCTGAAGGTGTTTTACTACTTCCCCTGTTATGTTTCTCCTTTAGGAGAGGTTTCTAGTTTATTCTTTTTACAATTAAGTGATTTCAAGTCAAAAGTTCACCAAGAAAGCTAATACATAGCAGTAGCAATAAAGAAGTAAATCTGGTGCCAAGCGTTTTGCATCTCCACAGATTTTCTGGAAACATTTTTCCTTTCTAATAATTTTTTGATAGAAATATTTCATTCTCCTTCTCAGTCACCTGCTTGTTTTGTTCCCATGACAACCTCACTCTTCAGCTCAAGTTACCTTGTGGTTTTGCAGGAATGCCTATTCATCACACTCTTCTTCTTACCAAGATCTACAATCATTAACCCTTTCCTTGACATCAGGGTCATTAGCCTTACCCATAGCGGTGAGAGTTCACCTGAACTGAGGCAGACCTAGTCGTGGCAAGAGAGGATCGAGCCAAATACTGGAAGAATTGAGACAGGTCATTTAATTGAGACAGGTCATTTAATCTAACCACCCAGCCAGCTTACCAGTGGGTTTTTACCTTCCCCAGCCACATACACAACCACTCCTCTTTATGATAACAATCTCCCAGCTGGTGAGTGTATGGAAGTCACATGAATGTACCCACTGGAGGAGATGAGCTCTTCTGGTGATAGAAAAAAAAGCATCACAGCAGAATATCCAGCTCCCTGGTTCCAACCGATGCAGCTCAAAGAAAGCGGTTTCAGTTTACAGAAGGTTTTATAGCTCACACTGGGCTCTCTTTATAAGGTGTCACATTTGTAGGTCCATTTGATGTCAGCCCATCAGTGTTTCTCTGCTATTAGTGAACAAAACCTTTTCTGAAGACACACCCTAGCTATTTACACAGCCCTCCCTAGCCTTTGCGTCTCTCGCCCTTTATTACTTTAAACTGCCTTGTCATTGCCTCATGCCTGCAGTTCATTCAGCGAAGCTAGAAGCAAACGCAGCCTTTCAGGCTTTCCTGGGTAGCAAGCTTGGCACCACTTCACATCGCGCGTCTTTCTAACAACGTTGAGCACTGGTCTGCTACCACGGTGCTGAATAACACACAGGCATCTAGGTGGATGAACAACATAAATAATGACAGGACTCTGTGGTGGTCCAGTGCCCTGTACACCTGCACAGCTTTTTCTTTCTACATTAGCCCAACTGCCAGAATAAAAGTATTATTAGACATACTCTGACTGGTCTATACAAGGTTAAAGATGGAAGACGCGTGGTGTCTTCTTCCCTGTTTTACAACTTAACACAGATGAAGTACAGCTTCCCCTGTAGGCCATGGAGGAGAGGATGTCCTAGCTCTGGGATGACTGCAGAGGTCTCATGGTGCTGCCTCATGGCTTTCTGCCCTTGGCCACGGGCTGTGATTTATTTTATTGCACACTAAACCCTGTCAACTTTGTGGGGAGGCACTCCTACCTTAGATACACAAGCAGTAAAAATACTGAGGCCACTCAAGTGAACGGGGACTTTCCTCCCAGTTAGGATTTCATGTGAGAGCTCTTGTCAACATGTTTTATTCAAGGATTAAACCTGCAAGGTGCAGTAGGAGAACACAGAGTGATCACTGAGCTTTAAGCATTTGAGCAGCATCCAGTCTCCACACTTATCTTCTTGCCAATATGTGTATTTTAGGACTTATTCTGTGCCAGAGCCCATGAGATAAGAAATATTCACTATAAGAAATATTCAGAGCTGAACCTGCAGCCTGTGAAAGCACTGAACCTCAATCTCTACAAGACTGCCTGACTTATTTATGCCCTACAAATTGAGCATATTAAAGGGATGAGATCCAATACAATAATGTAATGCAGTAAGTAATATAATAAAGCAAATCTATTTCAAAGCAAAGCCTGAGAAGCCAGGTGTGCAAGTATCAGTGCTGCAGTGCTTTGTAGCCAATCCCAAGTGTCCAGACTGGAAACACAGGCATCCAAAGTGCACTTCAGCGTGTTTCAGTGTTCACATTTCGATCCAGGTTCACTGGATTGGATTGTCCTGTGTACCTTAATAGCAAGGGTTTAACATGAAATCTATGGCTTTCAAGTAGCTCTGCTGGGTATTGAGGCAGATGAGGACTCAGATTGCTGTAGTGATGCTGTAATAACTGTGTTTACACTCCTTTGCCAGAATAAAATGACAGGGAGAATAAGGCTGAGAAATCTGTATTCTTTTTGCAAAGGAAGCCTGGAAACTAAGACCTAATTGTGCATTGGAATGAACAATTAATGGCAGTCTAAGAGCTACACAGCAATGCAACGACACCTTTCCACAGTGGCAGGAATGCACTGCTATTTGGGATAAAGGTGTGGAGTTAGTGTGCTTTTGTGAGCACATAACTAACAAACATGGAAGGAAGGCAGAACATTTTATCTGACCTGTGCTATCAAGGAGGTTAATGAAAAACCTCACAGGAGGTTTCATAGAGTTATAGAATGGCTTAAGTCCAAAGGGACCTCCAGGATCATCTAGTTCACCCTCTTTGCTGTGGGTAGGGACAACTCTTACTAGATCAGGATGCCCAGCGCCACATCCAACCTGGCCTTGAACACATCCAGAGAGGAGGGAGTCACAATCTCTGTGGGTAACCTGTTCCAGTGCTTCATCACGCTTGTAGCAAGGAATCATTTCCTAAAATCTAATCTAAAATCTTTTAGTTTGAAGCAGTTCCCCTTCTCCTTTCAGTAGTCTCCTGTAAAAAGCCCCTCTCCAGCTTCCCTGTAGGCTCTCTTCCTCTGCCCCAGGACAGCACGCAGTGATGGGCTATGGTGACAAAGTAATTCTACCCACAGAAAGCTTTCACGGTTCTAGAAAGCCTGCCACAATGCAGCCTCTTCAGACACAGTACTTTCCCTACAGAACGTGGGAAGGTCCTGGGGCTGAGGCTTGGGCTTTACCTGTGTCCACCTCTGGAAGTTGGAAAGATGCTCCAGGTGCAGGAATGAGATCTGGGGCAAACCAAAAGACCTCACTTTGCCATAGACTGGATTCTCCCTGTCTATCTACTGAATCTCATAAAAAATCAGTCAACAGTGATTCACGTCTAAGATGCTGGCCAGCATCGTGTGGCAAAGGTTAAACAAAGTCAGACAAAGAAAATAAACTCTGCATTTGAAGAGAGAAATCAAGTGGAGGTTAAAGGTGTGTTGAGCTAGATGTCAGATGTTAGGGTTACTGGGTTGGGTTTAGCTTGGACTGGCTGATCTTTAAGGTCTTTTCCAGCCTCAGCATCACTGTGAGACTGTGATACCGAGTCTTGAGTGAAGTTTGTAATCTGGGGCAAAGGTAAATACTGCAATAATGAACTGCTGCTGCCATCTACTGAGCAAAGGAGTTATGTACTGCACAGACTGTCTGTCTGGGTAGTGATCAAGTGTTGAGGCTCTTGGCTGCATTAAGAACAGTCATGTTTCTTTCTAGAAGACACTCAGGACACCAATCTGCTTTAGAGTATATTTAGCCTCATTTGGGTAATACTGCTTTCTCCACCAGTCAGCCACTTCTAGTCTAGGGGGGAATCCCGACAGGTGAGACTTGTGAAGAGAATTCATAGCTCTCAGAATGTGAAAGACATTATTATGACAAAAACAGAGCTGCAAGGAGTGAAAATTTTAGGACATGCTAGCTTTTCTTTAGTAATCCTGCTCAGAACCCATACCTGCCCTTGTGCAGCAGCTATGGGCTAGCTGAAGGAGCTTCTAGTTGAGAAAATGCTGGCGTCAGCACTGAATGTCTACGAGGATGCTGAAAGGTGGAGTGAAGGCCAAACAGGTTGCCAAAGGAGTTCCAGCCAGCAAGAACTCTCCTAGCTACACTTCTTTGTTTTATCCAGGGGCTGGAACTATTCCTCTAAGTCCCTGTAGCTGCTTCTGGGTACAGCCAGAGGAAATCAAACCTGCTGTATGTGTACACAAGCACTGCACTTTAAGGGGGAAAAAGGTTGTGCTAACGAAACCCAGCAATGAAGTCACTAAATCCAAGAATTGTGCTCTATATCAAGCTGGATCCCATAAAGGATCACTGAGTCACAGTCCCACAGTAATGATGAGGCTGGAAAAGACCTTAAACATCATCCAGTCCAACCTAAAACCAACCGAGTAACCCTAAACATCTGACATCTAGAAACAAACACACATAACAACAGTGCATGAATGCGGTTTGGCATGAGACCTGAGGTGGTTGGTTCCCTTAACAGTACCTCTTCTGCCTAAGACAGCAAAGGGATTTAAAGAGAAAAATTAATATACTAGTCTGCATCTTTTCATCAATCTGCATTAAAGTAAGTAAGGAGTGAAGGACCTGATTTTAATGGAACAGCATGAGCGTGAAGCTAGTGAGAATAGCAAACTGGCAGAACCTTGTGACTCCACACGAGGGAGTTTCCTGCCTGCAAAGCTCCTGGGAAAGACAACAGGAGTGGTTACCTGTGAGTTCTGCTTATTGCAGCCTGGTTGCTCTGCTAAGAATCATGAGTGGCAGCGATGAAATGGTTAAGAGATAATGATGATTGTCAGAGCTTGTTAACCACAATTATCTTCAAGACATATGTAAATCTGTATAAATACCCGAGTGTGGTACACAATCTAAACCACACTCTTTAAATCTATAAGCATTCCCGAGTTAATTTCGCTATAGAAACATCAGTTGCCACTTCCTGACTTCACTGTGTTTGAATTCATATCCATGAACATTAATTTGAAATGAGTCTAAATATTTGGTGAGAATTAATCACCTGATTTTTTTATGAATAATTCATTATTTCCTTTCTCTTGATGTGTGGGTTGTTTTCAGGAATTGAATTACTACTTCACACACAATAAAAAAAGAATAAAATCCAGCATTCCCAGTGGTTTGTAAAATGTTCCCAGTGGAAACTTGACCGTGGCTACTATAGCATTTGTTTTCATCACAAACCCAATGTGGTACTCTTTACCTTCTTGAAGGACCAAATTGAGTTTAAAAGAGACCTAAGCAAGCTCATACAACAACTGTTTCACAGTGCTTCTCTTTAAGTGTTGCATACATACCATAAACCTGCAAAGGAGGCCGAGACTAGTAAGAGCTTGGGGGTGAGAATGTCTTGGAATAGTATGATGAGGGGTGACTGCAGGAATACAGTGTAGAACTGATATCAGAAACAGGAAAAGCTCTTATTGCACACTTGCATCACAGAAAATCATAGACTCATTAGGGATCAGAAGGGACCTCAAAAGATCATCTACTCCAATCCCCCTGCCACAGCAAGATCACCGAGAGAAAGTCGCATCCAGGTGGGTCTTAAATGTCTCCAGAGAAGGAGACTCCACAACCCCCCTGGGCAGCCTGT
>VZRI01008068.1:12395-22690 GCA_013397515.1 Upupa epops
GCCTATCTCTCCATCTGTCCAGGTCCCTCTGCAGGGCCCTCCTACCCTCCAACAGATCAACACGGGCTCCAAACAAACCTTTTGAGGAAACTTTTGAATGGACAGGAGCAAGAATCTTTAACACTGTTGAGGACCAAGTCAAGCTATTTGCGCCCCTCTAGCATAGAGAGCGTCATCTCTTTTACCATTTCCCTTTGATAAAAATAGTGGAGAAACATTTTCTCTGCTTAGAGCTTGGGTTCCTTACTCTACTAACTTCTAACTTACTCTACTAACTTCTAACTAACTTCTGCCTGCCACTCATTAAACAAACCTTTGCCATTAAATCAATTTCCTAGCAGACATAACTTCCATTCTACCAACTGATTGAAACAGATAACGCGAGCTTTCCATCAGATGTTGTCTTTCAATTTGTTACTTTCAGTCTCAGTTTGTTACTATTAATTAAATAACGAATCAGAAAATCACTACTAAAATGATGAAAAAGCAGACCCACGGAACACCCCCCTCGCGTGGTAACTAGTACCAGCACTAGCGAAACATCAAAGGCTTCTCTAAACATAGACTTTAATCAGTGACACTGCAAGCCTTCGTCTACTCTTTCATGATTTCCCATGCAGGAACATCAAAAGAGAAAGAAGAAACCAGCACCGTTCCAAAGCAGCAGTGATCTGTGTGGAAAGCACGTGTTTAGCTCAACAGATCTAAGTTGGAAATGATTATTTACATTAGATATGTTTTAATAAACGTCATCATTAGCGCTCCATCTCGTTCTGTAAGGAACAAGGAGTTGTGCTGCTCAAAACCGTGTCCAAAGCTCAAGGGATTTCTGGAAAGAAAAAATGAGAGAGAATTAGGAAGTCACTTCCATACAAGTCTTCAAAGCTGGAAGACCAATTTATATGCATTTCTACTTACTGAATCACCTTCTGCATGTTTGATTGTTTCTGTCACCTTGCTATAATCCATCCAAAGAATTTTCAAAGAACATCAAGTCCTACAAATAGACAGAGTGTGTATTACACAGGAAGGGCAAAAATACAAGCGTTCCATCAAAAGTCCTGCTCCTACGCTATAGCAACGCATGCTATGCGAATTCAACTAGTCACTCACTTTCTACTGCTCTGCCACTGAGCAAAAAGCTTTTTGGAGGGCACAAAAAAAATCTTAAGTGTCGTGAGAGCTGCATTTCTACCCCAAATAAACACAAAACTCTCCAATGAATAATGTAAAGGCTTGTCCTTTTGTTCTGTAAGCATCACAGGTTATTTGGACGCCATCGCGGCTTTAATGTTGTTGGCAAAGGAGGTACAAAGCAAATATCGACTTGTAATTCTAGAAAGCACACGTCTTCATTTCATCATTCCTCCTAGAATCCTCTTTTTATATAATTTTTCTTAGGATGATCTTCACAGGGGAATTTTTGTAGAAAATTCCCTATGACCCGGAGGTCTTTGAAGCGGCCCACATGATTTGAAATCACCATTCCAAAGAACACAGATCCTATTCTGGTTAATACACCCATTGAAGCAGAGCAGAGAGTTTGGTAGGTTTGAATTGCATGTTGATATTTGATCCTGACAGGCAAGAAACTGAACTACCTGTGGAATACTACTGAAACAGCTCAATAAACACTGAAGATGCTCAGACAATGAGAAGGAAACACCACCCAATGCAGCTGTAAAAAGGTTTCCAGTTCCCTTTTACACAGCAGGTTTGTCTTAGCACTGTACTTATGCCCTTGTGGGATTACAGCTGCTATCAGCTGCCCCTTTGGTCCCCCTCTGCACTCCTACCTCTCGAGTTCCCATACTTACAATGAGAAAACAAGCTCCGATCATTACTGCCTTGATTTTCACGTCAAGATCCACTGGGACCTGGATGCCAAAGTTGGCAGTGTTGGTAAAAACATCATTTACAAATCCTGACCAGTACTTGGATATTTTGCCAATCGTTGACATCTCATTGAGAGCCTTCACCTGCACAAACAACAAACAGGAGCACACATGAACCTAAGCAAATGACAAACACACAGGTGATGTCTCCGGGGAATGAATGGCTGTGTCCTGACTCACAGGATATTGCTATAGTTGTCAGGTTGTTCTTTTGTTCCTATCATTGAGATGCTCTATTAATGGTAGATGTATCCCATTTTACAGGAGAAAGAGTCTCTGGTTTGAAAACAGCATCTTTAGAGAGTCCATAGAAGTTAAGGATTGCAATTGTGAAAGTTTATACAACCTTTTCTCTTCTTTTCCAATGATTCTTTTCCTGTCTCATGTGTCTGATGATTGTTGTCAAAGAGATATAGACATGGGATCATAGAATGGCTGAGGCTGGAAGGGGCTTAAAGATTCCAATCTCCCTGCCATGGCCAGGGAAGCCTCTTGACTAGACTTGGTTATTCAAGATCTCATCCAGCCTGGCCTGGAACACCTTCAGGGAGGGGGCATCCACAACATCTCTGGGCAATCTCTTCCAGAACCCCTTTATCCTGGTTCTGAAGAACTTCTTCCTAAGACCAAGTCTATACATTAGGAAGAAGATAGAGTGGACACTAACCCCGTCCTGGTTGTCAGAGTAATGAAGGCACGAGATTTCAATGGCACAGGGTTCAAGTGATTATGTGTCTGGTAACAGTGAAAGCAAGAATGCAGGGATGAAACCCTGAGCCTTTCAAAACCAACAGCAGGTGCTCATGAGCTGTGGAGAACCAGGACTTCACTTAGTGATGTGTTTTCACTTTTGTCCAAGTCAGGAGCTGCAATGCACATTGGGGCCCTTCTTTTCTGTAATTATCACAACAAACATTACATTTTTAAGGGCAGAATAGCAGGATTTGGAGTGGGAAATTTATTCACAGTATAAGCTATACAACTCTTTACAGTTGAGATGCACCCTACCTCAAAGTCAACATCTTCAAAGCAGCCACACGTTGCACATGGGCCAATGATTTTCAGTACATCTTCTTTACTTTCATTCTGTATAGTAAACTTGGGCAGAAAAGGGTCCCAGTTCTGTACCACGTACCCAGCTGTTGTACCTGGTGGAGACTGAACTTCTAACTAGAGAATAAAAAGAAAGCAAAAAACACTTAGCAACTAATTTTCTCTAAGTGTATTTGTCCGTAATAACGTATTGCTCATATCATGACAAAGTATGCATTTATTTTATATAACCCAATAACTTCATATTAAAACTTCATTTTAAAACTTCGTATTAAAACTAATATTAAAACGAAATATTAAAATTAATATTAAAATTAATATTAAGATTAATATGAAAATTAATATTAAAAAGCTATCTAATGCTGATTTAAGATATAGTGGGAAAGGTGAAGCTCAAAAGCTGCACTAAAAGCTAATATTACACGTAAGATTTCATAAAAGCCATGCACTGTGTGAAGGTTTTGTTGCTGTAATCCACCTGAATAAGCTTTTCTTACAGTAGCTCTGCTACCTGAAGACCTTTCAAAAGAAGTTCTGATGCAGCACTGAGAAAGTAGGTACAATCAACCTACAAAACACCTCTGTGAAACAAAAAACAGCTTCCAGGGAATTCCCATCCTTTACACTCTAGGGATACTATGGGTGATTTCCACCTGCAGCAGTAACAGACAGTGACCTGTGTCAGTGGGCAGTGATTTGGGATGCTGTGTGACTGGAGAGCCATCTGTATCAACAGATACAAATGCATCGCTTGGGATGTCAGGAAAGGAAAGTCCCACAACATGAAGGAAGCATGCTGGGTCCCCTAACTCATAAAAGAGCCTCATTTATCAATAGTTAGTTCTACATGAAGTTCAGCAGTTTCCTAGGCTGAGAGTCGGGTGTGCGTTCCCTCCTGTAACCTCTGTGGCGATGCAGGAGGCTCCGTCGGTGCCATGCACATAGAGCAAGAAGCTTGGACAAGGGATTCACCCACCTTCTGCAGGAAGCAAGGGAAGCAGCAGCTGTTGCATCTCAGGGGTCTGTTCACTGTAATCACTTCTCGTCCCGTGTTATCCACAATCCTTATGGTGAAAGACCTTATAGGCGAACACAGCCTACGGTTGAAGCAATCATTCTCTTCCACTGCAAAGTAAACTCTTTGTCCCAGATGGTTTTTTATCTCATATTTGCTGGAAGTCTCCGTGCCAAGTATGGCTAATAAAGCAAAATAAGAACACCACCTCAGTATGTCAGTAACGACATGCTAGTATATATTCTAGAAACATATTGACTACAGGCTTTAGGATGTTGGTTGAATACCCAGAAAGCAAACAGTTATAAGGGAATAAAGGTGCTAGGTCTGCGTTTTGAAGGGCCATTCAGTGCATACATTGATTTGCTCTACTCTAAATTATAGCTCATAAATCAGAATTCAGACCCTGAGTTTTGGTTTAAGCTTTTTCTTACTTTAGCATCTGTGAGAAGGGATAATATGATGCCATCCTACTTCAGTACTCGAGAATCAGACTAAAAATGTTCTGCATGGGAGAAACACCTTAACAATAGTTTGCCTGTGCTTTGAAATTCTGAGGAACTTCAGTATAAACCCTTCTGCTCTGTTTTGTGGCTTCCAACCTATCCTTTCTTTATGTGCTCTATTTCCTGTAGCATGCTAATTATTGTTAAAGACGTTATTCCATGGATTGGAAAGATGGTTAAACTTTAATAACTGGGAGAGGGAGGTGTCTGAGGGACAACATCAAGGACTACTTTAAAACTACTTCAATATCTCTCCCTTCATTGGCTGCAGATCAGGCTTTGCAATGAATTCCATGAGGTGGGGGCAAGACTTGGAAGCCCTTTGGGACACGTGCATTGTTAAAGAGTGCAAGGATTGGACTATACCTTCAAGAAGATCCACTTGCTGGTGAATAATGATCCGGTCTAGCTGTTTAAAGGAAAAACCAAACAACAAGATGATGGGTGTAAGGAAGGTCTGGGACAGACAGTGATCACCTGTATTTTTACTGTTCATCTCCCTATTACTAGGATTCCTTCCCTTCCAGAGGTGCACTGGCTGGTGTCAGAGGGCTGTCTCAAGTACCATTTCAGACAAGACTCTGAAATGATGATGGAAGAGTGTGACATTGGGTGCTTTTGAGTTCCTTAAAGGATGAGTTATTAGGAGGGGATGATTCCTTCACACTGCCTGCTTAGTCTTTTTGAGGCCAGTCGGAGTCATTTCCCTGAGGTTGAGGTCTTATGGAGCTGGGAGGAAACTGAAAGGACAATGAGAGGGGTAGTACTATGACTTAGAAAAAGCCCTAGAGGGAAGAAAACCATGCGTTTGGGGCAAGGAGAGCTGCGTGCACAACAAATAGATTCCTATAAGAACAAATGGTAGCAGTGAATGAAGGGCTTGCCATTCCCACACTCCTTATATCACAGTAAACTCAACCAAAAGCATCTCCAACTGCCCCTCTCCATCCCTCAAGGTGTCACAGTGGTCTACAAGGAATAGGAAAATCCAAAAGAGTTCAAACATTCAGAAAGATTCAGGACCTGGTCCAGGTACTCCAGACCAGGTGGCAAGTTCTGAGTGGGTGGTGGTGGCTTACAGAGACTTTTAGGTTCAAAAGGCTTGTTCTGTTCAGGAAGGTCAGAAGAACCAGGAAGGAAATCCTTAAAGAAGGGGTTGGTTTGTGCCCAGGGTTCTGCAGAAAGAAAAGAAAAACAGATTCCAGCTTGGATCAAAACTGGAGCAAAGCGTGGCATGTTGCTGTGACTATATTAACTTTGGATTAGGCAGGAGGACATGAAATGAATCTCCTGCTGACCCCATTTGATACAGCAGACTAAGAGTCTGCCAAGAGGAACACTGGAGATGAAGCTAAGCCACGAGATGTGGGACTGGAGGGCACCTACTGTGCTTTGACAACTTGAGAGCACTCAGCCTGTGACATGGCTGGAACTGGTCCGGCCACAAGCACAGGTTGCTCAGCTCTGCTCCCCATGATGTGCTGTGTGTGCTAACGTGTGCTGAGAGCTTGCTTCTGGCAAGATGCTTCTAGATCTTGATGGCATGCATATTTTTCTCTTAATTAGAGATAACCTTTCCAGGGTTCTCACGTTTCCCAGCGTGATGTTCCATCCCTGGTACCAAAGGCTATGCCAGCCTCTTGCAGTGTGTCAGTCATTATTATCTTAATGCAAAGATCAGGTATTATTGATCAGTGTTTTCTGGTTTGCCATCGCAAACGCATCCTGTGGGACAGGGTGATGGGTACCTTGGCTAGTGCTGTGATGGTAACAGGACTGTTTCAGACACCTGTATGCCCACACCCCTTTGTACCCAGAGGCACTGTCTCCCACAGTGCAGTCATCACCTTAATCATCTGATTTCCAGCAAACTCTTGCTACGAGCATCTTTCCACAGCCTCTGGTAACAGTGGCTCTGCCAGAACAAGAGCAAGCTGAAGCTCTGTATAAAACCAGCAAATCTTTGTATTAAGCTGAGCCTCTGTGCTTCAGCAGTGAAGCACTCCCCAGACCCATCATTTTGATTTCATCTGTGACAACAACAATGAGGTCTGAGGTCCAGAAGGAGTTTTGGCTCTAATTCTGATCCTGTTGTGGGCTTAAACGAGAACCTTTAGCATTGTTTGAACTTACTGTGGCTGGTTCATGGTTTAATCATATTTTGATCTTAATTTATATTTGCAGCCACTGTTTCCTTCCACTGTCTGAGACCACAGGAAGAAGTAACCCCTTTGAGTTTGGAGCTGGCTTTTAAAAATGTATAACTGGGTAATGAATGTTTTATATGCTCTTCTGCATCGTTTTACCTCACTGAGCTCTGTTACTGCCATCACTCTTGTTGTTACATGAAATGCCATGAAGTGGCCAAGTAGTCACATTCTCAAATATTAAAGGAAAACAAAAAAACCCCAACAAATTGCAGCTCTACCTATAGAATGTTAAATCAAATAGTAAAGACATTAAATATTGATGACAGTCTGAGCTGCTCTGACGCTTTATCCATTTTTGTGGATGCTTCCAATTTGATTTCTGGTGAGGAAAAGCTTAAATGTTTCCGTATGATGCAGTGAGAAGTCTGTATACATAGAATTTTTGGAGTTCCTGGCTCCTGAAAGCAGCCTATTGTTGAATTCCTCATTATAAAAACCATAGTACACATCACTACTGTTCAGTTGCTTCTGTTCACTACTGTTTTGTTGCTTCTGTTCACTACTCTGCATGAAAAACGTACCAAACCAGGTCAAAAATGGCTAAGGGTAAGCAAAAGATATTTTAAAAGTACCCTAGAAGAATACAGCCTGCTTGCCAGTGTATACCTTACAGCACTAGAGTGCTGTAAACACACTGCCTTGAGTGTTTGGAGGCCAAAAAGGGGATTGGCAAACAAATAAATACTGCTGAAACTTCCTGCTTCAGTATCTGCCTCTGTGAATCCCAACAGGGTGACTGCTGTGGAAAACCAATCAGACTCATGTCCTCTGCTTAGCTNCGCATCCCAACAAGGTGACTGCTGTGGAGCTACATTCACATTAGGAAAACCAAACAGACTCATGTCCTCTGCTTAGCTGAAGTATTGGAAAGCATGGAGAAAACGGGTTTAGAAGGCTGGTAGACGAGCGTGCTGCGATGCTTGCCTATAGCCCCGAGAACCCAACAGCTAAAGAATAACACATGACAAACACCAACCCCGACAATTATTCTGGGCTATTTATTTTCTCTACATCCTACAAGGCCTCTGCCCAGTTTTGAGAGCAAAAAGCATTTACTGGTTCTATATTTTTGAAGTGGAATTGGAAAGAAACGAGCAAAACAGTGTTCACCTTAGTGCCAGCCCTTTGCATGCGTTCAGTACTGACAGGATTGAACACAAAAGTACAAACAGTTTTCTTAGTGAAAGCAGATGCTAACATTTTATTCCCTTCTTTATTCAAATAACAATCTAGTATAGATTTAGTCTCCAGAGAAGCCTCTTGAGTGCTGAAAAATTAAAGGAAGCCAAAACAACGGTGCTTTGGTTGATGGGGTCTTAGCCTGAAACTCTCGTTTCATTGCACTACTGATTGCAGGCAAAGCACAAGACTGGTTTTCTGTAAACACCATCTAAAAATGCAGACTACATTACAGATGCACTTACCTTGAGAATCCATGAAGCTTCCCGAGTTACTTCTTCAAAGGAAGCCTTTTCTTAAAAGAAAAGGCTCCTCTTGTTGCAGCAAAGAAGAAAAGAGCACAGCATGCGCACAACTTCAGAAGGTGTCTGTACACTTCATATCAGCTTACAAAGAGCTGGAGGAAACGTATTGCCTTTCTCATGGCCCAGCACACTGCATTTGATATCAGCGGACAACAGGGCGAGATGGTGATGCTAACAAACAAGAAAAACATTATTCACTCACTGGCACCGACGGGAAGGGGAAACCAGTGGTTTGGGAACAGAGAGCGACAAAACTTCAGCGAACCTCCTGGCTAACTGAACACAGAGACCTAAGGTTCTGCTTTACAGTGCATGTAGGTATTCTCAGACTGCATGAATTCTACCTTTATAATTCAATATTTATGTTTCCCTGTCTCCAAAGTGTCTAGTGAAGAGAGAGGAACTAATTATTTCCCTACTCCTTCCCCCAGTCAGCATTTCCTGTGCACAGGATAGCAAGAGTTATTTTGGATTTCTCACTGTATTCCATCCCCATCCCCACAGTGTTGGCTTTGGAAGGGACCTCAAAAGATCACTCAGTCGTCACGAACACACAACCTGCAGACAGATGAGATGGGAGTCTGCAAAAATATCACAGCCCCAGGGGGTCGCTGTGAGGTGTTGGGGACCGATTTCTGTTCTGTCCCCTACTGCAAGTTCTGCTTGGTTGGCAGGATCAGTAGGAATGTGTCTGAACAGATTCCAGAGGTTACAGTTCAGAAAGATGCTGCTGAGGATTCTCTATAGGAAAACTACAGAAAACCCATCCTCCAACCCCTCCAAACCTTTGGGAAGGGAGAGGGGATAATAAATAACACAGGTTCTCCTCCAGAAAGCATATACCAACAGTCAACCAGACGGATCAATAAAGCAAAGACACCACATGGCTCAGGGCAGGTGATGCTTTTCTGAAGCTTGATCGCTCTTCTATTTCCTATAGACATCACAACCGGAACATGCCAGTGCTTTCACCGGTGGGTAGAGGCACCAATATGAAAACAGGAGACAACAACAACATTCAAAGCACTAGGAGAAGCGATTTAATTGTGTGTTCTGTTTCACACTTCTCAGAAAACTGCTAATAAATCTGGTGCAGGATGTTTGCTCTTGTGCTCAGCAGGAAAAAGACAGCACTGATTCCCCCCCATGTCACTTTTGGCAACCCCAGGTAAGCAGGATCTGCCTCCCCTTGTTCCCAAAATCTAGACAAGTTCAGTCAGGAACATTCAGCTCCTCCTCATCTGCCCTTCCTGATGTCCAAGCAGCTAGGGATGCCTAGTGCCTGCGCCAGCACGTAGGCATCATGAACCGTGCCTGAAACCTCGCCGAGCAATGCCTGAGCTTGTGTGCACAACATAGTTTTCCTCAAAACACCAGCAGTCACCAGCATTAAAGTACATAGTTCTTTTTTAACAGGAATTACATAGCCTTCTTCCCTTGCCTCTAACACAGGGAGAAATGCTGAGCACGAGGATAACTGTCGGACTGGGAGCGTGTGCAATAAGCAGCTCCAAGTCTTTGTATTTTCAGCACTGGAGAAGATCAGTCTCGAATTAGCTACCCTATTATGGATCTCACCTTGGACTTCAGTGTGTGAGGCATCTCATTCCAGCCTGCGTCCTCAGTGACTCCTCCCCTCCAAAAAGCCTTGTTGGAATACGCAGCCAGCACTCGGAATTGAGCAGTGCTGCTCGGCTGGCTCGCCAGTCCGTCCTGTCCTGGCCGCACACGCACTGCACATAGCGCTGCAGAGCAGGCTGCCCTCGTTTCTCTGCTGATGGTGGGGTTCCTGCAGCTATTCCACAGGGCTGCTGTTGTGCATAAATGAATGACAAAAATACAGTCTTTACAATAACAGTGATTCGGTAAATGCAAAATAAAGAGCAGACGACTGAACTGGGAGGAATGGGATCGAGATAGCAATCTTAAAATGACAGTGTAAGGAGTTATCTTGCATTTAAAAGTAGTGCACGAGCACTGAATATGCATCAAAAACCTCAAACCCCAGCAAATAGTGGTGTGGGTAAGACCTTAAATACAGATGTTAGCAAAATACATCAATCTACCAGGAAATCATAAACCAGCTTCCCTATCCAAGACGGGCATCCTTGCATATTGATCCAGAGATGGAG
>VZRI01008069.1:8425-20095 GCA_013397515.1 Upupa epops
GGCTCAGAGTCACCCTGCTGGCCACTAAGACCCCCAGGTCAAAGTGCAGACAGAGGTTACTCTGAAGCTCTGCCCATGACCACCCCCTTGCAGTGACAGCACCACGAATTTCCAGGAGAACCGGATTCTTTTCCAGTGCCCTACATTTCCCTTTGAGATTGAAGAGCGGATTCCATGGGGGCTGTGCCAGAGGGACTGCTCCTCATGATTCCCTCCTCTTTCCCAACACCTACTGCAGGCAGCGGTTGCAATGGTGGTAATTTGGAGCCTTTTTAGCACAGCTGGATATTTTCCTTGATTCTTTTCATCTCAACCTCATTCATTAGGGTTCCTTCATCTTTTTGTCTGCAGTGTGCTTTATCTGCACACGGCTGGGATCTGCACAACGGGATGGAACAAGATGTTCCAGGGCTTCTAATCCTTCCCGCGTCCTCTCTGTCACGTTATCAGTTCGAAGAGCGTGGTCAGCGGGAGAAGGGAAGTGATGGTGCCCTGGTACTCAGCCCTTGTGAGGGTTCATCTCGAGTCCTCGGTTCAGTTCTGGGCTCCTCATGATAGGAGAGACAGGGAGGTGCTGGAACGGGTCCAGAGCAGAGCTACCCAGCTCAGGAGGGGTTGAGAGAACCAGTTGTGTGAGGAGAGGCTGAGGGAGCTGGGCAGGGTCAGTTTGGAGAAGAGGAGGCTGAGGTGGGACCTCATTCCTGGCTCTCAATCTGTGAGGGGTGGGTGTCAGGAGGATGGAGCCAGGCTCTGCTCAAGGGCATCTGGGGACAGGACAAGGGGCACTGGGTGCCAGCTGGAACAGAGGAGGTTCCCCCTCAATCTCAGCAGGACCTTCTTCCCAGGGAGGGTCCCAGAGCACTGGATCAGGCTGCCCAGGGGGGTTGTGGAGTCTCCTTCTCTGCAGACGTTCCAGCCCCGCCTGGCTGTGTTCCTGTGCCACTGGGTCTGGGGGATCCTGCTGTGGCAGGGGAATCAGTCATCTTTTTTCCAGCTCCCTCAGCCTTTCCTCCTCAGGGAGATGCTCTCCTCCCTTCATCATCTCTGAGGCTCTGCGCTGGACTCTCTCAAGCAGCTCTGTGTCCTTCAGCTGTTATTTATAACCATCGCTGGATCACATCGAGAACTCTCATTTATGAGAAGCGCATTCTCGCTGCGCTGGAGGCAGCGGCAGGGGGGTTGAAGTGTGAATTGAAATCCTGGACCATAATTGAGATGCTCCACAATAAAATTAGGGAGAGGAGAAAGAGAAACAGGAGAGCAGACCACACTGGGAGTCGAAGTCTTGTGGATTCCCATGGAATGATAACCCCAGGGGAGTCAAAGGGCTGTGCAGGTGGGAGGGAGAGGAAGCAGTGAATAACAGCAACGTAGAGACAGTGAATGAATGCAGAGCTAAGTGGAGACAGTGCTGAGTGGAGGCTCTGTGTGTGTTAGAAGCAACCTGTGTGTAAAGTACAGGGTTGGGCTGTGAGTTCTTGGCTTGCACTGTTATTCTCAGAACTGGTGGTAGTAACGGTCCTGGAGAGTCACCCATGGGAGGAGAAGGAGCAGGAGAACCCTCGTGTGAAAAGATCAGTGAGACTGAGAGGATGTAGGTAGAGCTATGAAAGAGTAATCCGTCCTTATGCTGCTCAGCTGATACAGGGCTCTGC
The DNA here is from genome assembly GCA_013397515.1 of Upupa epops. Classification (NCBI taxonomy): domain Eukaryota; kingdom Metazoa; phylum Chordata; class Aves; order Bucerotiformes; family Upupidae; genus Upupa; species Upupa epops. The sequence goes on from VZRI01008069.1 coordinate 10,081, forward strand.
AGGCGTGTGCTGGGGCTGCTGGAAAAGGAAATGGTTCATAGAGTCCTTAGGGATCAAAGGGAGCTGGAAAGAGCACCCAGTCCAGTCCCCCTGCCACAGCAGGGTCACCCAGACCAGGAGGCACAGGAGCACAGCCAGGCAGGGCTGGAACCTCTGCAGAGAAGGAGGCTCCCTATACTCGGTGCCTCTGGCAGGAGCCTATCCTTTACCCCCAGCAAGGAATCTCTCCTCACAGAACTGTTTCCTAAATGTTTGTTCTTGAGGATTCACAGGATTTACAGCCGGGTTCGTTCCCCTAATGGGTTTGTTATTTAAACTGTAAGAACTCTTTCTCTTTCCTTAGGCACAGCAATCCATCCAGCTGGAAGTTCACTGATTTAGGATTATAAAACAAAAGCCTAAGCAGCAGCGGCTGCTTTGGCACTGTAGAAATATTAAGGCGAGGAGATGGTTCTTTTATTTACTGGTTTCTGAGGCTCTGTGCCCAGGGCTTTAAGATGCACCCTGAATTTTTATTGCAGTTTACTGGTTTCATCGCAGGAGCAGTCAAGGGACAAAACAGCCATCCTACTAGGTTCTAGAATTGCTTGGTTTTAGTGATGGGATAATCAGAGAGTCACAAATCATTGAGGCTGGCAAAGCCCTCTGAGCTCCTCCAGCCCAGCCCAGCACCTGGCATCACCACCCCAGCCAGAGCAGGGCACTCAGGGCCACAGCCAGGCTGTCCTTCAACACCTCCAGGGATGGATGGGGACTCCCCCAGTGCCCTGGGCAGTCCAGTCCAGGCTCTGAGCACCCTTTCCCTGAGGAAGGGCTTCCTAACAGCCAACCTAACCCTCCCCTGGCAGCTTCCCTTGGAGCCCTCTGCTGACTCCTGTGTCATCCTTTCCATCACTGCACACAGCTGACTTTTCAGATGCTGATGGATCACAAAGTGCAGTGATTGATGGTGCTCATCATCAGTAATTGCTGCTGGCTTAGAAGAGCATCAGTTGTTCTCTCTTCTCTTAACAGGTGGCCATCGATGAGCGCATCAGGCAACTGCATGAAGCTCACAGGGATTTTGGCCCTACTTCCCAACATTTTCTTACCAGTGAGTAGTTTCCTGATTTCCTTGCTCTGTTTGCATACAGCCTTGTTGACTCTCATGAGGTTGGCGCTGGCCCTCCTCTCCATCCTGTTCAGGTCCCTCTGGATGGTCTCCCTTCCCTCCAGTGTGTCCCGCACCCCACCAGCTCAGTGTCATCGGCAACCTGGCCGAGGGGGCACTCGGTGCCACTGTCTGTATCGTCCACAGAGACGTTAAACAGCACTGCTGCCAGTCCATGGCGGGAGAGGACGCAGTGAAGTGAAGGTTCTACCTCTCAGGATCTGTTTGCCAGCCAGGTTCCCCCTCCACCTCCTTTTATCGGGGATCTTATGAAGGATGCTGAAAGACAACTGGAGGCACCTTCAAAGCTCCGAGTCAGGGACTACAGTGATGCTTCTCCAGGCTCTGGGTTGGCTGTTGGACTTCAGTTAAAGCAATAAACAGTCCAAGGGGATTGGAAAGGCTCTCTCAGCAGAGCAGGAGGAGCTCACGGGATACTGGGCTCCTCCACGCAGAGGTACGAGCTCCCCAGAACCACCTCTCACTGTTCCTGCACAGCTGCGTGCATGCTGAGCTAGAGGAGAACTCCTGTCAGCTGGTGCTGCACTGGGATTTGATTCATTAGCCTCTGCAAATCCCAGTGGGAAACTGGAAATCCTCAGGGCTTACGCTGTGCTCTGTAAACCAGCGTCAGGCAGCTCTGAATGATCGAAGCCTGCTCCTGTTTTATCAGGTTGGGGGTTCATAGAGAAATGAACCCAACTTCTGGAGTTTTCACGACTTTCCCCCAATGTCTTTAACTCTTTATTCCCCGTGAATGCCTTTTCTGCTTAAAATAGGTAACTGCCTACCCTGGTCAACGGTTAGCGGAGGTGGGAGCGATGCTGGGGGTGTGTGGCATGGACACAATGCTTTGAACTGGGGCTTAGGAGGAAGTTCTGTCCTGAGACAGTGGCTGGGCACTGGACCAGGCTGCCCAGGGAGGTGGGGGAGTCCCCATCCCTGGAGGGGTTGATAAAACGAGTAGCCAGAGCCCTTGAGGCCATGGTCTGGGGGTTGGGGAGCTGTTGGGATGAGGGCTGAGCTTGGGGATCCATCCTGCAGGTCCCTCCCAGCCGTGAGGATGCTAGGATGGGTCAGTTACTCACGTTCCTCCCCTTCTGTGTCAGTGCTAAGAGTATTATCCAAAGCCAAAGATTCACGAGGCCCTTCCTTGCACCAGCAGACTCTTTTAAAAGTAGAAGGATGAGTCCTGCTCATGAAGACATCCAGCACCAAAACTGACTGTTCTGGGAACTGCGAGGCACTTAACCCTCCCAACGGAGAGGTCACTACCCAGTGCCAATGGCACTTGCCACGTGGGCACCCGTGCTGTCAGACAGTGGTGACGGCTGTGTGCTGGCTGTGTAAACAGGGACCACTGAGAGTCATTTTTCTGTGTGGACACACTGAGTTTACTCTTTGAATCACTGGAGGAGAAATAGTTTCCCGTTAGTAAACGTGCGTGGCTTCCACGTTCGGTCTGTGAGGCTAAATTGAAAGGTGCATCAGCTTATTGTTTGCAGAATCAACACAGATGAAATGAGGCTGTCAGCCTATCTGATATTTCATTCGGGTGCTGGCGTGGAGTGGAAGGCTGCTGCAGCTCAGGGAGCCAGGGTGCCAGCGTTTCCACGGCCAGGGTGCCGGCTCACCATCAGGGAGTGATGGGCAGAGCAAGTGTCAGGGGTCAGGGCATGAAGAGAGAGAAACTAAACTCACAAACTAGGCAACCAGTGCACTGTGTATAGTGGTCTGCAGCTGAGGCAGGGGAGGGTCAGACTGGCTCTGAGGCAGAGATTCTCTGCAGCCAGAGTGGTTGGGCACTGGCAGGGCCTTCCCAGGGAGGTGGGGGAGTCCCCCTGCCTGGAGGTGTTGAAGAACCCTGTAGCCATGGTGCTTCCTGCCCTGCTCGAGGGGCAGCAGGGAGGGGGTCAGGCTGTGTCTGTCAGTCTCCCAGGGACTGAGGGGTTGTGTTGCTATGGGTAGGGTTAGACTCTGTGATCTAGCTGGTCCTTTCCAACCAGGATAAATCTGTGATTCTCTGTCAATATAAATGAAACACAGTGACCTTAAAATTCATTCTTAAAATGCCCCATGTTTTGTTGTAGCATTTAATTTCACAGAATCATTGAGGCTGGCAGAGCTCTCTGAGCTCCTCCAGCCCAGCCCAGCCCCTGGCATCACCCCATCAGCCAGACCAGGGCAGTCAGGGCCACAGCCAGGCTGTCCATCAACACCTCCAGGGATGGGGACTCCCCCACTGCCCTGGGCAGTCCAGTCCAGGCTCTGAGCACCCTTTCCATGAGGAAGGGCTTCCTGACATCCACTGCTTAATACAATCCTAACTGTCCCCCTGGCACAGCAGGATCACCCCTCCTGCCTTCCCCAGCACCTGAGCAAACAGCCCCCAGGTCAGCAAGGCCAAGTGTGAGTCTGTCACTGTAGAGATGAACGTTGTCTCTCCTGTTTGCTTGGTACTTGACCTCCGTGTTTCTCTTGCAGGTACTGTTTGCATCTCTGAGTGCACGTTATTTATTCCTCTGTTTGTTTGTTGTTAACAGCTTCTGTCCAAGGCCCCTGGGAGAGGGCAATCTCACCCAACAAAGTGCCGTATTACATCAAGTGAGTATGCACAGTCCTTCGCTCCAGCTGTTTACAGAGCTCGTTCGTTGGAGAGGATGCTGATTTGCTTTGATTATCGTGAGCTGCTCCGGTGCTGTCTGAACGGGGAGGACAGAGAGGAGTGTGGTGAGCAGTACAGCTCACAGCAGTGTGCTAGTTGTTGGAAAACACAGGGTGCTGCGCTGATACCTAACTCGTTTGGGTTCATTCTACTCTAAATCACAGGCAAACTGAGCCAGGCTTTGGGGTATCGGGATTATAGTTGAGGAAGAGCATGGCAGAATCTTCCAATCCGTGATGTTCTGTTCTGTGAGCTGGGCTGGGTGATCCTGCTGTGGCAGGGGATTGGACTGGATCACCTTTCCAGGTCCCTCCCCATCCCTGATGATTCTCTGATTCTAAAACCAAGCTGCAGGGCAGTGTGAACGCGATGCCCCCTGTCTTGCTGTAACGTACATATTTTGAGGTAAGGCTGCCTGCAGGGACTCTGCTTGGTTGAAGTTTGTAGCTGAAGAATGACAAGGAACAAATAACTCCCTGGAGGCCACTCCTGTGAAGCGTAGAGCCCAAGCTGAGCTGTTTGCTGTGTGAGACGTGCCTGCCTAACCAACGAGAAGGTAATTTCTAAACTCAACTGCTGTTGATTCTGCTGCTAGAGCCTCAAACAGAGCTGGTACCCAGCAGCTAAGAGAGAATCAGTAGTCCTGGCATCATGAGGTGTTGAAATGCATTCATTAAGGTCCAGCTTCTGGACTTGGACTTTATTCTTCCACTGCATAACTGACCTTCCTGTTAGCAGTGTCCGTCTCCTTCTGGCTGTGCCCGTGCTTTCAAAACACTTAAAAAGCTTCTGTGAAAACACAGCAGCCTTTCATGTCGGGACTTCCCACAAAGGCAGCTTCCAAGTTCCTTCTCAGCAGAGGTTCTATTCGTATCCAGATCACAGCAGGTCGCTGCACTTTGTCCTGCTGAGGTTCTCGGGGTCACAGATGGGACTCCTTGGGAAGAGCCGTGTGGACTCTGTCTGTCTGAAGGAGCTGTGCAGTGTGCTAACCCCAAGGAGTCAGCATCAGCACGTGCTTGCTGTCTTCCTAGGAGAGCGTTTGACTGGCATGAAGTAAATCAGCTTGCAGCATCGATTGATGAAGCTGAGGAAGCTGGAGGAGACTTGGGCGGACCTTATCCCTCTCTGTGACTCCCTTAAGGGAAGTCATAGACAGGTGGGGATCAGGCTCTTCTCCATTCCTGGAGGCAGCACTCGCTCAGCATGGCTCAGTCAGGGTTGGAAGCAATGCCTTACCCCATTCCTAGAGGCAAAGCCTGTTCAGCATGGCTCAGGAAGCAGTGCCTTACCCCATTCCTAGAGGCAGTACTAGCTCAGCCTGGCTCAGGAAGCAGTGCCTTACCCCATTCCGAGAGGCAGTACTCATTCAGCATGGCTCAGCCAGTGTTGGAAGCAGTGCCTTACCCCATTCCTAGAGGCAGTGCCTGTTCAGCATGGCTCAGGAAGCAGTGCCTTACCCCATTCCTAGAGGCAGTACTAGCTCAGCCTGGCTCAGGAAGCAGTGCCTTACCCCATTCCTAGAGGCAGTACTCGCTCAGCATGGCTCAGTCAGTGTTGGAAGCAGTGCCTTACCCCATTCCTAGAGGCAGCACTCGCTCAGCATGGCTCAGCCAGTGTTGGAAGCAGTGCCTTACCCCATTCCTAGAGGCAGTACTAGCTCAGCCTGGCTCAGGAAGCAGTGCCTTACCCCATTCCTAGAGGCAGTACTAGCTCAGCCTGGCTCAGCCAGTGTTGGAAGCACTTCCTTACCTTTTCCTCTGCTGTCAACCTTGGAAACTTCTTCATTCCACTCTGGTATTGAAAGGAGAGCCTGCTTTCAACTCCAAGTCAAGCTAGAGTGGCGTTATTCTAACGAGCACAATCCTCATCAGCGGTAATTAATTTTGACAGGGCGGGCTCTGGAGCCGCTCAGAAACCTGTACTTTGTGCATCAGCCTTCCTTATTATTTTAATTAGAGCGGCACCCTGTGCCCTCGCCAGTCATTAATGGGTTCTCCTTTTGGAGATGACATTTGCCAAAGTTAAAACGGGCACTTGGTCTCAAGTCCACAGGCAAGAGCGTTAAAATTAGCATCGCCATAGCAACGGTCTGCCAGCGTTAGCGAGCGGGGCAGCGACGGCAACTGGTTTGTTGTGCTCTTGGTTCTAAACAACAAAGGAGCTCTTTCTTTCCGTGTCGTTCGGCAATCAGAAGGGCTCCCACCCGTCCATCTAGGGGTCAGCTGTTGGGTTTGATTGGATGGGTCTAGAATGGCATCGTTGGCGAGGGGGGTGTTTGCCAGGGCACAGGCTGCCCCCTGTACCTCACCTCCCGAGAGGCGTTTATGCTGCTCTGCAGTCTGCGGAGTCTGGTGCTTTCACTGAACCAACTGACAGGATTCTGCACAGAGTCTGGAGGAGAGGCATGGTCAGTCCCCCACGGATTGCACACCGGGGGCTCGGGGCTACTTTTTCATCCCCCAGCACCCCCAGATCCCTTCCCACAGCACTGATCTCCAGTAGCTCCTCTCCCAGCCAACGCTGCTAATGCTGGTTACCCCAGCTCAGGTGCCAGGAGTCTGCACTTGGCCTTGTTGAACCTCATGAGGTTCATCTCACACAGTTTAGAACTGAAGAGGGAAGGAAAAGCCCCTGGGGGACACCAAGGGAGGGTATGAGTGTACCCCAATGTCCTTTATTGGCAGAGGTGGTTCATGGGGTGGAAGGGTGCCTGGGAGCGTATTGCAGCCACACTACAGAGCACTGGCACAGGCTGCCTGGGGGGTTTGTGGACTCTCCTTCTCTGCAGACGTTTGAAACCCACCTGGACTTGATCTGCTGTGGCAGGGGCATTGGACTGGATGATCTTTCCAGGTCCTTTTTGATCCCTAATGATTCTATGATTCGAGTTACCTAAGCTGCAAGGAGTTGATTGTAATAACCCCAGGCAGAGAGGCCATTTCTGGGGAGGATCAGTGACAGATGACTGTTCCACTCATTCAGGGTCAGACCCTTGAGCACTGTTATGGGGAGTGAGCTGAAATCTTCAGTTTCTTGCTTACCTAACACCGTGTTTCCCCAGACACGTGGACACATGCCTTCTGCTTACGTGTGCCCTTGAAAACACTGCTGGAGCTGCTCTTCATTAAAGATGCTTCTGCGTTCGGTCTAGAAAGCCAGCAGATGCACCCCTGGGAGTCTGGATTTCAGACACCCTGCTCTAGTTGTGAATTCTCCTTCTAAAGAGTGAACTCTGAAGGAAGCAAAGAAAATATCCTCTGCTTTCTTGCTCCTAGATTAATCTTCTTCAAAAATCACCCCCAGCTTCAACCCGTAGAGTGGAAATAACTGGTTTGCAGCTGTTTTCCCGACTGTGACAGAGCCCGTGTGGTTTGTAGCTGGGAATGTCAGTGATTTTGGGAATAGAAAGGAAGAACCAGGAGTTAGAGCTACTGAACGTAACCCACGCTTTTATTTCTCCGCCTATAAACTTTTAGTGCAAGTCATTTGGAGTAAGGGCATCTTTAAATTTTACTCCAGCATTTAGAAGGGAATTCCATCCAGATTCCTGCCAGCAGGAGCAGCTCAGCTGCTAGGACTCAGCTGTGGAGTATTTTCTCTCTGTACTTCAGTAGGACCATGCTCTGGGCAGGGGATGAGTAGGCTCTCTTTCTTTAAGCTCCCTTAATTTCCCCCTCTTTTAGTTCTACTCTGGCACAGCCCCACTATGAGTAGTACACGTTAGTGCTTGCTTACACATGCTAGTCTGGTGAGGGGAGGCTGTGGGAGCTGCGGGTGTTCAGCCTGGAGAAGAGGAGATTCAGGGGGGACCTTCTCCCTCTCTGTAACTCCCTGAAGGGAAGGGGTAGACAGGTAGGGTGTCAGTCTCTTCTCCCAGGCAACTAGTGATGGGATGAGAGGGCAGGGGCTGAAGCTGCCAGGGGAGGGTTAGGTTGGCTGTCAGGAAGCCCTTCCTCATGGAAAGGGTGCTCAGAGCCTGGACTGGACTGCCCAGGGCAGTGGGGGAGTCCCCATCCATCCCTGGAGGTGTTGAAGGACAGCCTGGCTGTGGCCCTGAGTGCCCTGGTCTGGCTGCTGTGGTGATGCCAGGGGCTGGGCTGGGCTGGAGGAGCTCAGAGGGCTCTTCCAGCCTCAATAATTCAGTAGTTCTGTAATGTCATTGCACTCTAACAGTCTTGCACTGAACAGAGGCACCTACAGAGGAATCCAAGCTTCGGAGGGGCAGTTTAGTCTCCATCAGACTCTCATTAGAAGTTTGGAACCCACATTGCAGCGCTGCGCCCAACGCAGCGTCCGTGAGCGGAGAGGAGAGCTCACTGATTTCAGCAAAGTTACTTCTTGTTTTAGCAGTGTGAAATGGGTTGGAATCAGCCTGCTGGAATTCTCTCTCCTGTATCATCTCTTCTTCGCATCAGCGCCCGAAGTGTTGAGGAATAAACACGGGCTGCTGGCAAAACACAAATCTCTCCCCGTGGAGTTTTCTCTGGAGAAAAACTGAGCGGAGAACGGCAGCGCTGCTTTGCTCTGGGGCATCTGAGCACTCTTCTAGAAATAAGGAGTGGAAAACAGCCTGGCACTGTGAATCCTTTATCAATCCCTCTGCGGGCTCTGACAACAGTCCTGTTATTTTTACATCAAGTCAGCAATGGGACCCCTTCCCTCCTGCGGCGGTCGCAGCGCCGGTGTCCGTCAGCTACCTGTATGTGCAACACCCAGAGCCCTCCCAAGAGCTGTCGTACTTACAACTCTTTTCCCTAGTGCTGTGAACCCGAATGATGCTGCTGCTGACTTCAAACAGCTCTTGATTTCCCTTCCTTTATGCAGAACTTCATCTCCCACAATGGTTTCAAGTCCTGAGAACCCAGCGGTCCTCTGCCCTCTCCAGGCTCAGCTGCGTTGCCGGTCTTGCAGCCAAGATTGCTGCTGCCTTGAATTTCCTTGCCTTTTCTTGTCGCATCTTGCAGCTCCTCAGCTCTCTTCAGTTCTCTCTTTATTAGATCCTCCTAATTCTTGTTAGACAGCTACACCCACACGTTTTCCCTAAGTCACAGCTTCCCTCTTCTCTGTGGAGAAGCCAGGACAAAGGAGACAGCCAACCAAAAATATCCAGAAAACTGCCTTTGCCCCTCTTCTCTTCGTTTATGTTTTGGTTTCCTGGATAAATAGCTTGGCACAAAGTTTCCTCGCTGAGCTCAGCCTGCTGCAAGGCTCGGCTCCCCCCAAACCACAGCAAGATGTGTGCTAATTTCATAGTCCTCAGGTCTTGTAGCTGCTGAGTCCAAGGGCACAAGAACTCCCCTTCTCCTGCTGACCACCCTATCCCTGATCCAGGCCAGGATGCTGCTGGCCTCCTTGGCCACCTGGGCACCCTGCTGGCTCCTCTGAAGCCGGCTGTCTGCCAGCACCCCCAGGTCCTGCTCTGCTGGGAGCTCTCAGCCCCTCATCCCCCAGCCTGGAGCGGTGCCTGGGGCTGTTGTGACCAAACTGCAGGAGCCAGCACTTGGCCTACTTGTCCCTCAGAGAGTTGGCCTCAGCCCCTGGATCCAACCCATCCCAGTCCCTCTGTGTTGGGGTTTTGTTTCAGAAACCCTCCTGAACTGGAGTGAATGTCCTTGCTTTGCACTTACAGAGACGGCACAGTAGGTGCTGGTGAATACGGAGTAAACCTCTTCAGCGAAATGAGAATCAAGTGGATGATTCTGTTTACTGTGAAGTGTTTCTGAGTGGAAAACAGACAGAGAGCCTCTCACACCTGAGAGCTTCCCGTTGCAAGCGAGACCCAACAGCTGGCAACCCCCATCGGTGCCTTGTGAGCAGTGAGAAGCTTTGATCTCCCAATGTATAATAAATAGGAGTCTGCATTTTAATCCCCTTGCTGCTTTCAGATCGCACGAGCTACCAAGTCTTCATTTCCAAACTTCATTTCATTCAGACTGTCGATTTCTTGGGGTTTTTCATTAGATTATTTGTGATCTTTTATTTATTTCAACAGCCCTGCCAGCAGACAGACGCTACAACAGCTGGACCTTATCTGTCTCTGTGTCCACCTCTTCATGGAATCACTGGGTTATTGAGGCTGGCAGAGCCCTCTGAGCTCCTCCAGCCCAGCCCAGCACCTGGCATCACCCCAGCAGCCAGAGCAGGGCACTCAGGGCCACAGCCAGGCTGTCCTTCAACACCTCCAGACACTAATGGGG
>VZRI01008069.1:25681-42302 GCA_013397515.1 Upupa epops
GGAGGTCTCCCGGACGTGCGGTCGCACCTGGTCAGGTGCGCGGGGGTCGGGGAGCGGGGCGGGGACCCCGGGGTACGAGCGGGCGGGTGTCGCGGCCGCGCTGCCGCTGCTCCCCGGGGCAGCGCGGTGCCTGAGCTCGGGGTGCAGTTCAGCAGAGGGATGCACCGAGCTGGGGGGGCTGTGTGCCCGGCTGTCCCCTGCAATTGCGAGCCTGGAAGCCGCCTTTGAACAGGCAGCAGGAGCGGGGAGGGGAGTCCCTGCGGGCTGTTGCGTGACAAGTGCTGCGTTTCTTGCAGCTTGCTGCACGAACCACAGCAGGGTTTAGGTTGGAGGGCACCTCAGAGATCGTGTAGTTCCAACTCTGACATGGGCAGGGACTCTGCTCTCACTAGAGCAAGCTGCCCAGAACCCCATCCTTGCAGAGAGGAGGTGGTGGTACCCCCAGTCCTCCTCCTGAGCTGGCCCCGCTTTCAGAACTGGGTTTAGCAGGGTTATGTGTGCGTGGAGCCGAGGAAGCAAACCCCGTGGCTCTGTGGGAGAGGATCTTTGACCTTTTAGCACCAAGGAGTTGTTTGAGGCCATCGCGGTTGCAGCGCGGATTTGACAGGACCCTGCAGCGCCATCGCTTTGGCAGCAGCGCAGGAGATGGGCTGTGAAAAGCGAATAGATCAGTGAGGGGTGTCAGGCTCAGCAAGGCTTCACCACCGAGCAGGCATCGCTGCCCAAGACACAGCATACCCAATAAATGCTTAATATCCAGGGGAGAAGAAGAAGAGTTAACAGTTCAGGACTTAGCAGCCGCTGCCTGCTCTGTTCACGTCCTGTATCGACAAGAGACTTTAATATGCATTGATGTCTGCCTTCAGCGGGCCGATAAGTCTCCTGAAAGCCAATAAACCACACTAAAGTCAAATTCCTGCTGAAAAGACACTGATCCTTGGCTTAAACGGACATAATCTCTGCCCAGATCGGTAGTCTTTAGATTACAGATGAAAGCAGTCGTCCTTTGTACGATACAGAGGGCTGCCGCCTTTGTACGCGGCCGGTCCTTCCCGTAGCCGTGAGTTGTTCTGTCGAGTGAATTCAAGGAGCGTTGTAGAGAGACAAATACCAAGCCCTGCTTGCAGTCACTGTCGTCTGCTGTTGTGAGAGCATCGCTCTCACCGGTGAGCAGCGGCGGCGGCCGCAGACAAACAATTCCAGTTGTGTTTAGGTTACTTGAGTGACATCCAGACAACTCTGAGTTGGAAAAACATTTCATTCATCTTGAAGGCAAGAGGTGAGAGTGTTGTGCGTGATGATGCGTGGGAACGGATCGGTTCTGGGCTTTGCAAGGTGCTGCCTTCAGCTCTGCTCTGCTGCCTGGAGACCCTCTGGCTCTGTGCACACACACGTCTAGTTCAAGTCACGTTTCCTGGTGAACTGTGTGACTGCCTCTGGTGTCACCAATAAAGAGGGCTTTACGAGTTTCAAAAGGAGTCTGCAGTTGCAGCCCAGGCGCTGGAGCTGAGCGGTGGACACGTGTGTGTTAGCTACACCCAGAGATGTAAAGGTTTAGGAAATCACCCCAAAATGGGAGGAGGAGGAGGAGGAGGAGTGCGATCGATAGCAGTGGGAAGGTTTCTGAGTGCTTCGGTGTGGCTTGTGCAGGAATGTTTGGGCAGGAATTTGAGGGGTGGGGAGCGCTGCTGGTGTTGCTCAGAAGCCATAAAAGAGGAAGGAAGATAAAATAGCTGTGTTTTGTCCAAACCGATCGAGTTATTCGAAGAGAACGGTAATTCAGCCCCCGTGTCGGTGATGATACCATCTCTTGATTTCAGGTTTTCCATCCCCTGGGTTATTGGCTCTGCCAGCAGCGATGAGAGACAAATGTCTGCTGTTGGCAGCCACAGAGGAGTTCGCAGGGTGCGATAGAATTCCTGGTGTAAAAATTATCCCTGCTAATAGAGTCCAATCATCCTTTAATGAAGTGATCCTGCCGCTCACAAAGGATGTGCTAAGCGAAGGCTCTTCTTCCCTCCCACTGTATTACCAGTGAATTTAGCCTTCCAGTCACACCAGTACCCGGGCATCGCCGTTGCCCACTGGTGCTTTTCTCCTTCCCAGACCTGATTTTCATTCCCTTTCCACATTTGCAGCTCAAGCCAGGTGAGAAAGATGAAACCGTTGCCACATGAGCCCCATTCCCTTTCCATTTGATGCAGAATGGCTGTGATTTAAAAGCCAGCGATCAACTTATTTGACCTAAATGTAGAGCCAGGTAGAAAAATGGACGGTGGGAGCATGTGCAGCGCTGTGAAACCTCTGGCCGTGCGCGCTGATGCCTTCTTGTGTCCCTGGTTCCTCGGAGAAGCATCTGTTGTACTTAGTCCTGCACGTAGTCTCTCACCCTGCTTTGGCTTTGTGACTCTCGAGCTGTAAAGGGCCTCCTCGTTCATGGGAGTTTGAAACTCTGGCAGAGGCTTTGCTGCAGATCTATTAAGGATGCTACAGCATTCCCAAGTGTGGTTGAGGCTGCTTGAAACTGCTGAGCCGGCGTTTCGCTTCACACGGTGTTCGCAGCCGGGGCGCGCACACACACGCACAAATCCTCCCCCACGGGTCCGACTCCAAAGCTCACAATGAAATGGCCTTTGAAAATGGCACAGGGGCTTAGGAAGGATCGCCTGGATGGAATCTAACCTTTCCACGAGCTGCCCCTGCGTGCGGAATCGTTGATAACTTTCCCGGCTGGAAATGTGCGGTTGGGAGGAGGCAAACGCTTTTTAGCTGAAGCAAAAGAGCTGCAGCCTTCTTGTGTTCTGCATGTAAAGTACCAGCAAAATCTGCCCTGGCTCAGTATGGGCACTCAACCTCTGCAGAAACCACAGCAACCGAGCTTTGCTTCCCTTTAAAGCTCTTGCTTTTAATTCCAGCAGCTTGTGAGTCTGTCGCTGAGTCTTGTACAGGGTGCGAGGTTGAGTGGTCTCTGCTGAGATGCTGAGGGCAGCTAAACCTGCTGGCTGCAGGGTGCTCTGCCCCATGGGCTGGGCAGTCCCTTCTGGGAAGGTGATGGGGCAAGAGTTAGGGTCTCTACTGACTTGACTTCCACAGCCTTTCCTCCAAGTTAAATCATAGCATCATCAGGGGTGAGAAGGGACCTCTAGAGTCCAAACCCCACCTGCCAGAGCAGCATCACTCAGGAGAGGTCACGCACGAGCATCCAGGTGGTAACAGAGGGGAAGTTGACCTGCCCTGCACATTCAGTCTTAGAGTCACTTGCAGATGAAGCATCTAGAATCATTCCTTACCAAGAGCACATCTCCGAGGCAGTGAATCGTTTCCTTATGAAAGGGAAGCACCCTGACTGGTGCTGTTTGTTTTACTGGTGTTAAAAACCTCTGACAGGAGTTGGAGACCAGTGCCCCTTGGGTGACGGGAGATTGTATTTACAGAGTCTTGGGAAGATCAGGTACCGATGTTCAGGAAGAGCAGTAAATGCTGTGAGCTTAAACCCTACACTCTAAAACCTCGAGGGATTGCTCTTCCATGTAATGCAAGAGTACCTGGCAGCACGGGGTGAACAGGAGCCAGCAGGGTGCCCAGGTGGCACCGAAGACCAAGGGCATCCTGGCTGGGATCAATACTAGTGTGGCCAGCAGGACTAGGGATGTCATTCTCCTCCTGGACTGGGCACTGGAGAGGGCTCTCCTTGAGTACTGGGGGCAGTTCTGAGTCCCCATCCCTGGAGGCTTTGGCCCTGGATGCCCTGGTCTGGCTGCTGGGGTGATGTCAGGTGCTGGGCTGGCTGAGCTCAGAGGGCTTTGCCAGCCTCAGTGATTCTCTGTAAAGTTGATGAGCAGTGAGCTGTAGGAATTCTGCAAATCTATGATGATCCTTTTGTTCTTCTATCCAGCACAGGCATGGAATTCCATGATCGTGTAGATACACATTTGTCTCATTCCTGGTTACCTCTAAGTATTTTAAGAGGGAATCAGTGCTGTTGAAGGCTACCAGGGTAGTGGCTCTGAGGTCTGAAGTTGCCTGGTTGCTCCACTGAAATTATTGTGTGGCTGCCAAACGACTGCATCAGGAAAGTCACTCTGTTCTCAGAGGTTTCTTCTAACTCTGGGTGTCAGCTCTCCTCAGTTTTACTCCAGCTACAGGAGTCTTCCTCAAGGTAGATGCTTGCTTCTCCATTCCCTTTGGACTGCTGTGAAAGCAGAGCTTCAGACTGCCGAGTTTTAGGGACTCTGTGTGCAATCAGAAGGCTTTCTGTTCTCACTCAGAGCTGGGTGTAGTAACAGCTGCAGCTGCTGCATTCTTTCCGCCTTACCTGTCCACACCAAGGCTGTGCAGGTGTAGGTGGCTCAGACCTGCAGGTTTTCACTTGAAGTTACCCAGTTCCTGCATTTTTTTACACAAACACCAGATCAGGAAGAGATTTCTGAGTGTGATCCAGCAGCCCCCTTCCTCTGCAGGACTCGAGCAAAGAACAAGGCTGTTCTTGCTCTTCTAACATCCTCCTCCTCCCTCTTTTACTGCCTTCAGCCACTGCAGGAATTAGGAAGGGGAGGGGATGCTGAGATTGATGAGACAGGGCTGCTTTAGGAGCCTGTGCTCAACTAGGGCAGTGATAGAGCAGCATTTTTATCTCGTGCTTAGTGCTTGTGATCCCTTTAATTCTCCCTTGCAGTTGCAGAGCAAAATCTGGGAATACTCTATCTAGTCAGCTGCTGAAGCTGGAGAGGTTACTGGGCCAGCAGAGTACTCCCGTGGCTGAATAACCTGTCTTTTAAGACCAAAATTAAATCACACTAAGTGAAGATACCGTGATTTTTCTTGTTCTCCCAAGACCAAGGGTGGTGTTGGAGTTATTCGTGGAAAACTCTACCCTTTCTGAGCCTAGAAAGAGTGAGGCTGCACTAGGGAACGTAACTGCCTCAAATAAAGGACTGAGGGAGTGTTTGTTCTCTGAAAGAGATTCATTGCGTTGGTCTCGTGGCGCCTGGGTGCATTCAGCCTGCTGCCTGGTGGTCCCTCGGAGCGGGGAGCTGTGTGCTCGGTGCTGAGCATCGGGTCCTGCTCTTCGTATTTACCCCGGAATGCTGAGCACACGATAGCTGCTTCTGGAGTACGCGAGGTGCTGCAGCTCTCCGCTCCCATGGAATCCTCCTGGCCGTCGTTCGGTGTGTTCACCCCCTATGAGGAGGTCTTCGTGCCACGGGGCAGATAAGGAGACGTTTGAGCTCGCCGTGGTGATGGGAACGCGGTCACGTTAGCTGTGCTGTCGTTACGAAGCCAAGAGAAACCGTGTCACCCGAGGAGACGGGAGATGCTGCTACGCCCGCTAACGCTTGGTTTGGTTGCCTTTTGGCACCGTGGCAGAGCTGAAGGCTGCTCGATGCAGAGGCCGTCCAATTTACATTCGAGTCATACTGCAGCGTTTCATAACCCCGCGCCGGCTTTTCCCTGGCTTCCCGGCGGCGATGCTGTCTGACGCTGCACGGGGGGCCTCCGGGTCAAGGGAAAGAGCCTGGGAGTCCCAGGGAGTGAGAGGAGCAGCTGAAGTCTTTGCTCAGAGAGCCCGTCGGTGTGTGGGGTGCAGCACGTTGTCAGCGCTGAAAAGCAGCGCAGGCTGGTGGGGAGTCAGTGGGCTGCTGCGTGGGGGGTTCAGTGTAGATGTGTGGACTGAAAGGGGGGGTTGCAGCTGCTGCACTGGGTGTCTCTTACAGGGGACAGGGTGGAAAGAGTCCGTAGGGGAAAGCAGGGAAAAAATACCACAGTTGGAATCATCAGGGATGGGAAAGGACCTGGAAGGATCATCCAGTCCAATCCCCCTGCCACAGCAGCATCACCCAGACCAAGCCCAGGCAGGTTTCAAACGTCTCCAGAGAAGGAGACTCTACAAAGCCCCCAGGCAGCCCCCTCCAGTGCCCGGTCACCCTCACTGGGAAAGTTCTTGGTCTCTGGTCAGAACTGCTTCACAGGAGGTTGTAGCGAGGCTGCTGCTGGTCTCTTCTCTCCCAAATTCCTAATGATAGGATGAGGGGGAATAGCCCCAAATGGGTTAGATTGGATCTTAGGAAGAGGTTCTTCACTGAGAGAGTGGCTGGGCACTGGACCAGGCTGCCCAGGGAGGTGGTGGAGTTGCCATCCTCAGAGGGGTTTAAAAGACAAGTAGCTAGAGCACTTGAGGCCATGGTCTAGGGGTTGGGGAGATGATGGGATGGGGGCTGGACTTGATCTTGGAGGTCCTTTCCAGCCATGAGGATTCTAGGATTCTATGAACTTCCCTAGATGCTTTAAGAACGAAGCCGTTCTAAAGGTCTCTCCCTGTTTTGTGTGGAAACCCTCTGGTTCCTCTGAACTCGGGGAGTTTCTCAGCATTCATCGTGGTGCTTACAGGTTCCTCCAAACGTGATGTCACTTCCAAGTTCCTGCTGTTGTTTTACTGTTAGAGCTGCTTTAGATGTTGTTCTTTGAGCTTCACCAGAGCGCTCTGCTCTGGTAGTGCCTCGTGTTGAGAGAAGTCATTCCTACTGCTCCTCAGAGTCCCTGCCAGAGTAGCCGGGGCTGCGGGTGCTGGTCTGGCCCCGTGCTCTGGTGTCCAGCCTGGAGCACTCTCTGTGTGATGTGTAGACAGCGACTGGACTTTACTAACCCGCGTGTTTTCTCCTTGCAGCCATGAGACCCAAACGACCTGCTGGGATCATCCCAAGATGACCGAGCTTTACCAGTCGTTAGGTAAGTCAGCTCTACCAGCCCCTGGGGGGGTTTATTTCCCCAATCAAATGAATTCCAAAGGCAAAGATTTCCACCAGAAAGGAATTAAATGAAAGCGAGAGGCAGAGGTCTTGTAGAGAGGAGAGGATTGTCTGCGAGGGAGAGAGGCGAGGCGCGATAATAACGCGTGTCAAAGACGCAGCGGAGCAACCACGTTCCCGTCAGCACGTTTGGATTGGGTTTGTGAAGGCATTCGGGTCCCTTTTCCTGAAAGACTGGGATAGAAATGTCAAACACCCCACAAATCCTGCCTCATCCGCTTGGCAGATGAAAAAGCAAATCAACCCGGGCTGCTGTTGGTTGGTGCCGACTCTGGGAGGGGAGGAAGCCAATGGAAGCAATTTGCCTCACTGCGTTACCACTGCTTTATTTTTAAAGCACTTAGAATGCTCGGGAGGCATGGCAGCTGTCATGGTGTCATTTTGAATACCCAAATTGCATGCTTATTGTGACTTCAGATGTGCCTCTCTGCTGGAGGAGGAAGGGAGGGAGGGTTGGGGTTGTGCGTTGGGGGTTTATTTCTCAGCGGCTTTTGAATGGGATGAGGAGGAGCACATCTAACAGATAAAATAGGTCAGTCCGTGCTCGAGCGCAGGCCGCTTGGCACAGCGGTTAATATCGGACTCTGCTTTTTAATGGGTCTGCTAATAAATGATAGAGGGTGTGGAAGAACCCAGAGAAGCAGAGCTGGATGGGCTCTGTTTGTAAAGGGCGAAGCACACGTGTCTAAACCAGCTTGGCATGAGCGCGGGGGGGGTCCAGCCTAGCATCCATGGTGGAAAAGAGCCTCAATTAGCTCCTGCTCCACTCCACTTAGCTGCTGAAAACACTCTGATGGTGCCAGCTTCATCTCTTTCAGGCCAGCTCAGGTATCTGTGTGCAGTTAAAGGCACTCCAAAAACCTAGTGCAGGAGGGATGTGATGAACGGGAGTGAAACAGCACAGAGAGTTTTTAATTGAGTGTATTAGAGCAGTGATCAGTTTGAAAATGAAGCAGAATATAGCTGTGTATGTCATCCAGGGAGGTAAAAGCAGTTGCCTCAGCTGTCTAGCAAGTTTTAGTAGTTGTCGAAGTTCAGCCTCGCCACATGAAGAGGCAGGCAGGTATTGACTTGCCATTTCACTAGAGTGCATGGCCCTGTTTCTCTGCTGTACGTCTCGACTCTTCAAGTGAGTGGCATAAAGGGATCAGGACCAATAGCCGTTGCATACGGAGGCATGGAGTCGTAGCATGGTTCAGGTTGGAAGGGCCCTGAAAGAGCATCCAGTTCCAACCCCCCTGCCATCAGCAGGGACACCCCCCACCAGACCAGGGTGCTCAAGGCCCCAGCTAGTCTGGCCTTCAACACTGCCAGGGAGCTGGGGGGCAGCCACAACCTCCCTGGGCAACCTGGGCCAGGGTCTCAGCACCCTCCTGGGGAAGAGCTTCCTCCTGACTTCCAGTCTCAACCTCCCCTCTCCCAGCTGGAAACCATTCCCCCTGCTCTGACCACTCCAAGCCCTTGTCATGGCATTGGGTGCCCCTGAGAGGAGCCTGGCTCCTTCCTCCTGACCCCCCACCCTTTCCATCTTGATCAGCAGTCATGGGGTCCCCCCTTAGGCTCCTTTTTTCCCAGCTCAAGAGCCCCAGCTCCCTCAGCCTTTCCTCAGCAGGGAGATGCTCCCCTCCCTTTATCATCTCTGTGGCTCTGTGCTGGACTCCCTCCAGCAGCTCTGTGTCCTTCTGGAACTGAGGGGCCCAGAATTGGACACAAGAGTCCAGATGTAGTCTCCCCAGGGCAGAATAGATGGTCAGGAGACCCTCTCTTGATCTACGAACCACCTTCCTAATCCCCCCAGGATGCCATTGGCCTTCTTGGCCATCAGTACTCATTGCTGGCTCCTGGCCATCCTGGTGGCCACCAGGACCCCCAGTCTCTTTCTCCTACGCTGCTCTCCAACAGGTCATTCCCACCCTATCCTGATCCCTGGGGTTGTTGTTGCCCAGATGCCAGACTGTACCCTGCCCTGGTTGATTTCCATTCAGTCCCTCCCTGCCCAGGTCCCACTGAAGGGCAGCCCAGCCCCCACTGAAGGGCAGCCCAGCCCTCTGGACGCGTAAGATGTCTTTCTAGGTGCAAGCATAGATGCTCGTGTACTGACACAGAACAGATGAGTCCAGGTGACCCTTTGTGTGCTGCTTTATGGGGTGAAGCTTTGAGAAAAGAGCTGAAT
Organism: Upupa epops; assembly: GCA_013397515.1. Taxonomy (NCBI): domain Eukaryota; kingdom Metazoa; phylum Chordata; class Aves; order Bucerotiformes; family Upupidae; genus Upupa; species Upupa epops. The sequence continues at coordinate 34,661 of VZRI01008069.1, forward strand.
AACCCACCAGCTTATTCTTCCGCTGCCTTGGGTGTGTTCATCATTACCCGACTCTCACCGAGACTGCATAATACAGGCAGAACCCGTTCGGTCTTGAAGAGAACCCTTGATGTGTTCTCAGTGCTTTGCCTCGGGTCAGAACGGCAATAAAGGGATGTTTGAAGTCTTTTCAGACTGTTGGGTAACGTTTTATGTGAGGAGATATTATTGAAGTCGATTTTATATTGCATCTGCCTTCTATCCTATTATTTTTCTCACATTAGGATCTGAAGTTTGCTTCTCATTCATAACAAGGGGTTAGGAAAGAGCTGAGTATGCGTGTGCTGTACAGATCTGCTACCTAACATGACATCTGCAGTCCGGGTAGAGGTGAAAAGAGAAAGGGAGGTGATGCTGAGCATATCAATGCGGCCACGGGATCTCCAGCTCTGTAGCCTGGTCTGTAGGATACAGCTCTGTGTCCCCTCTGCAGGATCACTGAGTAATCCTGATTGAAAAGGAGCTCCCAGATCCCCCAGTCCAACCATCCCCACCCCAGCACAACCCCTCAGTCCCTGAGAGACTGACAGACACAGCCTGACCCCCTCCCTGCTGCCACTCGAGCAGGGTGGGAAGCACCTACACGGTTCTTCAACACCTCTAGTTGGCTGTTAGGAAGCCCTTCCTCATGGTGAGGATGCTCAAGAGCCTGGACTGGACTGCCCAGGGATGTAGTGGAGGCGCCATCCCTGGAGGTGTTGAAGGGCAGCCTGGCTGTGGCCCTGAGTGCCCTGGTTTGGCTGCTGTGGTGCTGCCAGGTGCTGGGCTGGGCTGGAGGAGCTCAGAGGGCTTTGCCAGCCCCAGTGATTCTGTGACTCTGAGCCAAAAGATGAGTAGCACATTGCTGCTACCTTCCCAACCCCTGAGATTAGGGCTCGGAGTGAAACTCCTCCCGATAGGGATGATTTCCAGCAGATGCTGCGTGGCAGCAGCATCCTTGGGGTCACTGATGAGTTCAGCGTACGGGGAAATACCTCGAACCACCGCGCTTGCCAGGCGAGCTGTCTTCATGAGCTGAATTTCCTGCCCCACCAAGGCCTGACTCGTGCGTGTATGGTTGATGATACTTCTTAAAAGCCTTTTCCAGGGGAACAAAGAGCTTGTCTCACAGGTAGCCGAGTAGTCCAGGGTCAGTTGTTACCCCGAATGCACCTGCAGCTTTAGGAGAAGCCGATGAAACCTAAGTGAAGTCGCAGTGTGAGACTGCTCTGTGGACTTCGTGACAAACGGAGCTGCTTTATTCACGAGTCGGCTGTATTCTGCACCACTTAGGGCTGCTGGACCTGGCAGACCCATTGCAGGGGCACAGGCGAGCTGGCAGGAGCAGTACAGAGGAGAGCTGCCTGTTGGGAGAGGCGTGTGGAGCTGTGCAAGGAGAAACTACCCCGAGCTCCAAGTTTCCCTTCTGTTGTAGATCTGTTTTTGAGGTGTAAGGAACTAGTGAACTATCAAACCTCAAAGGACTCACTCAGAACAGCTTAATTAACATTAATGTCATGGAGCCCGTGCTCCCTCCGCTCCCTGGCCCTGCACGGCGGCGTACGTGGCGTTGGGATGGTTCCACATGAGCTGCCACGTTGCTGGCAGCTTGGTAGCACCTCAGCAAGGAGCTGTTGGGTCCGTGCCCTGGTTTGTCATCATGTTCTCTCTCTCTCTAAGGGTCTCCCAGGCTTAGAGGCAGCTCGCTGGGCTGAAGGACTCTTCTTCTGCTTTTGGTTTAATGTTCTTCACGTAGTAGTCTGCCCTTTCCCATCATTAACTCCACCGGCCCCGTGGGTTTCATCAGTGAATTAAGGGCATTCAGCAGGGTTGCTGGAAGCTGAGAGAGTCCAATTCTGTGCTAGAAAACCCTTCGCTTACAGGACACCGCTGATGTGTTGGGCACAGGCTCTGGAGCAGTTAACTGCCAGGAGGGTCTCTGCTCAGGAACTGGCTGGGTAGGTGGCAGGGCCAAGTGCAGGGCAGTAGCAGCCTGGTTTTCTAGCAGTGGGGGTGACTGTGCTGTGTCACAGGAGAGTGCCCCATGCCTCTCTGTGGCAGAGCTGGACACAAGATACCAGACGGGGTCTCACCAGGGCAGAGCAGACGGGAAAGAGAACCCCTCTGGATGTATTAACCACCCCCTTCTAACCCACCCCAGGGTGCCATTGGCTTTCTCGGCTAGGAGGACCCATTGCTGGCTCCTGGCTACCAGGACCCCCAGCTGCCCGTGTAGTTTTGCCAGCCCTGGTTACACTACATGGTGTGAACCGGTGCTGGCATCCTCATTCCGTGGGGAGGAAGGCTTTGGCAGAAGTGGAGCCGTGCCATGTGTCCTGCTGCTGTAGTCCACCCGCTCCCCGCTGTTTCCGAGGTGGGAACCTGGAAACGAACGCCCTGCCTGGGCAGGCTGGCTTCTCAGCCAGAAAGAGTCTGCATCTCAGGGCACGGCTGGCGTCTGCCCAGGGAGGCAGCACAAAGGCTGCACTGTTGTTAATTCAAAAGGGGATTTTTTATAGCAGTAGCTGAGAGTCACCTGGCTTTTTCCTGGGCAGAGCTCTTCTCCTGGGGCAGCCTGCCTGGTGCGCTGGGCCAGCGAGGAGGAGCTGTGTGTTCTTATCTCCCTCCCGGTGCCTGCGGTGTGAAAGGCTGCAGTGTTTTCAGGCAGCACTGCTGCAGTCACTGATGTCCTTTCAGGTGCTCTTAAGTCGGGTGCTTTGGAAGGAAAAGAAGGTGAACCTCAGGACTTGACTGGTTTGCTGTTGAGGTTCCAGGGGTTTGGTCTGTAGAGGTTCCAGGGGGTTTGTCTGTAGAATTTCTAGCTGTGCTTACCCACCCACCCCCCAATTCTGTTCTTAGCTGGTGATTGTAATCTCCTAGTTGAACTGAACGATGTCTCTGTGAGCCTGGTTTACTTCTCACGCCTGAAGCTGATGTTTTACTGTACCCTTTCCTCCCTGCAGCTGACCTGAACAATGTGAGGTTCTCAGCCTACAGGACTGCCATGAAACTCCGCAGGCTGCAGAAGGCTCTCTGCCGTAAGTATGAGCCTGTGCCTGTGCCTCTGCACGACACAGAGTCACGGAGTCGTCTGGGTTGGAAGGGGCGTTAAGGATCAGCTAGTTCCAACCCCCTGCCCTGAGCTGGGACACCTTGCACCAGACCAGGTTGCCCAGAGAGCCCCGCTGTACCTGTCCTGGAGGGACAGAGGATCCTCACTTCCAGGGAGGATCATCCACAGCTTCCCTGGGGAAGCGGTTCCAGTGTCTGAGCACCCTCACAGGGAGGAGTTTCCTCCTAAAATCTAACCTGAATCTCCTCTCTCGTTGCTCAGAGCCATTTCCCCTTGTCCTGTCACAACAAGCTCTTGTAAAAAGCCCTTCCCCAGGTTTCCTGTAGCCTCCTTCAGGTACTGGAAGGCAGCTGTAAGGTCTCCCTGGAGCATCCTCCTCTCTCTTCTGAACAGCCCTAACTCTAGCAACCTTCTCCCATAGGAGAAGTGCTCCAGCCCTCTGAGCATCTTCATGGCTCCTCTGCAGCTGCTCCTTGTTTCTATCCATCCCATCTCCCCACCTCAAACTGTGTTTGAGACTCTCAGAAGCAGGAGGACTCGTGCTCTGCCTAGTGCATGGAAACCTCTCATCTGCAGGGTCTTCTGCCACCACTGCTTTGCACTTTCCTTATGAAATCAGGGTGCTGGGTGGTCTGCAGAGCTGTCCCTTGTTGGAGCAGCAGAGCTGAAGCAAAGCTGAACCCCCTACCTATTGACTTGATAGCTGAGTAGATTTAAGCCCTCGTTGTTTGAGCCAAGTCCTGTGTCATCCCAGCTTCACAAATCAAGACCAAAGGAGGAGGGCTGTAGGTCACTGGGAATGGTGAGAGGTCGGGGGAAATAACCACTCCAGAGCAGGGGTTGCTGGCTCTGAGGGGGTCTTGCTTTTAAATGAGGTGGTCACAAGCAACGTTGAGCGTTGTTTATCCACTGCTTTCTGCTGTTAGCGTGGCCAGCAGGAGAAGGGAGGTGATGGTGCCCTTGGACTCAGCCCTTGTGAGACCTCATCTCGAGTCCTGTGTTCACTTCTGTGCCCCTCATGATAGGAAAGACAGGGAGATGCTGGGACGGGTCCAGAGCAGAGCTACCCAGCTCAGGAGGGGTTGAGAGAACCAGTTGTGTGAGGAGAGGCTGAGGGAGCTGGGCAGGGTGAGTCTGGAGAAGAGGAGGTGAGGGGGGACCTCCCTGCCCTCTCCAGCTCCCTGCAGGGAGGCTGTGGAGGGGTGGCTGTTGGCCTCTGCTCCTTGGTGCCTGCTGACAGCAGCAGGGGCACTGCTCTGCAGCTGAGGCAGGGGAGGGTCAGGCTGGCTCTGAGGCAGAGATTCTCTGCAGCCAGAGTGGTTGGGCACTGGCAGGGCCTTCCCAGGGAGGTGGTGGAGTCCCCCTGCCTGGAGGTGTTGAAGAACCCTGTAGCCATGGTGCTTCCTGCCCTGCTCGAGGGGCAGCAGGGAGGGGGTCAGGCTGTGTCTGTCAGTCTCTCAGGGACTGAGGGGTTGTGTTGGGGTGGGGGTGGTTGGACTGGGGGAGCTGGGAGCTCCTTTCCACCCAGGATTATCCCGTGATCTGTGATTTTCAGAGGTCCCTCATCAGCCATACCCGAGTGATGCACATGTGCTAGCTCTTTAGTTCCTTCAACTGCTGTTTCCATTCTGCCTGTCACTGGGGTAGCGTTTCCTCCTCAACTCTGTGGAACCTGAGAGCCAAATGATGTGCTCATTCTTCGCCTGGCCGGCCAGTTGCCCAAGCAAGCAGTTTATGAGGTGGTCCAGCTGGGAGAGTTCTTGACATAGTTTCAGATCAGCTCCCTGGCGTTGAATCACAGGGTTGGGTTTCTGACACAGTCGCAGATGTCTCCAGTGTTGATTTATCTCGAGATAGGATTTGTGCTCACACGCTCTCTGGAGCTGTGTCAAGCCTCGGTGTTCTGGAGCAGCCTTACAAGCAGGGACGGATTCCTCTAGTGAACAGAGCTTCTATCTCAATGTATTAAAATAAATAGAGGAGGGGGGGAAAGGGAAGGAAATCAGCTCTAAGTGAAACCATTCAGCACCCTCAGGAATGATTTCAGCGTTAGGTGCAGTGAGTGAGCGAGTTGTGGTGATCAGTAACGCAGACATCCTTCCATGGGCTGGGCTTGCTGATCTCTGAGGTCTAATCCTGCCTCAGTAACTCTGTGATTCCGTGGTGCAGTGCTCCTGACGCACTCGTTCTGCCTGAGGGACAAGAAGGCCAAGTGCTGGGTCCCGTATGTTGGTCACAACAGCCCCAGGCACCGCTACAGGCTGGGGGATGGAGAGCTGCCCAGCAGAGCAGGACCTGGGGGTGTTTGTCAGTCTCTTTGGGACTGAGGGGTTCTGTTGGGGTGGGGATGCTTGGACTCTGTGATCTGGGAGCTCCTTTCCCATCAGGATGGTTCTGTGACTCTCTGACACTGTAGTGCACAGGAGCTGATGTGCAGTGAGCAGTGTTCCTACCCAGTGAAGGACTGAACTGCTCGCTGTCTGTAGCCAGCAGTGCACGGGAGCCCCTTGCAACAGGGGTTTTCATCAGAAAATGCACAACTTGCATCTTCTTTATCTGTATGACCCTGAATCCCCCCCACTGAGCAGTTCCTCCCTCAGCTTGGACTTTGCAGAGTGGGATCATCCAGGTGCACTGCAGCCCCTTCTTCTCTTGAGGTTACACTCGGGTAGACTCTCCTGGGATGGCTGTTCCCAGAGACAGGCAGTGGGGCTTCCAGCAATTACTTTAGCACATTCTTCATGCTTGTAGCTAAGGAGAAGTATTTAAGGAATTTTGTGAGCAGCCATTGTTCTCACAAACAGTTTTGCTTGGAGACATCCCCATTGTGTTTGTGTATCCTGCGATTTCAGTGTCGCTGCTGAACTCAGTTTAATTAGATTTCTTTTTTCAACCCCAGCTCATTACAGAATTCCTTTGTTTTTTGTACTTTGGCACCAGTAGAAAGAGCTCTCTGCTGGGTTCCAGGGCTCCTGTGCGCAGCCAGGAATCCCTGCGTTCCACCTGCAGAGTCACAGAAGCATTCACACTGGCAAAGCCTTCTGAGCTCCTCCAGCCCAGCCCAGCACCTGGCATCACCCCAGCAGCCAGAGCAGGGCACTCAGGGCCACAGCCAGGCTGTCCTTCAACACCTCCAGGGATGGATGGGGACTCCCCCACTGCCCTGGGCAGTCCAGTCCAGGCTCTGAGCACCCTTTCCCTGAGGAAGGGCTTCCTAACAGCCAACCTAACCCTCCCCTGGTGCAGCTTCAGGCCCTGCCCTCTCATCCTGGCACTGGTTACTGAGAGAAGAGCCTGACCCCCACCTGTCTTCAGCCTCCCTACAGGTAGATATAGAGAGGGATAAAGTCCCCCCTGGGTCTCCTCTTCTCCATGCTAAACAGCCCCAGCTCATTCAGCCTCTCCTCCTCAGCCCTTCCCTCCACTCCCTTCCCCCAGGCTTTCTGCCCGTCTGACCTGCTCAGCCCCTCAATCTCTTTCTTGAAGTGGGGGGCCCAGCACTGCCCCCAGGACTTGAGGAGAGGCCTCCCCAGTGCCCAGCACAGACACCCCTAGTCCTGCTGGCCACACCAGTGCTGATCCAAGCCAGGATGCCTTTGGTGCCACCTGGGCACCCTGCTGGCTGCTGTTCATCCAGCTGTCATCCAGTGCTGCCAGGCTGCTCTGCAGTTACGACAGGAGCAGTTTCCTGTGCTAGGCAGCACTGTGAAGGGGAGTGCAGAGCAGATGTCCTGCAGGAGTGCAGGTACAGGCTTGTTTCTCTTTATCAAGAATGGAATCTCTTCTAACGATGAACAGAGCTTGAGGTCTGTTCAGTTTGTAAATCAGACCGGTGAGCGCTAAGGCACTGGGATGTGAGACCCGAGGAGGAGCAGGGAGCGTGGTGGTCCTTCACCACTCCATCCTCGTGTGTCGTTACCTCAGAAGAATCTAGAGTGCGACTCCATCATGCCAGCCTTCAGAACTGTTGTGGCCGTGCCAGCTGGAAGCACGGCACCGTTTGGGGTTCACTGGAGGGTTCCCTTTGATAATCCCATCAAAGCACGCGGGCGTTCTTGTTCTGCTGCTTCTGAAAGGTCTGATCTTCGTGTGCAAACCACATCTGAGCGCTGTGATGGCAGCCGAGCGAGATGGATTCACTGAGCTGAGCTTTCTGGGAGATGCAGCTACAGAAAAGATGGGAGACCTCCTGTTAGGGTGCTTTTTCCCTTTCATTTCATGCAGGTCAGATTAAATCCTTAGTGTTTTTAATGTGTCAGCCAGCAGCAGCAGGTGACAGAGGGGGTGGTCTTGGAACACCGTTAATACCTCACCTCCAGCTGTATGTTGAGCTTTCCCTAAGATCAGTACGTGATTCTGCAGCATCCTTCCTCCTGCCTGCTTTTGCTTCTGTCCTGTAGTTGGTTCATTGCTCACAGATTCATGGAGTGGGTCAGGTTGGAAGGGATCATAAAGAGCATCCAGTTCCAACCCCCCTGCCATGAGCAGGGACACCCCCCACCAGACCAGGGTGCTCAAGGCCCCAGCCAATCTGGCCTTGAACACTGCCAG
>VZRI01008069.1:42443-59513 GCA_013397515.1 Upupa epops
CTGCAGATGGGGTCTCAGGAGAGCAGAACAAAGGGGGAGGATCCCCTCCCTCGTCCTGCTGGTCCCACTTCTCTTGCTGCAGCCCAGGATGCTGTTGGCTTTGTGGGCTGCAAGCGAACACTGCCGGCTCCTGTTGAGTTTTCCATCGACCAGCACCCCCAAGTCCCTCTCCTCAAGGCTGCTCTCAGTCTGTTCCCCACTGCAGGTCATCTTCTCCTGCCCCTCGTGTTGGTGTGTGGTTACAGACATCCTGCAGCTTTCAGTCCTTCCACAGAGCTGAGTTAGGTTTCAGAATCATCTCAGAGCTGCTGCTCACAGCAGATCTTGGAGTCAGTGCTGGAATTCTAACTGAGTGGCAGAGAAACCACAGAAGGAACAAAGCATGAAGTGTTCTGCAGTCTGCTTCTCTGGAGACTTCCAAGACCCCTCTGGATGTGTTCCTGTGTGACCTGGAGTTCCCTTCCAGCCCTGTGTGGTTTACTGGAGTTAAAGCTTTGCAGCTCCTGGAGTGGTGGTGGATGCACAGCTCCCCAGTACCTTGCGATGCCTGGGGATTGGCTTCGGATGCTCTGTCACCCGTGGGACCTTGGAATTTGCTCTCGGGAAAGAAATAGGCAGAGGGGGACCCCCTCCCCTAACAGTAGATGCAGGAGGAGCTGAACGTGGCAGGGGCAGAGCTATGAAGAGAAGTTCCTGAAAGCAGAGCGTGGTGCCAGGCGCTTTTTGCTTGCGATAAGATGACCATCTGCTATTAACTACGAGATAGGACGGGAGGCTGATGAAGAGCAGGGTGAAACCTTTGCAGAACTCACTGCTTATTAGTGGGAGAGGCTTTCACCGGGTGGAATGACCCACGTTTAGCACTAGCTGCATGTCTAATTAAGCTGCCACTCAGATGCCTGAGGGCTTCATTTAATTACCACTGCTTCAGAGTCTCAAAGGAGTGGAGAGTTCAGGCTGCAGCTCAGTGTTAGAGGTGTTGTGAAGGCACTGCTCTCCTTCCAATTTGACTAATCAATTATTAGGAGCACAGTGGCTTGGTGTGACTGTCAGGGATGAAGGCGATAAACAGGCTCTGGCAGGAGGTTTCACTGACCGTAGCGTGACTGAATTTCATGTGCTGCTGGGTCAACTAGCGTTTAAAACATGATTTCTTTTAATAAAGATCCAGGTGGGACTGTGAAAAAGGACAATCCCAGTAAAACCCTGCTCAGACCTGCTGGCTGGGAGTTAACGCGCTCACTACAATAATGGGGGTAGCAGTCCAAGCTTTCCTTAGTTATCCCAGCGCTGGGAATGTCAGGCCCACAGGATGAATGCAGAGAATCAGTGAGGCTGGCAGAGCCCTCTGAGCTCATCACTCAGCCCCTGCCATCACCCCAGCAGCTAGACCAGGACACTGAGAGCCAAAGCCAGGCTGTCCTTCAACACCTCCAGGGATGGGGACTCATGGCAGGGGGGTTGGAACTAGATGATCTCTAAGGTCCCTTCCAACGTGCTAACAGTCTTGCATGTGACTTGTAACCCTGGCTTGTAACCCTTGGCATGATAATTTAGGGGTCTTGTTAGTACAACCACTGCTTCTCTTCAATCTTTACATTTTTGGGTCGTTTCTTCCTTAACAGTGGATCTCCTGAGTCTGTCTGCTGCCTGCGATGCCTTGGACCAGCACAACCTCAAACAAAACGACCAGCCCATGGATATTCTGCAGATCATTAACTGCTTGACCACCATTTACGATCGACTGGAACAAGAGCACAATAACTTAGTCAACGTTCCCCTCTGCGTCGACATGTGCCTCAACTGGCTGCTGAATGTCTATGACACGTACGTAAGGATGCTCTGAACGTGGGGTGCTCGGGAGCTTTCCCAGCATTGGGTTGGTGTCATGAGCTGTCAGCCTCCTCCAAGCTCCAGAGACCCAGCTCCCTCAGCCTTTCCTCATCAGGGAGCTGCTCTACTCCCTTCATCATCTTCATTGCTCTGTGCTGAACACCCTCCAGCAGCTCTGTGTCCTTCTGGACCTGAGGGGCCCAGAACTGGACACAGTCCTCCAGCTGCAGAGTAGAGGGGGAGAAGAACCTCTCTCAACCATCACTATGAATACCTGAGATACCCAGTTTGCAAAGCTGGACATTGTGGTAGGAGTGTTGATCCAGAACAGCCACAGTGACAGAGAAGGAAGCAGAGGTTGCTCCACAGGCTGCTCCTGAGCTGGACTGTCTGTCTGAGATTTGGCCTGTCCAGTCTAGTTCTGCCTCACTTTACTGCAAGTCCAGCATTAGAAATTAGAATGAGCTGCCTCCGGGCAGTTCCCTGGGTCAGAGTGAAACAGAGAAGGGAAAGCTCGTAGGTATTTCACCTCAATTCAGGTCGGAATGGTGCTGGGAAGAGAGGTGACCTTGGGGTTCGGCGTGTTTAGCTTTCATTGTAAACTTGACAGGCAGAGCTCCGCGAGAGAGCGGAGCGGTGCTGCAGACGTTTAATTGAACTTTACTTTCCTTATAATTGAGAACTGCCGTTTGGAAAGATGTGAATCAAGCTCAGAGCCAGCGACTGATCTAACGACGGCCAACACCTTTCCCATTTGGATTGATCAGTCATTCGTGCTCGTTCGCAGGAGCCTGCGACGTTCTTGGTTTGACTTGGGAGGAGAGGAGGGAGTGAACGGAGGAACTCGGGAGTTGTGCGAGTTTCTTCTCTTGGATAATTCGCATGAGGCTGCTGCTCATCAGCAGGAGATTCTCGGGGCATGGGAGAGAAATAATTTGAGGGAGGGGGGTGTGGAAAGCATCGTCAAACAGCAGGTGTTGATAGGTGATGAAAAGCAACTTGGGCTTTTAGGGTGGCTTTGTCCACCGGTTTCTGTCTCCTCCTCTTGTTGGGTTTGCAAGGGGGATGGAGGGGGATAAATGAGCGCTGCTTGCTCCTACGCTGCTTCAGCACAGCCTGATGCGTAGCTGTGGCATGCCTGTGCATGATCTAGCCTGTTCCCTGGGAGTTCTTACTGGTGATGCTTCCAAACCGGCTGATAAGGCTCTGCCTCAAGAATGTTGGGCTTAGGCATCAGCTCCTGCGTTGTCTTTGTGTTGCTTCGCTGTGGATGTCATTGCATACTTGCAAAGCCATTGCAAATGAGCCTTTGGGGAGCCAGCAACCAGAGGTAAATTCACAGAATCACAGAGTCACTGAGGCTGGAAAAGCCCTCTGAGCTCCTTCAGCCCAGCCCAGGAGCTGGCATCACCCCAGCAGCCAGACCAGGGCACTGAGAGCCACAGCCAGGCTGTCCTTCAACACCTCCAGGGATGGGGACTCCACCAGACTCTGGTCACCCTTTCCGTGAGGAAGGGCTTCCTAACATCCAACCTAACCCTCCCCTGGCAGCTTTAAGCCCAGCCTTGTTGCTCCTCTGGACCTGCTCCAGCCCCTCAATCTCTTTCTTGAAGCGAGGGGCACAGAACTGCCCCCAGTAGTCAAAGGAGCCCAGTGCCCAGTGCAGGGGGAGAATGGCATCCCTAGTCGTGCTAGCCTAAGCTAATGACTGAGAGAAGATGTGAAGGTTTGTTTTGATGCCTGCAGCACAGAGGAGGATGTTTTTCCTGCAGTCATGCCCAGGCACATTGCAGGAGTGATTGTGAGGGGAAGGCTGACTGGAGACAGCCTGGGGACTGATGTGAAGCGTTAGTGGCCCCTTAGCACTGCTGTGAGAAGGAGCTGAGAAGCCATACCGTGTTGCTAAAGGCTTAACTGTGCAGGCTGCCTGTCTTCTTGTGTCTTCTAGGCAAGCTTCACCATTCACCTGAGCATCTTAAAGTGCCTCAGTCGCTGCATACCGCTGGCAGAGGCTGCCTTGATGAGCTTGGCGAGCTTGGCTCCCTGTTGCCTTTTCAAACAAGCCAGGGCAGGGCTGACAGACAGTAAGCAAAGGCTTTCTAGAAACTACTGCTACGTCACCTTTTTAATGAAAACGAAGCTGCGTTGTCTTTGGCAACAGGGCTGGTTTGCTCTTGTGTCAGGGACCTCGTGTTCTCTGGGGGTAGCTCAGTTCATAGAAGCCTGGTAATTAAGTGTAGGGTGAGGAATCATAGGATCCTTAGGGATCAGAGGGATCTGAAAAGATCATCCAGTCCAGTCCCCCTGCCACAGCAGGATCACCCAGACCCAGTGGCACAGGAACACAGCCAGGAGGGGCTGGAATATCTGCAGAGAAGGAGGCTCCACAACCCCCCTGGGCAGCCTGGTCCAGGGCTCCGGGACCCTCCCTGGGAAGAAGATCCTTCTTTCTAAACAAGACTGGTTCTGGGTGAATCGATGCAACAGCACAAGACGGTTCAGCAGTGCCTGTGAAGCCACAACCTTGCTCCTATTCAGTAACTGTCAGGCAGGTACTGGGTGTGAGACACGGTTCTGCGTGGGACTTCACTTACAGTGACTGGAGCTGCAGCGAGCTCTGGTAGAGTAAACTGCTGATGGCACTCGTGGGTCCTAACAGCAGCCTCTGTTTCCTTTCCATTAGGGGTCGGACAGGAAGGATCCGTGTGTTATCGTTCAAAACCGGTGTTGTTTCCCTCTGCAAAGCACACCTGGAAGATAAATACAGATGTAAGTGGATGGATTTGTTTTGCTCTTTACTCCTTTATCCTGGTTTGGTTCCTCCTCTTCAGCATTTCAGCGGGATAGTCCAAATGGGAAACGCAGGCTTTTCTTTCACCTTCTACTCTGGTTCTGGGTGGTTTAGCACAGCGATTCCCTGGTGGTCTGGATCATGTCCCTGCGAGTGAGAAAATGTGGAGCACACCCCTCCAGTAGATGAGTATTTATTAATTGTGTGCGTGTACCACGACTACAAATGGATTCTCTACGTGCTATACATCAAATAATGAGAGATTACGTACATTATACTTTGTGTACTCATAGGTTATGTACAGTAGACATCAGGTACTTCTAGATGCCTGTGTTATGTATCAGGGAGACAGATTATGTGCATTACACAGTAGGTACTAACAGGTTATGCACATTATACATCAGGTACTAATAGAATACCTACATTATACATCAGGTACTAACAGGTTATGCTCATTATACATCAGGTACTAATAGAATACCTACATTATACATCAGGTACTAACAGGTTATGCTCATTATACATCAGGTCCTAATATATTACCTACGTTACACATCAGGTACTAACAGGTTATGCACATTATACATCAAGTACTAGTAGATAATCTATATTATATGTCAGGTACTAGTGGATTACCTACATTATAGAGTAGGTACTAACAGATGAGCTGTATTATACGTCAGATACTAATAGATTATGTACGTTCTACGTTGGGTACTAATAGATTATCTACATTATACACTAGGTAGTGTACACTATACGTTAAGTACTAGTAGGTTACATACATTATACATTATGTACTAGTAGATTATGCACGTTATACATCAGGTACTCATAGTTCATCTACATTAAACAGTAGGTACTATTAGGCTATATACATTGTATGATAGGTACTAACAGGCTACGTACATTATATGTTAGGTACTAATGGATTACCTGCATTATATGTCAGATACTAATAGATTAAGTACATTCTACACCAGGTACTAATAGATGATGTACACTATACATCAGGTACTAGTAAATTACTTACGTTATATGTAAAGTACTAATAGATTATGTACGTTATGCATTAGGTACTAAAGGTTACCTATATTATGTGTCAGTTACTAATAGATTATGTACATTCTACATCAGGTACTAATAGATTATGTATATTATACATTATGTACTAATAGATTATGTACCCTATACATCATGTACTAATAGATTATGTACCCTATACATCAGGTACTAGTAGATTACCTACATTATATGTCAGGTACTAATAGATTACGTACATTCTACATCAGGTACTAATAGATTATGTCCATTCTACATCAGGTACTAATGGATGATGTACACTATACATCAGGTACTAGTAGATTACCTACATTATACGTCAGCTACTCATAGATTATGTCCATTCTACGTCAGGTACTAGTAGATTACCTACACTGTAAACCATGACTGATAGTGTGACTGATAGTGGGATCGGAGTAGAGGACAATGGGTGTCGAGCTGGAGGTGTTTGATGTGGGTGCTGTGAAAAAGTTACTCAGCAGATCTTTTCAGAGAATGCCTCAGTACAGATCCCTGTCAGAAACGCAATTCTCTGAGGTTTAGAACAGTCACAAAGGAAAGCAGGGGATGACAGTCTCCTGCAGTGATGCGTAACCCTCCTTCTTAATGGTGTAGCGATGGGGAGATTGAAAGCTGAAGTATTCGTGGGAGAGGAAGGAGTTTTCTCTGCTGCTCTGGCTTCCCCATCCATGCCAGAGTCAGAGTACCGCTGCGGGTGTGTGCTGACTCTCCCCCTTACCACACTGCCTCTCATCTGTGCAGCAGAGCAGAGTCGGTTCAGCTAGACAGAGCACAGAGGTGGCAGGTTTTAACCACACAGTGTTCGTTAGAAATCCAGACTTGGCAAGAGTGATATTCGTGTAATTAAAAAGTAATCCTTTCCCTATCCCCTCCTTTATTCCTCCGAAGCAAACAGGTAGCCGAGCAGTGCTAGGGAAGGGGTCTCGATCAGCGCTCAAGCACCTTTATAATTGCATCCCTGGTGTGAAGTGAAATATTAAGGCAGATCCGAAGGAGGTGCTTGGTTTGATTCTGCCTGTCTCACTCTCTCTCTTCTTTCTCCTTAACTCTTTGAAAAGCAAAGAGAATTCATTCAGGTCCCGAGTTGTCAACAGGGATATTGCCAAATAAATATTTCAGCTGTTGCTGATCTGATTTTTCTCATTACTCTGAACTTCAGCACCTCCTCAGTCTCTGCCCAGTAAAACTAGTTCCCACCAAATGAAATCGAGATTAAGAAGGGGTAGTAATTCTGTGCTGTAAGGGTTGTTCTCTCGAGTGGTGCAGTAACAGAAAGCTCCGAGTGGCAGAGGGAAGATTCCTGCTCAGTGGCAGGTTCTGCCACTCTGTGATCTTGCTTTCATTTTACAAGACTCTGGGATTAAAAGATGATGATAGATTGAATCACAGAGTAGTCCTGGTTGGAAAGGAGCTCTCAGATCCCCCAGTCCAGCCATCCCCACCCCAGCACAACCCCTCAGTCCCTGAGAGACTGACAGACACAGCCTGACCCCCTCCCTGCTGCCACTCGAGCAGGGCAGGAAGCACCATGGCTACAGGGTTCTTCAACACCTCCAGGCAGGGGGACTCCATCCACCACCTCCCTGGGAAGGCCCTGCCAGTGCCCAACCACTCTGGCTGCAGAGAATCTCTGCCTCAGATCCAATATAACCCTCCCCTGCCTTTACTGCAGACTACTGCCACTGAGGAGAAGCCAACAGCCACCCCTCCACAACCTCCCTGCAGGGAGCTGGAGAGGGCAGTGAGGTCCCCCCTCAGCCTCCTCTTCTCCAAACTCACCCTGCCCAGCTCCCTCAGCCTCTCCTCACACGACTGCTTCTCTCAACCCCTCCTGAGCTGGGTAGCTCTGCTCTGGACCCATTCCAGCATCTCCCTGTCTTTGCTCTCAGAGGGTCCCAGAACTGAACCCCGGACTCCATTAGGGAGCTCTTGTTTCCCAGTTCACCTCATCCGAAAGAGAAAGGACGGTGCTGCGTTATACATTGACTGCTGACAACCGACCGGGTGCCGCGTGTTGTATGAAGTCATTTTCCTCTTAAACTACCATTTCAAACCATTTCTATTCTCGTGACTCGAGCTCCTGCTGTTCGGTTATAAGAAGCAGCACAGGTGCTGTGTTGCTATGGCCTCTCTTCCCAGGTACAGGCTGCTTCTGCAGTTAGAATTGCCACTGTACTGCATGTTTAACACAAGGAAAAGGACTTCTCTGGGAGGACAAGCAGCCCAAGTTCAGACACGCCAGCCTTCACGCCCTCCACGACTGCTGACCACCCTTGGAATGGTAGAGTCTCCTCCCCTACTATAGCTCTGCTGTCCTTTCTTCTTCCTGCAGACTTGTTCAAGCAAGTGGCCAGCTCCACCGGCTTCTGCGACCAGCGCCGGCTGGGGTTGCTGCTGCATGACTCCATCCAGATTCCTCGGCAGCTGGGGGAAGTGGCCTCCTTCGGGGGCAGCAATATCGAGCCAAGTGTCAGAAGCTGCTTCCAGTTTGTAAGTCCCTGCTTGCTCGTGGGTGATTTACTGGTCCCAGCTCGGTGCTGAGGTGGCGTGGCTGTTGTGAAGCGGATGGAGCATCTGCCTGAAGGATTAGGGTACCCAGAGTCGTTTTGGGGGGGTGTTCACTGGTGTGTGCAGCCGTTCCCCTTGATGGTTTATATTGGAATGAGTCTGTTTCTCTGGCTGTGGTGCAAGAAGCCCAGACCCACCAGCAAATAACCGTCATCGAGGTTTATATGGTAGCCAAAGCCTGTTTTGGTTGCCGTGGCTCCTGGTTTTAGGGGTCTCTATAGCCAGCAGTAGATCATCCGTGGCTGCCGTGTAGGTGAACAGCAGTATTTCATCTACATCTTGAGTACATGCATACCAGTGACAGCCTGGTGCTCAGGGGAGCTATAGGAACGGGGGGACTGTGTGCCATGCAGTATAGGGAGTGCTCTGTGAGCCTCTCCTGCAGCCTGAACGCATAATGCCTGCTTTCTTTAAGGAGCAGTGAAAGGAGTCCAGTGCTGTGAGCTGGGGAGTACACAGCACACTGGAGGGTCTATTTCAAACCTGTAAATTATTTAATCTAGGGAGGAAGGGAGTTAAGGGAATTATTCATCCTTACCTTAACAGCCATCAGAATGCACAAGGTGAAGGCAGCTGCTTAATGAAAAGGTAGAGGAGGGGAGGTGATCTATGGGCTGTGATTAACTCTCTGTGCATCTTATCCATTACAATGGAAGAGAGCTCTTTTAACACCCCCTGAGTGTCCCTGGAGGGGGTTTTGGGTGGTTGAGAGCAGGGGGAGTTGCCCAGGGGGGTTGCGGAGTCTCCTTCTCTGGAGACCTTTCAAACCCTCCTGGCCTGTTCCTGTGCCACTGGATCTAGGGGCTCCTGCTGTGGCAGGGGGACTGGACTGGATGATCTCTCGAGGTCCCTTGCAATCCCTGACACTCTGTGATTCTGTGTCTGTTTGGAAAAAAATCGAGCTAGCAGCGTTGTCACCGCAAATGAAGATGCAGCAGCAGGCTGGATGCTGCGCCGTATCCTCCTGACAGCCTTCCTAGCCCAGCTGGGCACAACCTTCGACACAATCATAAATCAGAACATTGGGAAATCTGAGGGTTCCTGCTTTTACTTGCTCTGAAAAATAGGTTTTCTTCTTATCTGCAGTGAGAGGAATTTCATGCTCTCTTTTTTTCCCCTGGGTGAAGCCTCATTTCAGCTTGCAGAGCAGGAGCGTGGTTGCTGACCTGGGTTGCAGCAGAATGAGCAATCTTAGAGGAGCTCGAGAAACGGGGAGAGAAGCTCAACTGAGGAAGGGAAATATAAAAATAGGCAGGATGGAGTCCTAGGGAGAGGATAAAATAGCCAGCCCTGGGGAGAGAGCTGTGATGGAGTGAGAGGGGATTAAGGAATGGCAAAAATGATAGAATCCTTAGGGATGGGAAGGGGCCTCGAAAGATCGTCCAGTCCAGTCCCCCTGCCACAGCAGGATCACCCAGACCCAGTGGCACAGGAACACAGCCAGGTGGGGCTGGAACGTCTGCAGAGAAGGAGACTCCACAGCCCCCCTGGGCAGCCCCTTCCAGTGCTCCAGGACCCTCCCTGGGAAGAAGGTCCTGCTGAGATTGAGAGGGAACCTCCTCTGTTCCAGCTGGCACCCAGTGCCCCTTGTCCTGTCCCCAGATGCCCTTGAGCAGAGCCTGGCTCCATCCTCCTGACACCCACCCCTCACAGATTGAGAGACAGCAATGAGGTCCCTCCTCAGCCTCCTCTTCTCCCAGCTCCAGAGCCCACTCCCTCAGCCTGTCCTCATCAGGGAGAATAGTGATGCTGAAGGGATAAGCAGAGTGAGTAGGATGAGAGACGAAAGAAAGGAGCAGCCTGCAATGGAGATGGAGAAGAAATAAGACCTTTCCAGGAGCGAGGGAGCAGGGGAGCATGAAGACAACCTTTCGGTGTAGGCTGGTCATGCTTGGCGAGCTCAAAGCTCTTCAGGCTGGGCAGCAGCCAGGAGAGAGGTGCCTGACACTGAGCAGCTGGACGAGCAGGACAACCGAGGAGAATTGGACAGGGTTCACAGTGGCCTCCTTTTACTGAAGGGGGATAATTCAATTTTTGAAAACACTGTGGGGATTAATAGTTTAGTGTGGAAACTAAATTAAGCCTTCCCTTTGAACACCCACAGTGAGGAGTATTTTTACTTCAGTGGGGTGGGTTTTTTTCTTCCCTTCCCTTTCTGGTGCTGATAAGCCAGCAATAAATTGCTCGCACAACAGAGTCTGCATCAACTGTGCAGTTCAGAAGTGGCTCTCCCAACCCCCCCCTTATCTTAGGAACCCTGGCAACGGCCTTGTCTGTGTGCACAACTGCAGGAAAGAAGGGGATGTTTACTCTCACGGGTGATATCAGGGGAAATCTCTCCGGCTTTTTGGTCTGGTGTGAGTCCTTGGGAATCAGGGCTGGGGAGAGCAGACTTCCCAGCTCTGCTGATGTGAGCTACCTGCCACTCTGCCTGCTGCCAGGGAGCGAGTCCCCTTACTGCAGCCTCTTGTTCCTACCCTCTTGGTTTTCACAGACACCCCCCCCAGAGCACAGGCGTCTGCTCTCCATAGTTTTCTTCGTATACAAGGGGTTAGTGATAGTCATTTTGGGGAGAAAAAGGACTCCTTGAGTCCTGTGTCTGGTTTTGGACCCCTCCCTACCAGAGGGACACTGACGGGCTACAGAGGTGGCTACCAAGCCAGTAAAGAGGTTTGAACAGTTGTCAGTGAGGAGTGGCTAAGAGATCTGGGGCTGTTCAGCNAAGCCAGTAAAGGGGTTTGAACAGTTGTCAGTGAGGAGTGGCTGAAGGATCTGGGGCTGTTCAGCCTGGAGAAGAGGAGATTGATAGGAGACCTTGCTCTCTATAACTACTTGAAGGGAGGGTGTAGAGAGGCAGGGGTTGGTCTGTTCTCCCTAGTGGCCAGTGATGGGATGAGGGGAAATGACCTTAAGCTGCACCAGGTTGGATGTCAGGAGGAATCTCTTTGCTGAAAGTGCTCTCAGGCACTGGAACAGCTGCCCAGGGAGAGGGTTGAATCCCCATCCCTAGAGGTGTTGAAGAGAAGGGGAGCTGTTGCACTGGGGAACAGGGTTTAGCGGTGCCCGTAGGGCTGGGTAAAGGTCAGACTTGATGATCTTGATGATGATCTTGAAAGTCTCTTCCAGCTTTTCTATGGTTCTGTGATTCATCCCCCTGCCTCACTTAGGACAGATGTGATTTATGCTTCAAGTCTTTAAAGAATAGGTGTTTTTAATTGAGAGCAAAGAGTTAGATCTGATGGCCACGTGAAGACTGTATAGCTGTGCTCGGGCTCAGACTGCATAGCTCTGCTGGGGCTCAGACTGCATAGCTGTGCTCAGGCTCAGACTGCATAGCTCTGCTTGCTCTCAGACTGTATAGCTCTGCACAGGCTCAGACTGTAGCTCTGCTTGGGCTCAGACTGCATAGCTCTCCTCGGGCTCAGACTGCATAGCTGTGCTCAGGCTCAGACTGTGTAGCTCTGCTCAGGCTCAGACTTGCTCTCAGACTGCATAGCTCTGCTCAGGCTCTCAGACTGCTTAGCTCTGCTCAGGCTCAGACTGCATAGCTCTGCTCAGGCTCTCAGACTGCATAGCTCTGCTTGCTCTCAGACTGCACAGCTCTGCTCAGGCTCAGACTGCATAGCTCTGCTTGCTCTCAGACTGCACAGCTTTGCTCGGGCTCAGACTGCATCAAAGCAATCTACAGATCCATGAAAAATTGAGTGGATTCAGTACCAGTGCAGTGTGAAAGCCCTGTCCTTTCCGTTCTGTGACGGGGACATTCTTTAAATAAACAGGATAGGGAGTCGCTGTGGCCTGAAGGACACACGTGTTGTGTTTTAATAACGGGGGGGAATTATTAATGTCCTTTCCTTGAGCACTGAATGGAAGCTAAGGGTCCTCATCGCTGCCTTGGGTGAGACACTGACATGGTTAGGTGGTGAAAAATCAGAGCTGATCTGCTCCAGGGCAGGGAGGCTCTGCAGAGGGACTGGGATGGGTTGGATCGAGGGGCTGAGCAGTGGTCCTGCAGTTCAGTCACAACCTGGTCTAGTTCGGGGTGTCCCTGCCCATGGCCAGGGGAGTTGGAACTGGATGGTTTTAAGGTCCCTTCCAACCTGACCCAGTCTAGGAATCTCTGAGTTTCCCATTCATTTTCTGCCCTAGAGTGTGGGTTGTCAAGCAGGTCACCTCAAATCCAGGTTGTAGCGTCTGACTCTACCCAGAACCTCATCACATCCTTCATCTAGAATCAGGACTACCTTTTGAAGCCCACTTCCTATGAAGTTCATGTAGGTAGAGCATTTTTTACCCTACTAGCTGGAAGAAGGAGGTGGGGGGAGAACCCATAAACTCTTAGGGAGATGTTAGCATCACCCAGCTCCCTATTCCCCCCCTCCCACATTGTTTCTGCAAAATGAAGACTGAGAAACAGATGTCTGGTGCCTGATGAATTTGCATGGCCCCATAACAAATCGGTACTTGTAAGCTGGGAAGGGCTTTATGAATTTTACTTTATGATTCACTCTGTTATTACCATAAAAATCAGGGGTTCCATAGAAATGTGTCCGAGAGAGGAGCCATTAATATTCTTTACAGCCTGATGTTTGCTGTTCCGATAGGAACTGTATATTCAGGCTTCTTCCCTTCTGTGAAATCCACGGCGCCTGCCTTTGCTGGATATAAAGATTATTAAAAGCATCCTAACAGCAGCTCGGGGAGGAGTGGAGACCTGCCTGTCCCGTGCTGCCTGACCCCGACCAGCTTTTCTTCACGTGGCTTTGAAATCTTCATGTAATATAATTCAGAACCAGGTCTGAGCCATTTTAAAGCACCTAATCTCTCCGAGCACAGGTTGAGGACAGCCGGCGTGCAGAGCTCGGGGAAGCAGCTATCAGGGCTGCTGGTAATTGACAGGCACTGCAAAATTAGAATAGATCTGTGGATGTCACAGAGTCTTTCATCGCTGTGACGGTTCTCCTGCAGAGTTAGCGCAGCTACGAGCGGGGAGCAGCGCTTGTGGTGACTGCAGCCTGTGCTGCAGCGGGTCTGTACGCTGTGTCTCTATTAGAAACGGCATCGTGTGGAGATGCTCTTCAATTCTGTGGAGGTTTAGGAGCTCTCTGTGCAGACAGCGCAGTCTCTCAGGCAGGGGAGTGCTGTGCCAGTGTAGTGCCTGGGTGCTGTTGGCTCAGAGTGAGCCACACAATGTCTCTCTGCCCCCAGCCTCTTTACTGCCCTGGATTCTAGCTCAGAAACACACAGTAGATGAGAATGTTTTATAAAGTATTAAATATACATTTGTATTTTCTAGAATTAATTCATTATTTAATTGATTGTTTATTAATTCCTTTAATTCTACCAATTCACTGCTGTCCTGCGTCTGTGATTTCTCTTGCCAGCTGGAACAGAGGAGGTTCCCTATCAATATCAGCAGGAACTTATTCCCAGGGAGAGTCTTCAGGGATGGGAAGGGACCTGGAAAGATCATCCAGTCCAGTCCCCCTGCCACAGCAGGATCACCCAGACCCAGTGGCACAGGAACACAGCCAGGCGGGGCTGGAACGTCTGCAGAGAAGGAGACTCCACAGCCCCCCTGGGCAGCCTGGTCCAGTGCTCCAGGACCCTCCCTGGGAAGAAGGTCCTGCTGAGATTGAGAGGGAACCTCCTCTGTTCCAGCTGGCACCCAGTGCCCCTTGTCCTGTCCCCAGATGCCCTTGAGCAGAGCCTGGCTCCATCCTCCTGACACCCACCCCTCCCAGATTTAGAGACAGGAATGAAGTCCCACTCAGCCTCGTCTTCAAGAGCCCCAGCTCCCTCAGCCTTTCCTCATCAGGGAGCTGCTCTCCTTCCTTCATCACCTCCGTTGCTCTACGCTGGACACCAGGCGTGCAAAAACAAATCCCATGGTGATGCCTAAAATCCATCTATCGCATCTTAAATGCAGCCGCAGCAGCCTCTAGACGGTTTCCCAAACCAGCATCTCGAGGAGAAAACCTTAACAAAAACAAATCTCCTTGTTTCTACCGAACACAAATATTGCAGCAGCGTGTGAAGTCAGTGTGAGCGCCGTGCATTGCTCAGGAGATGTTCTTGGTGGGGTTTTTCCACTGCTTTCCTGTGGCCGGGATTCTGCCCAGAGGCTTCGCATTCTTCTCGGTCTCCAAGTATTGATCAGTTTGTGTGTTTGTCAGGATTACAAACAACGGTGGCTTGAAGAAAAAACCAACAATAGCTACTGTAACCACACAGCTGCCTGTGTTTTCCTGTAGCTCTTCCTCCAGTGGATCACAGAATTGCAGTATGATTGAGGCTGGCAGAGCCCTCTGAGCTCCTCCAGCCCAGCCCAGCCCCTGGCATCACCCCAGCAGCCAGAGCAGGGCACTCAGGGCCACAGCCAGGCTGTCCTTCAACACCTCCAGGGATGGATGGGGACTCCCCCACTGCCCTGGGCAGTCCAGTCCAGGCTCTGAGCACCCTTTCCCTGAGGAAGGGCTTCTTAACAGCCAACCTAACCCTCCCCTGGCAGCTTCAGGTCCTGCCCTCTCATCCTGGTGCTGGATGCCCAGAGAAGAGCCTGACCCCCACCTGTCTGTATCATCCCTTCAGATAGCTACAGAGAGGGAGAAGGTCCCCCCTGAGTCTCCTCTTCTCCAGGCTGAACACCCCCAGCTCCCTCATCCTGTCCTTATCAGATTTCCCATCCCTTCTCCAGCTTCGTTGCTCCTCTGGACCCGCTGCAGCTCCTCAATCTCTTTCTTAAAGCAAGGAGCCCAGCACTGCCCCCAGCACTCAAGGGGAGGCCACCCCAGTGCCCCGTACAGAGGCAGAATGACCTCCCTAGCCCTGCTGGCCACACTAGTGCTGATCCAAGCCGTCAGTTGTGTCCATTCCTCTCCCTATTCATTGCTGGCATTTTGAGTTGAATAAAGTTCTCGCTGGTTCATACTAAACTCAGATTCCATGAGAAACAGCCAAAGTAACCGAGAGGAAGCATAAAGAAACCCCAGCACTCCATCCCCTATTCATCTGCTCCGTGTGCATGATACATTAATGCTTATTATTTATTTAAAGGCTTCAAATCGTTCTGGAAGCACAAAGGAAGGCAGTCCGCCGTGTGAAGTTTCTAGTATAAAAGACTGGCCCGCAGAGGGCTGCGTTTGGAAGCCCAGAGAAAGAGGAGAACAGAGGGTTTCAATAGACTCAGTGCATAAATATGCTGCCTCGCTCGGGTAGCGTTGGGCTGGTTTGAGGAGGAAAGTGTCTCAAGGAATGTGAATTAGCACTCTGTGATGGTCTAGAGAGATGGAGCGGGATGGTATCCGGCTTGGTCGCTGTTCCCTGAACGGACTCGTCCTCCTCTCTTTCATCCTCAGTGCCAGAGCCCTTCGCTGTTTCCACCTGATCCTTTGCTTCTGCTTTCAGCGCTGCCTTCATGGTACCCTGCTCAGCGCAGAGATACTCCCCATAAGTACTGACTCCAGCACTGTTCTCCTTAGAATCCCTTTTCGTGGGCTTTGCCTTTGTTAATTTGGAGAAGAGGAGGCTGAGGGGGGACCTCACTGCCCTCCCCAACTCCCTGCAGAGAGGCTGTGGAGGGGTGGCTGTTAGGCTCTGCTCCTTGGTGCCTGCTGACAGCAGCAGGGGCACTGCTCTGCAGCTGAGGCAGGGGAGGGGCAGACTGGCTCTGAGGCAGAGATTCTCTGCAGCCAGAGTGGGTGGGCACTGGCAGGGCCTTCCCAGGGAGGGGGTGGAGTCCCCCTGCCTGGAGGTGTTGAAGAACCCTGTAGCCATGGTGCTTCCTGCCCTGCTCGAGTGGCAGCAGGGAGGGGGTCAGGCTGTGTCTGTCAGTCTCTCAGGGACTGAGGGGTTGTGTTGGGGTGGGGATGCTTGGACTCAAGGATCTAGGACCTCCTTTCCAACCAGGATGGCTCTGTGATTTCCTCTGTGACAGAGTACACCCTGATGCTGTCTGCTGTACGAGGGAATAAGAGAGATTTAGGACGTTAATAATAGTTTTCATCTACTGGCCTGAAGCCAGGATCCTGGAGGGGTTTGGGTTTTCTCTCTGTTTGGTTTGGTTTGCTCCCCAGCTGCCCTGGGGGAAAAGCTGGAGTCCAACCAGGCTAAAGACAGCCAGCAGGTGGAATGGCTCAAGCTGTTGTTACGTAGCTGGCAGTCGATCACATCGCTTGTGATCACCCACCGTCTCTCTTCCTCCCGTTACAGGCCAACAACAAACCAGAGATAGAAGCAGCCCTCTTCCTGGACTGGATGAGGCTGGAACCACAGTCCATGGTGTGGCTGCCTGTCCTGCACAGAGTGGCTGCTGCCGAGACTGCCAAGCACCAAGCGAAGTGTAACATCTGCAAGGAGTGCCCCATCATCGGGTTCAGGTACAAACTCACTCCCTTCCCTTCCTCCTCGCTGCATCTGCTGCTTTCCAGGGAGATCCTGTGCTTCACTCTTTGCCTCTTGCTTAGGGAAGAGATAACTGAGATGTGATGTGAAGAGAGAGTGAACCTAGGGGTACAGTGATAGAGTAGAAGAGGACAAGGGTCATGGATCAGCTAGGATGCAGCCCTTTCCCTCTGAAGCACCAGTCCTTCCGTGCCACAGCCACGGTGCTGGTGGGCTGCACTGTGTGATCTGTCTGGTGTTCAGCGCATCCTGTGCGTTTCCTGAAGTGGATGCTGCTCCAGTCGGTCAAGGGAGGTGGTGCTCCCTCTATTCTGCTCTCCTGAGACCCCCATCTGCAGTCCTGCATCCAGTTTTGGAGCCCCCAGCACAGGAAGGAGATGGAGCTGTGGGAA
>VZRI01008069.1:59520-72328 GCA_013397515.1 Upupa epops
CCTGGCCCAGGTTGCCCAGGGAGGTTGTGGCTGCCCCCCAGCTCCCTGGCAGTGTTCAGGAGGGTTGGAACTGGATGACCTTTGAGGTCCCTTCCAACCTGACCCATTCTAGGAATCTCTGAACTGCATCTCTCACGGTTTGGAGCGAGGAAGTGCCCTGAACGTTCACAGACACATACAGCTCAGAGAAAGAACCTTGGTGGTGAAACATTAACCTGGAGAGAGGGAAAAGTCGCTGGTCTGTGTAAACATCTGGGGCGACACCGGGGTTTCCATGGCAATGAATAACTCCCTGTGTGGTTAGAGGGCTCTGTGCTGGTAGCCCTCGTTGAGAATCCACTTCACGGCCAAGTAAATACTCGCTTGCAATCCCGTCTGGGCTTGTTTGATCACTTTGCCCCGCAGTAGCTGCTTTGTGTGGGTTTTGTCCTTTTTATGCAGGGTTTTCTTTTACCGTTGGCATTTCTCCTGCCCTGAGATTGTGTGGGTTACAAAGAGCCCTCTGTAATTCTGCTTCGGAAACCCAGCCAGCCATCGCTTCGCTCGAACCTGGAGGAGTAGGAGTGTCGCTTCTCTGGGTCCAGTTCTGGGGCCCTCAGTTCAAGGAGGACACAGAGCTGCTGGAGGGTGGCCAGGGTAGAGCAACGAAGAGGATGAAGGGAGGAGAGCAGCTCCCTGATGAGGAAAGGCTGAGGGAGCTGGGGCTCTGGAGCTGGGAGAAGAGGAGGCTGAGGGGGGACCTCATTCCTGTCTATAAATGAGTGAGGGGTGGGTGTCAGGAGGATGGAGCCAGGCTCTGCTCAAGGGCAGCTGGGGACAGGACAAGGGGCACTGGGTGCCAGCTGGAGCAGAGGAGGTTCCCTCTCAATCTCAGCAGGACATTCTTCCCAGGGAGGGTCCCGGAGCACTGGAAGGGGCTGCCCAGGGGGGCTGTGGAGTCTCCTTCTCTGCAGACGTTCCAGCCCCGCCTGGCTGTGTTCCTGTGCCACTGGGTCTGGGGGATCCTGCTGTGGCAGGGTGTTGGACTGGATGATCTTTCCAGGTCCCTTCCCATCCCTGAGGATTCTGTGATTCTCTGCGTGCAGAGGGGCAGTGCTTTCTGCTGAGCAGTTCACAGCAGTGGGGAACAGGGGAAATCAGGAGGGTACTGCTTTGGGTTTGAATCTCAGTTGTAGTTTAGCAAGCCTGTTCTTCTAATCATCTCACTTCCTTTGCTTCTATTCCCCTTGAATATCTGAACTGGGACGAGAAGTAGCTGGGGTTGGGATGCGAGGTGTGCAGCACATCCAGAGAGCTTAGTTTTTCCCCTGCCAGACACAGCTCCTGAGCCCCTGAGTTGCTTACAGGGTTTGCTATTAACAGGCAGAGACGAGTAGGTGGAAGTGAAAAATGCAGCGCTTGGAAAATCAAAGGACAGCAGATGAATGGATGGTCTGTAGTGAGCACGCAAAGCTTGGGAAGTGGACACTGGAGCTCTGTGTTTGCTTCTAATTTTACTTGACTGATCTCATCTGTCTCTTAAATTTATAGAACACATCTATTATCATGACAGTAGAATCCGCCTGTCACGGAGTTCTTCTCTGGGTTTGCCAGTCGTTGAAAACCCGTGTCCACACTTGACACAGAGAGGCTGTACTGGAAGGCTTTTAGAAAGGCAGTGCTGTGTGCAGAACGCTGCTCTTTTGAGGTCAGAGTGACTGAGCGGCTCCGTGTGTCTGGAACAGGACGGCCCTTGTGCCTTCAGCTCCTTCAGGCTCTTCAGCGCAGCGGATAGACCAGCGAGCTGCCTCATGGAGCTGATGAGGTTAATAGCCTGCAAGTTCCTTTGGAGCTGAGCGTGGATGGAATGCCCTGCTGGAGAATGGTTGTGGTAGAGGTGCTGGGAAGGGCACAGATGAACCCATGCTCTGTGTGCAGCTTGCTGAGGGGCAGTGCTTCCTGTACTCTTCCTCCTTTTCTCCTTTATCACCTCTTCTCTGGCGTTGGCTGTTGTTCTGGTCCTTGTTAAGCACCTGCAAAGCTGTTCTTAGAATCATTAGGGATGGGAAGGGACCTGGAAAGATCATCTAGTCCAATCCCCCTGCCACAGCAGGATCACCCAGACCAAGTCAGAATCATAGAATCGTTAGGGATGGGAAGGGACCTGGAAAGATCATCCAGTCCAGTCCCCCTGCCACAGCAGGATCACCCAGACCAAGTCACCCATGAGCACATTTTGTTAAGAGAGGCTGTGTAGAAGTCTTTGCTGTTGCCCAGTGTGAAGTGCAGGTCCTTGATAAACACCTGAGGCAGCAGTACCTTCCCCCTGGTGTCGGAGGAGCGATGCTCCCCATCACATACTGTGTAACGGGGTAGAGGGCTGCCTAACCCTGATAACCTGATGACTTCACGTGAAGCAGTCACGTCTGCACTGATGATGTGTTTGTGTTTTACTCCTGTTTCAGGTACAGAAGCTTAAAGCACTTTAACTATGACATCTGCCAAAGTTGCTTCTTCTCTGGCCGTGTTGCTAAAGGTCATAAAATGCACTATCCCATGGTGGAGTACTGCACACCAGTAAGTAGCTCTTTTGCTGACCCTTCCTGTCCCTTCTTATGTAGAAAGGATAAACCTCATGTCCTAGGTTCAAGGTAAAGGAGTGTTTGGGTGGCTTTTCTTCCCACCTCCCCTGTGCCCAGTTAAATCATCTCTTATGTACTGTATGTACCTGCAATCTCTGATGCTAGGGAGGGATGTTGCAGTGGTTTGAGGTTCGTTCTTTGTCCAGTGCTGCCTAGGAACGGACCAGGCTGCCCAGGGAGGTGCTGGAGTCCCCATCCCTGGAGGGGTTTAAAAGCTGAGTAGCTAGAGCACTTGAGGCCACGGTCTAATGGTTGGGGAGATGCTGGGATGAGGGCTGGGCTTGGTGATGCTGTCTCTGGGGGTTGTTGTCTGGTGTGCTGGGATGGTCCTTAGTCGTGTTCTTTCATCTGTTGTGATCTTAACTAACTTAAAATACAGCTGTTGGAATGATTCCTAGATGCCTAGAGTGGTTCAGGTTGGAAGGGACCTTCAAGACCATCTAGTTCCAGCCCCTCTGCCATGGAGCAGGGACACCCCCTCACCAAACCAGGGCGCTCAAGGCCCCAGCCAGTCTGGCCTTGAACACTGCCAGGGAGCTGGGGGGCAGCCACAACCTCCCTGGGCAACCTGGGCCAGGGTCTCAGCACCCTCCTGGGGAAGAGCTTCCTCCTGACTTCCAGTCTCACCCTCCCCTCTTCCAGCTGGAAACCATTCCCCCTGCTCTGACCACTCCAAGCCCTTGCAAACAGCCCCTCCCCAGCTCTCCTGTAGCCCCCTTCAGGTGCTGGAAGGCTGCTCTGAGATCTCCCTGGAGTCTCCTCTTCTCCAGGCTGAACAGTCCCAGTGATCAGTGAAGCCGAATGCGTGATAGCAGCCTTGCAGGACCTGCAGGGAGCCTACAGGAAGGCTGGCGAAGAGCTGTTTGGAAGGATGAGGGGCAGCAGTGGAGAAGGGGAGATGTAAAGTAGATAATAGGAAGAATATCTTTAGCAGGAGGGTGCTTGACCACTGGAACAGGTTGCACAGGGAGGTGGTTGAGGCTCCATCCCTGGGAACACTCACGGTGAGGCTCACCAAGCAGCCTCATCTAACTGATGATTCACTGCAGAGGAGGGGGGTTGGACAAGATGACCTTGGGAGATCCCTTCCAGCAGGCCCTTCTGTAATAAATGATGACAATAAAGCAGAAGGGCAGAGCCAGAAGGAAGCAGAGACTCAGCTTTCCTTACAGTCCTAGAGAAAAATGTATTCCCCTGCAACTAACCCCAGTGGCTGCCGTAGCTGAGCTTTGTGGATGCTTATTTACAGCATCAGCTTCTCCTGTAGCGTCTGACCAGGGTTCTGTGATCAGAATCTCTGCAAGGGCAGCTCCTGTGTGTTTGCTCCTTGTGGGAATCCCTTGGCAGCTGCTTTTCTGCCTGGTGCCCTGGGAGGGTGATGCTGCTGGAGAGGGCGATTCGCCTCAACTGCTGCACAGGTCAGAGGGAAGAGCTGGAGCTGCCCGGGCAGGTCTGAACAGCCTTCTCCGTCACAGACATCCTAGAGAGAGCAGAATCTCGTGAGCTGAGGCACAGGCGGAGCGAGCAAGCAAGCAACCAGAGGGGTTAGAGCAGCCCTTCTGGCTGCAGCAGCATGTGTCCTTGCTGAACTGGCTACAGGCGTGCTCTGCCACTAGCCACTGTGGCTAGTAAGCATAATTAGTGAATGATTGATGAGTGGTGCACAGAGAATGGTGCCTGTAAAGTGTGCTTTGGAGAGAGGGAAATGGAAAAGGCTTGTGAAACACCCGCACAGCCTTCAGTCCTTGCAGCACGGGGTCCAGCAGGTTCCTGTTGTCCCTAAAGCATCCAGTCTATTAATAGGTGGTGAGCAGAGTACCTGCACCCACGTCCAGCCTGCTGGATCAGAATAAAGAACCAGTCAAAGCCAGTGATTTCCTCGTGAATCCTGAGCTCCAGCAGCCCGTGCTAATGTGCTGTGCCTGGCTGCACCAGCAGCCGGGTGAATTAGAGGATTAACTGAGGGGGGGGGGAAAAAAACCCCGTGGATGTCACACACACAGCAAGCCCTGATCTTCTGTGGTGCTGCTGCTATTGAGAGAAACTAAGCCCAAGTACTGTGTGACTGAACAAGACATCTACTGAAGCTATCACATCCAGTGTGTAAGTGTTTCCTAGATGAATGAAAAGGGGCTTGCAGGTGGCAGAGCCTCCTTTCATCTTCCTCCAGACGAATCTCTCGCCCTGCGTTCTGGCAGAGAGCAGACGCGTGATGCCTTCTCGGGTGTATGTCTGCAGCAGCTAGATGTGCACAGCAGAGTGTTTGGAGCGTTTTATTTCGCTTCCCTTTTGCTTGCGTGGACGTTGGGAAGCGCTGCGGTCTTGAATTCAGCTTAGGGGAGGTTTGGGAAATGATTGATATCTCGGGGACGTGTTAACTTTCCAGCTGCTGCAAAGGCTGAGACAGAATAGTGCAAAAGGCAGAACCACAGGATCACTGAGGCTGGCAGAGCCCTCTGAGCTCCTCCAGCCCAGCCCAGCACCTGGCATCACCACAGCAGCCAGAGCAGGGCACTCAGGGCCACAGCCAGGCTGTCCTTCAACACCTCCAGGGATGGATGGGGACTCCCCCACTGNCGGTGTTTGAGGAGCTGAGTGAGTGTAGGGTAGGCGGTTGGACTGGATGATCTTGCAGATCTTTTCCAGTCTTGATTATTCAGTGATTCAGTTCAGTGATTCATGACAGCTCTTAGTGCCGACCAGAAAGCAGGCAGAGAGTTTCCCAAGCCAGGCAGAGAGTTTCCCAAGCCAGATGAGGGCACAACACAGTCTTGTCTAATCAGTATTGTCCTCTTGAGACCACCTCAGATGAGACGTGAGCCTGCCGAGGGGGTTTGGAGCTTCCTTTACCCCTCCTTCCCACAGGAAGGCTCACTCTGATAAATAAAAGCTGTGACTATGGGTTGGGGTGGGGATGGGGGGGGTCAAACCATTGGCAGCTCTGCTGGGTGCGCCCCCAGCTCTTCAAGTGAGGCAGCAGAGGAAGGAAGAGGCAACGCGAAGAGCGTAGGGACGTGGTGAAAGATGATTTCGCTGTGATTTGTGGCTTTCAGACGACATCGGGAGAAGACGTCCGTGACTTCGCCAAGGTACTAAAAAACAAATTTCGAACGAAAAGATACTTTGCAAAGCACCCACGAATGGGCTACCTGCCTGTGCAAACCGTCTTGGAGGGAGACAACATGGAAACGTGAGTAGCTCTAACGTAGCCGTGCGCTAGGTGTGCTCCTCGAGCTCCTCCTGAGCTGGTGCCAACTCCCTGAACGCACAGAGCCTCTCTGGTCCTTTCGTTTCTGTTCTCGGCTGGCAGGAAAACACAAGCTGGGGTTCCAGTTGCCATTAGATCTGTCTGTCTTAACTTGCCCTCGTGCGGGAACGTCAGCTAGTGAAAGAAGCAGCGTCTGGCTGACAGCCTTACAGCCTCTGTCAGCAGGGAGAGCGATGATCTCTTCCTTAAATTTGTATTTCCTTCCAAAATTGGGGGGGTCATTGTTTTTATTCTATTCAACTCGGGTTTGGAAGCTGTGCAGCTGATGTCTTCCTCCCTCACCCTGTCGATTTCGGCTCATTAAATAGCTGCTATGTCCTTATGGTGGGGAGGTTCTTTCCCCAAGCATTGGTGATGCTCACGGGTTGATCAGTGAGTTATCACGCAGTTGCCTCCGGGGTTGCCCAACCAGTTGTTTAATGGCAATGGCACGCAGCTTGTTCTCGCTCTCTCCTCCTCCTGGTTCATTGTAGACCTCCTCGTTTCGTTCCTCACCTTTTCGTTGAGTGCTCTTGTTGCTCTGTTGGATTTCTGTTTCTCAGTCATTCGGTTTGGTTTTGTTGAGAACCTTTCTGTAATTATTTTGCTGCTGAGTTTCTTCTGCCTCTCTCTTCACCTCCTCATTTTTTGTCTTGCAGTCCTGTTACTCTGATCAACTTCTGGCCAGTAGATTCTGCGTGAGTACTTTTGCTGAAGTGTGCTGCTGCTGCTGCTGCTGCATCCCCTCACCTTTTTTTGTTGGTTTCTTTGTTTAGCTTTACATAAGTTCATTGACTTCTTTCCTTCCGATGGTTTTCGTTGGTGCCCTCCTCTCTGAAGGAACGTTCTGATCCCCAATGAATCCGGGAATTCCTAGCGGTGTTTACCCTGTACTCTCTCTGGAGTAGGTACTTGCATTGAATTAACAGGAGGTTCGGTGCAGCCCTATCAATGCTTCGAAGAGTTTGTCATTGAAGAGCTCTCTGTTTCTGAAGACGTGTTCAATCCCTCTGTTTTTAGGCAGAGAGAACTTGGCGGGTGTGTGTTACGTCCAGGAGTGATGCTGCTTTGTACCTCAAGTTATCCTTGGGTTTGATGTGCAGCTGGCTGCACGCTCACGTAGCCCAGAGCTCACTGGGGATCTTCCTACAGCTTTTTAGATGGAGGAAGATGAGTGAAGGCAGCTTGGAATGGGAAGGTGGTAGCTGTAGTTCCAGCTCAGAGGTTCAGAAAGCTGGGTGGTGAAGTGGGTTTCCATTCCTGCAGCATTCCTGCACGTTTTACTCTATTACCCTCAGCAGAATCTAAAGAGAGAGAGATTTACTCACCGCTGAGCGTTGGGCAGTCACAAGTGATGTGCTCTGCCTCTAGGGTACTCAAGAAACACACAGTACTGCAAACCTCATACGGTTGAGGATTGACCCACAGAGAATGCTCGAAGGCTGGAGCCAGCTTAAGATAGAGGGGCTTTGAATGGAGGGGACTGGAAGACCTCCCCTCTGAACAAAGGTTGAGGGAACTGGGTCTGTTCAGCCTGGAGAAGGCTCAGGGGGACCTTACTGCGATGCTCCAGTCCCTCAAGGGTGGAGACTCCCTTTGCACAAGGAGCCCTGCAGAAAGGATGAGGGGGAATGGTTACCAGTTGCTCCAGGAGAGATTCCCACTGGATTGGTGAGGGAAGTTGTTCACACTGAGAGCTGTCAGACAGTGGAAGGGTCTTCCAAGGGCAGGGGGGATTGCTCAGCTGTAGCCAGTGCTCAGGCTCAGCTGGATAGGGTTGTGGGCCAGCTCATTCCACCTGGATCCTGCTTTCAGAGGCTGAACTAGATGATCCCAGAGGTCCCTTCCAACTCACGACCGTTAGGATGCAGCTCCATGCATCTGGGGATGTAGTGCCATTGCTCTGTTTGATGTAACATGAAACTGAGCTTCCATAACATGCTTCACTCCCGTTACTTACAGCAATAACGTCGTCGTGTGTCTCTACTGACAGCCTCACACCAAAGGCTTGGTGCCGTGTGCTGCAGGGAGTTGAGCTCCCGTGTAATCCTTAACCAACCTTGAGGAATCCTGAGAGGTGGGAATTGTAGAGAGAGGTTCCACCAACCTGAGTTCCTTTCCCCTGTGCCAGTCCACTGGGCTTACAGCATCGACTGCTGAGCTACCCAGGGTTAAAGCTTTTCTTGGCTGCAGGGCTGTTTCCAACTTCAGCAGTCAAACCTCTTCCTCATAAAACTTAGGTATCCTGCCTTCACCTGGTGCTTTTATGCCAGTTGTCATCTTCAGAGTACTCCAGGGAACGTAACCTGGCAGCGTTCAGCAGTGCTCGTGCCTCAGAAAGGTGTGGTATATACGTTTACAAACACGTGTATGTACTTGCTGCCAGGGGTTAGTGATTCTGACTGTTCATATCCAGCATCTCACACGGTTTTCCAGGCACTGGAAGGGGTAGCTCACACTTTCTCTGAGAATTCCTGTCTTGTTTCTTGGCCTGTGGGCTGTCAGCAGCACAAACAGAGTTTGCTTGAGTCTACGCTTTCAAAAAGCATCAGCTGAAATGCAGGACAGCAAGAAAAGTGCCCTTGTCCTGCCAGCCAGGGCTTGGGGCTACAGGGAATTGCAGGAAGCGGTGTTTGCCACTTGATCACCACTTGACCTGACAGGAATTCCTCAGGCTGTTGCTGCAGAGCCCAGCTTGAGCAGTGCAGCTGTGCAGCCCTTGTAAAGGGGATGGTTATCTTGGCTAAATATTGGCCGAGTCTCTCAGCCCTCTTCTGGCTGTTAGAACTGATTAGGTGGGTTGAGTGTGTGTGTGTGCTCAGAAAGGAAGGCCAGTGGGCTCCGGCACGGATGGTTGTGTAAGAGTCTGTCTGCACAGCAGCACCTTGCAGTGCAGCACCTTCTCAGGCTCGCTCAGACACTGGCTAAGAGTGTTCCTCTGAGCTGAGCAATTCAGCACAGTCTGCAGAGCCCTCTCCGTTGTGTTCTGTTCTGCAGCCCCATCCCCTGCCAGCAGGTGATGGAGAGACAGCTTCAACAAGTTACACAACACTCGGTTGCCTTTAGAAACCACATATGCTGCTGACCTTGTCCTGAAGTCGAAGCTGAGTTTCGAGGCAGCAAGTGTGCCAGCATGCAGTCAGCACCCTGTTTTGCCTTGCAGCACGTGCAGCACTTGCATCCCTTTATTGCCCAAGTGCTGTCCTTTGCCTCATACCAGTGCAAGGCCAGGGTGAGAGGGACTAGAATGATCCAGATCAGAACTAAAGCTGCTGTGAACACGGATTTCCTAGTCTATACCCAGTATGAGGAGCAAGCAGTCACTGTGCATTGGAGCCAAGGCCTCTTATATCACTGATAGCACCAGCTTACAGCAGCTTAACATCTACTTCATGTCTAACAACTGCAGACACGAGGGATAGTACTGATTGATCAGACACCCATTGTTATCAAGACCCACCTGGCTGTGTTCCTGTGCCACTTGGTCTGGGTGATCCAGCTGTGGCAGGGGGACTGGACTGGATGATCCTTTCCAGGTCCCTTCCCATCCCTAAGGATTCTATGATCTTGCTCCCTAATCCAGTGCTCTAGACAAACTGCATCCTTTTCCCCTCCCTTTTCCATACCTGTAGATGTTTTGGGGCATCAAGCTGCAGAGAAACTACTGCCCATCCACGTGAGTCTCTGTGTAATGAGGGACTCTGTGAATGTTGAATTAC
Organism: Upupa epops; assembly: GCA_013397515.1. Lineage (NCBI taxonomy): Eukaryota > Metazoa > Chordata > Aves > Bucerotiformes > Upupidae > Upupa > Upupa epops. The sequence goes on from VZRI01008069.1 coordinate 69,108, forward strand.
CTTCTGCTCTGCTCTAGTGATGTTTGAACGCACGAGGAGTGAAACTGCAGCCAGAAACTGAAGTTCCTTGCAGACAGGGTCAGATCTGTGATGCTTTTGGCTTCGTAAAGAGAAGAGGCATTAGCGATGCTGAACTTGCAGCTCTATGAATCCAGAGCCATCCTAATGTTCTAGAGCCTTTGCTGGCTGATTAGAAAACTGGAATCTCGTGGGTTTACTGCAGGATTATCAACCCCCTAACATGGGATTATAACGGACCACGAGATTATTACTGGTTTGGATTACAAGCAGTAAATACAAAGCTCAGCTGCTCTTGCAATGCAGTGCGATCCCCACTGGGCTGGGCTGTGGGACCCAGCTGTTTAAGATCCTTCGTCTGTCTGGAGTTCCAGAAGGACAGTCAGCAGAGAGAGAATAAAGAGGAGTTGAAACTGAACTAAAACAGGAGGTTGCTGTGTGGTTTTGGCTCTTTTTTTTGTGCTGTTCCAGCACCTCCTCGTGCAGGTAGACGGGCAGAATCCCCCACGGCAGCAAGGATGCTCTCCGAACCGCGTAGACGGCACGAGTCAGGACTGATGTTTTCCAGCGTTAGGGCTGTAAATCCCAATCCTATCATGGATGCTAAACGTCCCGTGAATTGTTTTCATCAACAAAGTGAGAAGGACATCAGGCCAGGCAGAACCCCCAGAGTAGCTGGAAGTGTTTTCCTGTGTAACGCAGAGGTCTGGGGTTTGGATTGCAGCTCCAGGATGCTAGGCAAAGCCATCCGTCCCTGCAGTGCGTTACTACAGGCGTACTGTGTGTCTTGTTTCCATTTCTAGTTGCCAGAGGAGTAGTGCTCACGGGCCCTTTGGAGTGGGATGTGCTGGCAGCAAGGACTAGAGCAGGGCAGGTGGCAGAGAGAGGTTCTCAGCAGGGCTAGCGCAGCCCTCGTGTAGGGCTGTGTGCAGAACAAGGGGAGCAGGTGTGAAGGGAAAAGCAGGGTGAAAGACCTTCTCTAAACCCTTCGGAAAAGGCTCCTTTGGGGATGGCTGGGCTGAGGAGTGGTTACAACAGACGGATTGCACAACGGTCAGCATCCCCTGTGTGGTACTCAGAACCGCTGCATCGATGGCTGGGGGAGGCACATGCGGCGCCTAGAGCTCGAATGTGCTGTCCATCAAGCACAAGGCCTAGAGATGCGAAGGTACAGGAGTAGCTAAGTGTCTTTTTACTTTGAAAGGGGTATTGGTTTGTGATTAATCAGTGTTTTCTGCCTTATAGGCCTGCCTCGTCCCCTCAGCTTTCACACGATGATACTCATTCACGCATTGAACATTATGCTAGCAGGTATGAGCCCAGCTGGACCTCAGGCAGACCTTTCTCTAAACAACTCTCCTTTCAAACCAAAACAATCCCGAAGGCTAGCTGCTACTTGAGAACTTCTTACGGAAACATAGGGTTTGGGGTTTTGCTTTTCAGGCTCTGGGATGCAGGGCTTTAACCCGTGGTTGCTGCTAACCAGCTTGCCAACTAACTTGCATGCCAGAGCGTGCTTGCGGTCAAGGAGTGCCCGTTAGGTCCTGTGGAGTCTTTGTTAAGCTGTGCACTCGGATGGACGACTTCTTATAGGGCCTGTTGTGACAGGACAAGGGGGAAACTAAAAGAGGGGAGATGCAGATGAGATGCAGGGAAGAAATTCTATCCCTAGAGGGTGGTGAAACACGGGAAGGGGTTGCCCAGAGAGGTGGTAGAAACCCCCCTCTCCAGAGACATTCCTAGTCAGGTTGGATGGGGCTCTGGGCAACCTAATCGAGTTGAAGAAGCCCCTGCTCATTGCAGCGGGGTTGGACTCTTTAAAGATCCTTTCCAACCCAGATGATTCGATGATTCCACATCGGGTTTTCTTTTTTAAGATGAACCTTGATTAAAAAAAATCAAACCAGAAGAGCAGAAACCTCCAAACTCCATGTGAATCTCAAGTGATGCTTTCCCCTAGATCGTTCAGCCGCTGGCATGCCACCGAGGGTTCTGCCTCGATGTGGAGCGTTAACGTCGTGGTGTATCTCTGCTTCAGTTCACTCCTCTGCTTTTACCCTGCTCCTGAGAGCCCAGAAGGGGGTTAGTGGCACAAATTAAACCGGAATGCTTTTCCACCAGGCCAACTAATTGACTAGGGTTGAGGTCATGACGAGCAGTCGCTGCAGCTTCCCCTTCCTCTCCCCTAAAGTCGGTCGACCCAGAGAGGTATTTCCAAGGCACAGGAGATATTTAGGGAGGGGATGAGTGTAGAGAAGCAGAGAGCAGTGACTGACTGGTGACGGCATTGCCAGGTACAAAAGTAGTTGTGTAATTCCCTGGCATCTTAAGACCTTTCTTTGTCTGTGGAATTAATTAATCATGAGAAGGGGACTCTACCCTGAGAGAAAGGGTTGTCAACCTAAGAGTTTAGCCCAACCACGGTAACTAAGGAACCAGTCCTTCACCATAGCTTCTGGCAAAGCTGTTCGGTAATCGGCCGCGAACGTAAATTCACTCAGATTCTCCGAGTCATCAGAAACTTCCTCCTCTTTAATTCCTTCAGGAATTAGAGAGCAAAAGAAGTTGGGCGAAGCCATCGTTGATTGTAATGAGTCTTGTTTATTTTCTCACAGGCTAGCAGAAATGGAGAACACCAATGGGTCTTACTTAAATGACAGTATTTCACCTAACGAGAGCATGTAAGTAGGCTCTGGCAGTCCTTCTGGTGTTTGATCTGCACAACGAGTAAGATGCTCAGACCCTGGACCAGGTTGCCCAGGGAGGCTGTGGCTGCCCCCCAGCTCCCTGGCAGTGTTCAGATTGGCTGGGGACTCGAGCACCCTGGTCTAGAGGGGGGTGTCCCTGCTGATGGCAGGGGGGTTGGAAGTAGAGGATCTTTGAGGTCCCTTCCAGCCTGAACCAGCCCGTGGATGTGTGATGTAGCCTGGCTCAGTTTAATGATGAACTCGTGTTCTTGCAGTCCGTATCATGGAGTTTATGTTTCTGGCTCAGTCCTGAGCTCAGGCCACAGATGGCTGCTACTTTCAAAACGACAATTAGTAATTAAATAAGAAATGTAGTTGGCAAGTGTCACTTGGAAACAGTGCTCACTGAATGATGGCAACAAAGGCCAGGGGCATCCTGGCTTGGATCAGCACTAGTGTGGCCAGCAGGACTAGGGATGTCATTCTCCCCCTGCACTGGGCACTGGGGAGGCCTCC
>VZRI01008069.1:72380-90862 GCA_013397515.1 Upupa epops
AAGAGATGGAGGGGCTGGAGCTGGTCCAGAGGAGCAACAAGGCTGGGGAAAGCACTGGAGGGAAAGGCTGATGAGGAGAGGCTGGGGGTGTTCAGCCTGGAGAAGAGGAGACTCAGGGGGGACCTTCTCCCTCTCTATGACTCCCTGAAGGGAAGTTGTAGGCATGTTGGGGTCAGGCTCTTCTCCAAGACACCAGTGACGGGATGAGAGGGCAGAGACTGAAGCTGCCAGGGGAGGGTTAGGCTGGATGTTAGAATCCCAGAACAATCCTGGTTGGGAAGGAGCTGTGGGGGTGGGCTGTGCAGAGAAGGAGAACTCTCAGAGACTAAGCGAGTGCGTTCAGCAGATGTTGCTTCAGGGTTCTGTGCTCTGCTGTTCATTACCAGAGGTTCAGCAGATCTCTTTGTAAGAAACCAGGGGCTGGCAGTGAATCATTTCCTGGCGTACGCCATGAAGGTCGAAGGGAGGAAGGGAACAGCCTCTTTTATCCCGCTCTGTTTTCCAGCGATGATGAACACTTGTTAATCCAGCACTACTGCCAAAGCCTCAACCAGGAGTCCCCCCTCAGCCAGCCGCGAAGCCCTGCCCAGATCCTGATCTCTCTGGAAAGTGAGGAAAGAGGGGAACTGGAGAGAATCCTCGCGGACCTAGAGGAGGAAAACAGGTGGGTTACGCCAGCAGCTGGAGTCGGGCTGGAGGAGCTCAGAGGGCTTTTCCAGCCTCTCTGATGCTGCCATTCTGTGACTTGGCACAGGAGATGTGCGCTCAGAGCTAGCTGCCTTCCCTTAGCTTCCCTCTCTTGCAGTGGGCTCTGTGCCACTGGGGAAGCACTACCAGCTGCCTTGTTCCCGTGCAGCTATGCTGTTCCTTCATACCTGAAGGCTGATGAATGGCCTCCTCCCATCAGTTCCTTCTGTATCGTTGCCAGCACGGGGAAGCTGAGGGATTTCTGAACGTGCTGTGGCTCCTCTTAGTATTTAGTTTGGCACGGAAGAGGCTGAACTGGATCTTCTGAGTGGGACACATCGTGAGCAGACAGTGGCAGTGAGGGACAGGGGTAGATGCTCCATCTGCCAGCTTCATCCTTCTCTTCAGACCGCTGATTTTTCACAGATCCTCCACTGATTCTCTGTAAGGAGATTGACAGATCCTCCAGTGCTTCAGAGAGAACTGCTCTGCAAATGGGGTTCACTAGGATTCCCACCGTGAGGCGGATGGATTGTGGAGCTCACCAGCTCTTTACTACCCAGCTCTTCTCAGCTGCATAAATCAAGGCTGCATTGCTTGCTTCCTCTGTTATTTTCCTTCATGAACCCTTCAGAGAGGTGCCAGCGCAGTCAATGCAGTGCAGGGGGGGTTCTTTTACTGCTCCCCTTCTTGGAGTTGAATATCCTTTCCCAGAGATCAGAAGATGCTGCAGCTTTGTTTGTTTGTGGTCGTAAATGTCAGCCAGCCTGGGCTACGGTGGAGGGAGGCTCTGCTTGCCTGACTGCATTCATTTAGAGAGGATTAGGCTTCTCTCTCCCCTTTCTCTACCCTTCCAGTTTAATGTCAGAGAGCACCTGGGCTTTGCACTGAGGGCTGTGGGCAGTGCCTTGGATGCCTGGATTGCAGTAGCAGCACTTTCTCACTGCACAGCTTAAACCAGTTGCAGAGGCAGGAATGAGAGGGGGTTGTTGTCTCCTCTCTGTAGGTTACAGGTTGTTTCTGTTAGCATCAGTACTAGTGTGACCAGCAGGACTAGGATGTCATTCTCTCCCTGGACTGGGCACTGGGGAGGCCTCCCCTCGAGTCCTAGGGGCAGTTCTTGGCCCCTCAGTTCAAGAAAGAGATTGAGGGGCTGGAGTGGGTGCAGGGGAGCAGTGAGGCTGGGGAGGGGACTGGAGGGAAAGGCTGCTGAGGAGAGGCTGAGGGTGCTGGGGGTGTTCAGCCTGGAGATAAGGAGACTCAGGGGGACCTTCTCCCTCTCTATAACTCCCTGAAGAGAAGTTGTAGACAGGAGGGGGTCAGGCTCTTCTTCCAGGCAACTAGTGATGGGATGAGAGGGCCAGGGGAGGGTTAAGTTGGCTGTTAGGAAGCCCTTCCTCTTGGAAAGGGTGATTAGACCTCTGGAATGGACTGCCCAGGATGGTGGTGGAGTCCTCATCCCTGGAGGTGTTGAAAGACAGCCTGGCTGTGACCCTTAGTGCCCGGGTGAGGATGCTTCCATCACGCAGCGCCTGAGGGCCGTGAGTACACAGTAAGCACCCAGTAGCCTGTGTTTGGTGCCGCTTTAGTTCTTGTTCTGCTCACAATGACCGACCTTTTGAAGCGTCTCATTGCTTCATAAAGTTTCTTGGGAGGTTTCTCAAGTGCTCTTAAGCCTCCAGACGGAGCTGCCGGCGTGAATTGGGGGGTGCAGGCAGAGCTGGCAGACAGCGCCTGTTCTCACGCTCGGGCGAGAGCGAGCTGGAAGGACTGCAATCTGGGTCAGTGCTCGTGATGAGTTAGCAGTTACCAGCCTGGAAGCTGTGTGAGGAACATCCTAGCAACACAATCCCAGGGCACTTTATTAGGCTTCCCTTGCCTGCAGAGCTCCTGCTGTTGTAACGTACTCTGTGGATCCTGTTATCTCCAACAAGTTTTCAGTTTCTTTCCTTCTGTGCTCTTTTCTTTCACCTCAGATGGCAATAAATTGGTGGAGTGTTTGTTTTACTGGAGTAAAACTGGGGGTTTATGGCATAGAGGAACCAGCTTAGTGGTGCCCTCAAGCTGCAGTAGGCTGCAGCACTGGAAGACAGGGCAGTCCAAGAGAGGATGGAAATGACAGCCCCCAACGTTCATAGACTGCTTCAAGTTGGAAGGGACCTTCAAGATCATCCAGTTCCAACCCCTCTGCCAGGAGTAGGGACACCCCCCCACTAGACCAGGGTGCTCAAGGCCCTTGACACTTCCAGGGAGCTGGGGGGCAGCCACAATGTCCCTGGGCAACCTGGTGTCCAGGGTCTCAGCACCCTCCTGGTGAAGAGCTTCCTCCTGATTCCAGTCTCACCCTCCCCTCTTCCAGCTGGAAACCATTCCCCCTGCTCTGACCACTCCAAGCCCCTGCAAACAGCCCCTCCCCAGCTCTCCTGGAGCCCCCTTCAGGGACTGGAAGGCTGCTCTGAGATCTCCCCGCAGTCTCCTCTTCTCCAGGCTGAACAACCCCCATTCAGTGCTCTTCAATCCTCCAGCTCGTGGCTCTGTCTGCTCCTCGCCTTCAGTTAGCAAACACGAGGAGAGGAGAGCCCTGTGACCTGTGTGATGGCAGAGCTCGCAGATGAGCTCTGGATATCTCTGCCCTGGCTTTTTGTGTGGCCACCTCTCTGCCTCCTCTTTGTCATCTGTAAAGCAGAGAGGCTGGCCAGGTGGCATCTGGCTTGGATCCCCGCGGTCCTCTCTTCACACCAATTACTCCTCAAGTGTGTTTGTGCAGGGAAGCGAGCAGCCAGTGCCCCTTGTGCTGGGAAGGATAGCTGTGCAGGAAGCTGAGGGAGGGCTGAGCCCGGGACAGACTGTACCCAGGCTTTGGGAGCCCGGCCAGCCTCTGCCTCTTGTGCCCTGAGAGGGAATTAGTTGTGGTAGGAGAGACTCAGGCAGTGCTGGTATCACAGGTCCCTGCACCACAACCTCTGTGCACATCTGCGAGGTGTAGTCCATGGGTTCAGCAGAGTGAGAGGTGGGTGATGCAGTGAGCCTCTACCTCCCGGTATTTACACACGGAGAGGAGATGCCCTCTCACTGCCCCGTGCAGAGGATGGCCTGCACCAGCCCCTTCGGCTTCATGAAGCTCTTTCCTTCTCGTTCCTTCTCGACAGGAACTTGCAAGCAGAGTACGACCGTCTGAAGCAGCAGCACGACCACAAAGGACTGTCTCCACTGCCGTCCCCGCCGGAGATGCTGCCTGTTTCCCCACAGAGCCCCCGGGACGCTGAGCTCATTGCAGAAGCTAAGCTGCTTCGCCAGCACAAGGGCCGCCTGGAGGCCAGGATGCAGATTCTGGAGGATCACAACAAACAGCTGGAGTCACAGCTGCACAGGCTGAGGCAGCTGCTGGAGCAGGTGAGTCCCCAGGCCTTTCTTAGAGAGCTCCATAGTAGGAGCATCCTCCAAGCGAGGTGTGAGGTGCTATCAGCACTGCAACAGACAGCTGATCCGTAGAGATAAGTGGGGGACAGAGATGCAGCTGGTCTATGGGCTGAGAGTAAGAGGGGGAATTGTCAGCTCTTGCTGAGTCCTCTTCCTTGTTCTGGTCCAGACTGAGGTCTGTTGTTGGCAAGGGTTTATTTAGTAGAGCACTGTGTGTGGTCACGCTGGAAATCCACAGCACCAAGCTGGAAAGGGGGGTGTAACTGCACAGAGCTTTCATGAGCAGTGTCTCCTTTCTTCCTGCCTTTTCCAGCCGCAGGCAGACGCCAAGGTGAACGGTACAACGTTATCATCTCCTTCTACCTCTCTGCAGAGGTCAGACAGCAGTCAGCCAATGCTGCTTCGCGTGGTTGGCAGCCAGACTTCCGAAACCTTGGGTAAGATAACAAAACACAGATTGTTGTCAGAAGTAATTACAGCCCCTGTTTTCCAGCATCCAAATCCTTAAGGGCAGAAACTACTCTGCTCTCCTTTTTAAGTTCAAATGAGGATGGAGCAGGCACTTTGCAGCGGTCTTGGTTGTCGCCTGGCTGGCTGTTCGCACGTCAGGTACCCGTTAAGATTCAGGCTGCTGCTTTTGGCATCACGTTGGATGTGGTAGCGCACGCAGGCTGATGCTGACTGCAGCACTCAGCCAGAGCTTGACTTCTGGAAACTTCAGGTCCCCCCTGAGTCTCCTCTTCTCCAGGCTGAACACCCCCAGCTCCCTCAGCCTCTCCTCAGCAGCCTTTCCCTCCAGCCCCTTCCCCAGCCTCATTGCTCCACTGGACCTGCTCCAGCCCCTCCATCTCTTTCTTGAACTGAGGGGCTCAAAACTGCCCCCAGGACTTGAGGAGAGGCCTCCCTAGTGCCCAGTCCAGGGGGAGAATGACATCCCTACTCCTGCTGGCCACACTAATGCTGATCCAAGCCAGGATGCCCTTGGCCTTTGGTGCCACCTGGGCACCCTGCTGGCTCCTATTCAGCTGGTTGTCACCCAGTGCTGCCAGGTCCCTCTCTGCCAGGCTGCTCTCAGCCACTCCTCCCCCAGTCTGCAGCTCTGTGGCCCAAATGTAGGACCCTGCCCTTGGCTCAGTTCAACCCCATCCCAGTGGTCTCAGCCTCATTGCTCCCTGGTTTGGGAAGGACAGGTAATGGAGGTTTGCAGATGCCTTTAGTTCAGTGAGGTTGCTTGGGTGATGTCTCCTTTTGCCCTGCACAAGGAAGGGCTGAGGAACCATGGATGCCAGTGGCATGGATTCCACTGCATTTCCACCCGACTTCAGGGTCACCACAGTTCAGTTTGGATCAGCACTTAGCAGGGTGTTTGGAATCTCAACCTGTCCTCCATCCTTGGCCAAGACAGAACCACTGGAGTCTGTAAGGCCAGGTGGGGATAGATAGAGTCCTCAGCCTGGCTCCAGCGTGGCAAGGCATCACTCTGATTCTGAACCTCGACATCCAGCTGAGGCTGGAATGAGGGGACACCTCTGCCAGTGCAGTGTGTGCTGTGAAAGGGACTGCAGGGTGAGTTAATCTGTGAGAACGCAGTCCCAGCCAAACCCTGGGCAAACCACACAGGTCTCAGCCCCTATTTTTAGACCATTAATGGAATAAAAGAAGCTGATATGAAGGCCAATACTTAATCTGACTTAAGTGCTGCTTGCAGACACTTTAGCACTGCTGCTGCAGTGAGAAAGAAATCACTCTTGGCAGTAATGACTCTTGGGAAACTGCTGCCCCGAAGGGGAGGGTGACTCTTAGCCTCCCGATAGGAACTGCCTGCAGTCCTGTTCCTTTAGCATCCACGCAGGAGGGAGATGGAGCTGTGGGAAGGTGTCCAGAGGAGGGCCACGAGGATGAGGGGAGGGCTGGAGCACCTCTGGGGACAGGAGGAGAGAGCTGGGGCTGTTCAGCCTGGAGAAGAGGAGGCTGCGGGGAGATCTCAGAGCAGCCTTCCAGTCCCTGAAGGGGGCTCCAGGAGAGCTGGGGAGGGGCTGTTTGCAGGGGCTTGGAGTGGTCAGAGCAGGGGGAATGGTTTCCAGCTGGAAGAGGGCAGGGTGAGACTGGAAGTCAGGAGGAAGCTCTTTCCCAGGAGGGTGCTGAGACCCTGGCCCAGGTTGCCCAGGGAAGTTGTGGCTGCCCCCCAGCTCCCTGGCGGTGTTCAGGGGCAGATTGGCTGGGACCTTGAGCACCCTGGTGTAGTGAAGGTGTCCCTGGCGATATCAGGAGGTTGGAACTAGATGCTCTTTAAGCTCCCTTTCAGCCTGACCCAGTCTAGGAATCTATGAATCTCTTCCAGCATGGAGAGCAGCTCTGTATCTGGAGACTGCAGATGCTCACAGAGAATCAGGCTCTCCAGCTGAGCAGGGCAGGGCTGGCTACAAGGGAAGGCTCATTAAGTCATTTTCAACCCTCTCAGGGTTCTCAGAGCAGGCAAAATTGCTTTTGTTTCTTAGATGGGGATTAAAGAAATTCACTCAGAAGGGAGACTCTCACCCAGGAGCCAAGGCGGAGGTGTATTTATTTCTTTCCAGATGCTTCAGCGGTGTCGGGAGGGTAGGGTCTGCAGTAAAATGGATTTTAGCTCTGTGAAACCCTGCCCCAAAAACATCCCCAGTAAAAACCAGCTCCACTGACCTCCCCGTGACGTCGCTGCCTTATAATCAGGTTATTGAAACCATTCTGTAGGGGAGATGGGGTTTGCTTTATTGAACTGCCACTGAAGCCTTTCCCAGTACAATGGGCTGTTCCTGCGGCCCCACTGGGAGGCAGTTAAACTGTCACCAGTATTAATAGCGATGCAGATGAGGAGCTGGGTTTCTCCTGACGTGTGCAGCCAGGCAGAGTGCTGCTGCCATGAATCCAGAGCTGCTGGAAAGCTGCTCGATAGCAGCACTTAAACTGGCTGCTTCTTTATCCGGGAATAGAATTGAAGCTGGAGGAGGGCAGGGTGAGACTGGAAGTCAGGAGGAAGCTCTTCCCCAGGAGGGTGCTGACACCCTGGACCAGGTTGCCCAGGGAGGTTGTGGCTGCCCCCCAGCTCCCTGGCAGTGTTCAAGATTGGATGAGAGCTTGAGCACCCTGGTCTGGTGGGGGGTGTCCCTGCTGAGGGCGGGGGGGTTGGAACTGGATGCTCTTGAAGGTCCCTTCCAGCCTGAACCACTCCAGGAACACAGGAACAGTAAAGTTCACCCTTAAAACCGCATACTCAGCAGAAAATGCCCGCTCAGCCGTGGCTTCACCGTTCCCAGATGCTTTTGCAGCGGCTCTGACAGCACCCATGTGGCTTCCCTTTCCAGGCGAGGACGACCTGCTCAGCCCTCCCCAGGACACAAGCACAGGTCTGGAGGAAGTGATGGAGCAGCTGAACAACTCCTTCCCCAGCTCCCGAGGTGAGCCAGTGCTGCCTGAGGCGGACGAGAGGGAGCAGGATGAAAGCGCTTTCCCTCCTTTGATCTTTTCAGGGGGTTGTGTTTCGGTTTCAGCGGTTTTACTGCTCTTTGTTTTCGTTTGAACTGTAGCTGTCGAGAAACCTCTCCTTATTTAGAGCGGAGAAGCAGCCTGCTCCTCCTTTACCTTAAGCTACCTCCACAGGTAGTCCTGGCTGGGAACGCAGATGAAACAGCATCCCTCTCAGACTCTTTCTCTCTCCGGAGCGTTTTCATCTCGCTCCTCACAGCTCCTCTCCTTCGCAGTCGGTCCCCGAGCTGATGCATTGTTCATGCACGTCTTAGCTCGCTTTTCTTCCTCCAAGAAGAGTGTTTGGAAGCAACAGTTGAGTGCTGACCTTGTGCTCAGCCTTGCTGCTCTCGCGTCCTGAGCGGCCGGGGAAAAACGAGTGGGCTGGTGGTTCCTGCAGCGTGGGCTCTGCTCGCCTGCTCACGATGAGCAGGGAGTGCAGATACTCTGCACTGGAGTGCTGGGTCTGGTTTTCGGTGCCACAGGATCAGAGGACATTGAGGGGCTGGAGCAGGGCCAGAGAAGGGCAATGAGGGTGGAGAGAGGGCTGGAGAACAGGGCCTGTGAGGAGCAGCTGGGGGAACTGGGGTTGTTCAGTCTAGAGAAGAGGAGGTTGAGAGGAGACCTTAGTGCTCTCTATAGCTGCCTGAAAGGAGGTTGTAGTGAGGATGCTGCTGGTCTCTTCTCCCAAATTCCTAATGATGGATGAGCTGCATCAAGGGAGGGTTAGACTGGATCTTAGGAGGAAGGTCTTTCCTGAGAGAGTGGTTGGGCACTGGGCTGTCCAGGGAGGTGATGGAGTCCCCATCCCTGGAGGAGTCTAACAGGCGAGTATCTAGAGCCCTTGAGGCCATGGTCTAGAGGTTGGAGAGCTGTTGGGATGAGGACTGTACTGGGTGATGCTGGAGGTCCTTTCCAGCGATGAGGATTCTTTGATTCTCTGATTCAGCCTCAGCACCTGTTTGAGCTCTTGTGCCCTGCTCACTCCCGTTGTTTGCTGAGGAGAAGCACTTGCCTTACTGGGATTTGTTTGTTCAACCTTTTGTTCTTTTAAGAACGTCTTCTCTGAGCCTGCAGAAAACACTCTGCTAAAATACTCTGCTAGAATAGTAGCTCACGTTTTCCAGCAGGAGATGGCATCCCACATCCAGTCTCAATCTCCCCATCTCCAGCTCTGCTCCGTTCCCCCTAGTCCTGTCACTACCTGAGACCCTAAAAAGCCCCTCCCCAGCTGTTTTGTTCACCCAGCAACTCACTCCCCTAACACCACAGCTGAGGGACTCTGGAACAGATAGATGGTAGCTCAGAAGAGCTGAGAGGCCACGAGATCATGTGGAAGCATCTGAAGAGGAAGCAGTGCTCAGGGTTCCTCTGTAGTGGACTAATGCAGGTGATGTCTAGTGCAGTGACGTTACAGCTCCCTCAGAGAGAATAAAGAGCTGTTTGCAGGTCTAGATCTCTCCTCAGCCCCACCTGAGTGAGAGGGGCAGTGCAGTCGTTGCATTATACTCCCTGATCTGAGTCAGGCACGAAGTCGTTCCGAGCGCCTGTGCTCTCGGCTTGGATTGGACTCCTCTCCGTGAGCATCGCCTCGCGATCCGATGCCAGGAGGCAGCAAAAAGAAGGAGTCTGGTGTTTTGTAAGAGCAGGAAATGTTGATTGGAGCAGGAATAAGAGCTAACGAGGCACCCGGGGATTGTGTAGCGCTGTTTTGATGTCTCCTAAGACACCAGCTCTCCGAACTGCAGCGATGCAGACTGTCTCCTTCCTCTGCCCAACCGTCCTCCCTGCCTTAAAACAGAGAGACAGCCGTCCATTCAGATGCAAAGAAGCAGAAGAAAGTGAAATCCATTAAACCCTTTTTCATCTTCCTCCAAAAGAAATCAGCTGGCACTGTGCTGGAGCACTCGGGGCTGCTCTCCCTTGCGTTTCACAAAGTCTAGGGCTGATTGCTCACCCCAGACTTTCCTCGCCAGCTGTTTCGTGCGGCGCAGAGCTACCCCAGTCACCTCCAACTGGATTCATTTGCAAGCAGGATCCAGGCTGTCTCGTGCGGATAATGAGGTCGGACCCTGTGCAGCTGCAGGGCTAGGTGCTGTGAGGGATCCTCCAGAAGGATCCAGTGTTGTGCAAGTAGGCAGTTCCTTCTCTCCTCTCCTCTCCCAGTCCTCTGCTGGATCACGTTCAGTCCCCAGGACTTCTCTCCACCCAGCTGGACCAGTTTATCGATGCTGTAGGTAGACTGCTTAGTCACCTAAACCTTGTGGGCCTCCCCCAGAAGGGTGGAATGGAGTGGAGTCTGTGTCTTCTTGGGTCCGAGCAGCAGCCTAGCCCTGCTGGCTGTGCCACGAGGAGGCACGTGGAGGCAGCGGGCTTTCTGCTGTCGACTGATACCTGGCTTTCTGGCTGCAGTGAGTGTTTGAGGAGGATCAGTCTCATCCAAGCGTGGCTTCTGAGCAGGCTTGTCTTAGCAGTACTGACTCCTCCATCAGGCAGTGCAGCTTGGAAGTGATGAGCAGCTCTTTTTGCCCCTCTTCCTTGGGTATTTCTTCTCCCTCTGCCCCATCAGTTGTACCCTGCTTGCAGGATCAGCTGCCCGGGGACATCTGGTGCGATGCAGTCATCTTGAGTGGGAGCATCTGCCGCAGGCTGGGGGATGAGGGGCTGAGAGCTGCCCAGCAGAACAGCACTGGGGGTGCTGGGAGACAGCCAGAGGAGCCAGCAGGGTGGCTAGGTGGCCAGGAAGGCCAACAGCATCCTGGCCTGGATCAGGAAGAGGGTGGCCAGCAGGAGAAGGGGAGTTCTCATGCACTTGGTTGGGCACTGGCAGGGCCTTCCCAGGGGGGTGGTGGATGGAGTCCCCCTGCCTGGAGGTGTTGAAGAGCCCTGTAGCCATGGTGCTTCCTGCCCTGCTCGAGTGGCAGCAGGGAGGGGGTCAGGCTGTGTCTGTCAGTCTCTCAGGGACTGAGGGGTTGTGCTGGGGTGGGGATGGTTGGACTGGGGGAGCTGGGAGCTCCTTCCTTTCCCACCAAGATTACCCTGTGATTGTGCTCTAGCTGCACACGTCCCTGTGTGCACGTGTACACGTGTGTGTGTGTGTGAGTGGATACCAGTATGTACCAGTACCTGTGTGGGTCAGTACAGGGTGTAAACTGGGTGGATGAATCAATCCCACATTCAACTGTGCCACTGCCACTGCTGAGCAGGAGCACCCAGCGAAGACGTAGCTGCTCACCAAGAGCATTCCGGTGGCTCCTCTGCCACCCTGAAAGGCCTGGGAGCTGCTTTTAGTCGTTTTCCTCAAATATTTCTGCTAGGTTAAAACGAAGCTGCAGATGACAGAGCTGTTCCCAAGGAAATCAAGACGTAGGAGTGGATCCCACTGCTGCTCTGTGTCCGAGTCCCGATCGAACACGGCCGTGTTTCTGAGAGTCTCAAACATATTCCCCTGTGCTTTGTGGTTTCTGTTCCCTTTCCTTTCTGAAATTTCTTCCTCTCTCTGTTCCTCAAGGAAGAAATGCCCCTGGGAAGCCGGTGAGAGAGGTTAGTGAGACGCAGGCTCACTGCCGTGGCTTCTGTTTCTCACCCTTCGCTTTCTGTGCCCAGCATGCGTGTGATGGGTTTGCTGGGGCTGGGAGGGAGAGGGAGGGATGGAGGGAGGGAGGGAGGGGGTTGTGTTTCTTGTGCTTGGGGTTTTGTTGGACTGTGCTGAGTGCATCCCCCCCCGTGTGTCTGTGTGTCTGTGTGTGTGCTCTAACAGCAGCGCACCCCTCAGCCAGCGCAGGGCTCTGCGTTGCCTCCCACGGGTGGAAGAGCCTCAGGAGTGGGGAGGAGAGAACTGTTAACTGGGTGATAAACGCAGCCAGCAGACCTTCTCTGGGCACTGAGCTGCGTTCTGATGCTCTCCTAAGCTGAACAGAGGACCCCTGTCTCCGCTGCTCTGCTTACACACTGGGTTGACCCCTGGGTGCCCATACTCCCCCTCCCCGTCTCCCGCAGTTACCAAACAGCTGCTTTGTCTTCTTCCTTAGAGCAGAGGGAGTTGAGAGGTGTCCGAGTCTCGGCTGCTTTCATTTCCTTCTGTACGACTGCAGGATGGAGAAGGCTGCTGATGCCAGCTCCGCAGGGCTGCCCTCAGCTGCGCGCTGGGCTGATGCAGGGTGCATTTCAAACTGCTGCCTGCTAGCAGAGGAGAACCTCTAGCACTCTGTCATCATAGCACCTTCCCGAGTCATGCCTTGATTTATCAGCTCTGTGAAGCTGCTCCTCACTCAAGAAGCAGAGGCAGCCTCTGGAAGATGAATTCCCAGCTGTCCGAGTGCATCTGCAGTCAGCCTGGGATGACCTGTCCTGCACGGAAGGTGCAGGGCTGGGTGAGGCAGAAGTTGAAGGGTGATGCTGCTGCTGGCAAACTTCTTCAGGTGTGAAGAGGGGAGCTTGGGGAAAGGGGGGTTCAGCAGAGCTGCTGTGACTCCCGGTCACTGACAGGGCACCTCGGGCAAGCCAGGGCATGGGGTAGTGCTTACTGGCTGTAGGAGCAGCACAGCTCCAGCCCCTGCTCGGTGTAAGGCCCTTGCTGCAGGTTAAGTCTGTCCTTGAGTGGCAGATCCTCTCGCCAGATGAACAGTGCTTGGGATGTCATCACCGGCTGCACCAGCCCAGAGGAGAGCAGCTCCCTGATGAGGAAAGGCTGAGGGAGCTGGGGCTCTTGGGCTTGGAGAAGAGGAGGCTGAAGGGGCTCCAGGAGAGCTGGGGAGGGGCTGTTTGCAAGGGCTTGGAGTAGTCAGAGCAGGGGGAATGGTTTCCAGCTGGAAGAGGGGAGGCTGAGACTGGAAGGCAGGAGGAAGCTCTTCCCCAGGAGGGTGCTGAGACCCTGGCCCAGGTTGCCCAGGGAGGTTGTGGCTGCCCCCCAGCTCCCTGGCAGTGTTCAAGGCCAGATTGGCTGGGACCTTGAGCACCCTGGTCTGGTGGGGGGTGTCCCTGCTGGTGGCAGGGGGGTTGGAACTAGATGGTGTTTAAGATCCCTTCCAACCTGACCCATTCTGTGAGGCTATGAATTGATGTTTTTGTTCACTGTGCTCAGGGTAGCATCTCTCTCATTTCCTTCTTAATTAAAAGTGTCAGCCTCTCACCTACCAATCTTGCTAGAGGGCAGGTAAGCAGCACTCAACAGGGGCAGCACAGCTGCTGTGTAGAGCCAGGCGTTGCGTTTGGGCTCTGATTCAGGTAACAGGCTCTGGAGGGGAGGCTGCACGCGTTGCACACGCAGTACCAGGGCGTTGTTGCTGGGGCTGCTCTCAGCTCTCTGCAGTCCCGCTTGACTGAGCGGTTACTCAGCGGTGCAGAGCCAAGGGTTTGCCAGTCGAGTGGCTGGAGCACAGCGACACTGGCAGCTCTTCTGACCCTTCCTTGTAGCTCTCTACAGCTCCCTAACTGGAGGTTGTAGCGAGGCTGCTGCTGGACTCTCTTCCCCAATTCCCGATGCTAGGATGAGGGGCAGTGGCCTCAGGCTGCATCAGGGGAGGGTTAGACTGGATCTGAGGAGGAAGCTCTTTGCTGAGAGAGTGGTTGGGCACTGGACCAGGCTGCCCAGGGAGGTGGGGGAGTCCCCATCCCTGGAGGGGTTTAAAAATCAAGTAGCTAGAGCCCTTGAGGCCATGGTCCAGGGGTTGGGGAGCTGTTGGGGTGAGAGCTGGACTTAGGATTCTGTGATCCTCCCACCCCGTGACTGTTCCAGTGGTCGCCAAGCTGTTGCACGTTACAGCCCAGCTATTAACCTCAGTGCAAGCAGCAGTACTTGATGGTCCCTCTCTGTGCTGTAAACTCAGGGAGCTGGGGAGGAGACTGCTCAGCTTGTCTGCAGAGGAGGCCAGTACCTGTGCTGGAGAGGTGGATGGTGTGGAGCAGAGGCAGCTGCATCTCTCCAATCACCCCAGGATGCCTCTGTGCAGCTTTTGGGGAGAGATGATTCAAAAATACAGGAGCAGTGCCCGGTGAAAGGAGGAGGAGACTTGCAGAGGCTCCTGTGAGTTTGATGTAGTTAAAGAATACCACGGCATCCCTGACTGCACGGGGTCTTCTCGACCTGGGTTTCAGCTGCCTGAACAGCTTGCGCCTTCTTTCTTCCCCAAGACTTCTGTTTGTGATTGAAGTTACCCTTTCCAGAGCTCTTTGGACAAAGCCAGCTTCCCCCTGGCTCCAGCCCTGACTGAACTATGAACAGATACTCTCTTAGTTTAGTGCTTGGGCTCCTCTATGGCTGTGGAAGGGCATCACTCTTCCCGAGCTAGGGTGTCACTGGAGTCCCTGAAGAGCCCACGGGCTCCCTAGGAGTCCGTAAGCTGTTACGTGATCTGCTGATGCACAGGCCACAGGGGTTGGATTGGGATTAATTGGATGGCATCAGTGACCCGTGGGTGAAATTGCTGTTCGATACAACCCCAGGGAGCAGGGCTGAGCTGCTGGAGGGCAGCGTAGGAGAAAGGGACCTGGGGGTCCTGGTGGCCAGCAGCATGGCCAGGAGCCAGCAATGAGCCCTGCTGGCCAAGAAGGCCAGTGGCACCCTGGGGTAGATCAGAAGGGGGGGTGGTTAGTAGAGAGAGAGAGGTTCTCCTTCCCCTCTACTCTGCCCTGGAGAGACTCCTTCTGGAATCTTGCGTCCAGCTCTGGGCCCCTCATCCCCTGGTTGGAGTCGGGGATGCGGGAGCTCCTTTCCACCCGGGATTATCCTGCCTGTGCAGGTATCCTGCCGGGCCCGCATGGGCTCAGGGATTGGGGTGACGATGCCGATGTGTTTGCTGCTCTCTGTTTCCCTCTGTGGCAGAGCTCTGCGCTGGCAGTCGCTTGCTGCACCTGCACCAGTCTGCAAGTGTCCTGTGCTGGGTCTGAGCGTTGCTTTTGGTGCCAGTGCTAAGGGTTAAGCTTCACGGCTGTGGGGCAGGGGGGTCGGAACGCAGACGTGCTCGCTTCTCGTCAGCCAGACCCAGACGAACCAAATCCGTTTGAGCCAGGTCCTTACTAGCCAGACCCATACAGCCCTGGTCCATGTGAGTTGGATCCATGTGAACCAGATCCGTACGAGTCGGATCCATACAAAGCAGATCCATACNGGATCCATACAAAGGAGATCCATACAAAGGAGATCCATACAAAGCAGATCCATACAAAGCAGATCCATACTAAGGAGATCCATACGAACCAGATCCATGTGAATCAGATCCTTACTAGCCAGATGCAGACACACCAGACCCATACAGCCCAGATCCACACAAGTCAGATCCATATGAACCAGTTCCATATGAACCAGGTCCACACAGGTCAGATCCATATGATCCACATCCTTACTAGCTGGATGCATACAAACCAGATCCATACAAGCCAGATCCTTAGAAACCAGACCCATGAGTCAGACCCTTACTAGCCAGAGCCATACGAACCAGATCCATATGAACCAGATCCCTACAAGTCAGAGCCATATGAATGAGATCCATACAACCCAGATCCATGAGTCAGATCCATACAAGTCGGTTCCATATGAACCAGTTCCATATGAACCAGATCCATGCAAACCAGATCCCTACAAGTCAGATCCATATGAACCAGATCCATACAAGTCAGATCCATACAAACCAGATCCATACAAGTCAGTTCCATATGAATCAGATCCATACAAACCAGATCCCTACAAGCCAGGTGCATATGAACCACATCCTTACTAGCCAGATTCATACAAACCAGATCCCTATGAGCCAGCTCCATATGAGTCAGATCCATATGAAGCAGACCCATACGAACCAGATCCACACGAGTCAGATCCATATGAGTCAGATCCACACAAACCAGATCCATATGAGTCAGATCCATGAGTCAGATCCATACGAACCAGATCCACATGAGTCAGATCCACACAAACCAGATCCATATGAGTCAGATCCATGAGTCAGATCCATACGAACCAGATCCANATGAACCAGATTCACATGAGTCAGATCCATGAGTCAGATCCATACGAACCAGATCCACATGAGTCAGATCCATATGAACCAGATTCACATGAGTCAGATCCATGAGTCAGATCCACATGAACCAGATCCACATGAGTCAGATCCATATGAACCAGATCCATATGAGTCAGATCCATGAGTCAGATCCACATGAACCAGATCCACATGAGTCAGATCCATATGAATCAGATCCCTATGAACCAGATCCACACGAACCAGATCCACATGAGCCAGTGCTGCCAGTTTAGCTAACAACAGGGTGCTAGGCTCCTCCAGGGGACTGCTGGAACAAGTACCCCGCAGCATCCTCCACGGGGTGCAGCAGCCAGCATGACGGATCCCCGCTCAGCCCCTCCTGACAGACATTCCTCCCGCCCTGCTGCCTCATCTAACCACCTTTTCTCTACCTTTCTCTTTCAGGCCACAATGTAGGGAGCCTCTTGCACATGGCAGGCGACTTGGGAAGAGCAATGGAAACCTTAGTGACAGTGATGACCGATGACAAGGTGTTAGACTAGCAAGATGTGTTTTCCAACTCCAGGCGTCCCGCATGGTTTTTATAGAATATTCCTACTCCCGAGAGGATTATTAGACTGTAAGAGTTTACAAGAAAAACAAATCTATATTTTTGTGAAGGGTAGTGGTAAAACTCTACTGTAGATTTCAGTAGTTTCCTAAGTCCGGTCCCCTCTCTTTTTTGTTAACCACGGCAGGTTTTACACGTCTATGCAATTGTACAAAAGATGAACGAGTTAAAACAAACACCTCCCCTTGTAAAACCTCGGTCGCTCCAGCTCCAGCTCCACTTGCCATGTCTTTCTACGGAACATTTCGGGTTCTTTCAATCCACCATTTCTAACGGTTCTACCGCAGGATTGTAAACGAGAGTGTGCTTTATAAGAACACCCCCCCAGAGTTGTTTCTAAAACACCCCTTCCTTCAGCAAACACCCCTCCTTTAACAACCCCTTTCAACAACCCCTTTCCTTTAACAACACCTTTCAACAACCCCTTTCCTTTAACAACCCCTTTCCTTTAACAACCCCCCTCCTTTAACAACCCCTTTCCTTTGACAACCCCTTTCCTTTGACAACCCCTTTCTTTTGACAACCCCTTTCCTTTAACAACCCCCCTCCTTTAACAACCCCTTTCCTTTAACAACCCCTTTCCTTTAACAACCCCTTTCCTTTAACAACCCCTTTCCTTTAACAACNTCCTTTAACACCCCCCTCCTTTAACAGCCCCCCTCTCCATCCAGATCAAACCCGACTGAGGCAGTGCATTCGTTCAGTACCATTTCAGTCCTGTAGCTGCTTCACGTCCTGCCGCCCTCTCCTTGCCCGTCCAGCCCGCACGCGGAGCGTCTCCCCTGCTGCTGTCACGGCAGCATTGGGCTCCCTCGTTGGTTTTGTCGCAGTAGGGAACCTCCTGATCGGCCGGCGGGGCTGGGGGGTTCACCTCTCTCCGAGGAACTCGCAGATCAGGCAGCCAGGTTGCCGTCATGAAAGGAAAGAGCACGCTGGGTGACAGCAGCGCAGATCACGAGGGAAAATACCTAAGGGAAGAGCCCAGGAGAGAGGAGGGAAGAGTGTGGTGAGCATCCCGTGCGCCAGAGCTTCCTCTGCTGAGTGCTGTCAGTAAAGGAACCTTGCTGGATTAAACCTGTGGACCTTGGTGTCCGGTACCCCGCTGGCCACGGCTACCAGCTAGTGCTTCAGCAGGAGTTGGTTACGGCTCTCCCTAACCCACTGCCACCGCCTGTGTCACCTGGGGAGGAGAGAGGAGAGGGAGAGGCTCCCTTACGTGACCCACCGTGGGCAGTGGGTTACTCGCAGAGCGTCTCGGCTCATCAGCTCCCAGTGCTGTTCATGAGCGTGAAGCTGCTTGGCCCTCCGGTGAGTAAGACCAGAGCTTTGCACAGTAGGGGTCTCAGCCTGCTGCAGCAGCGAGCGCCCTTCGGGAGAGGCTGGGGAACGGTTCCTGCTGTTGTCCCACGTGCGTGGTAGTCGCGCTGCTCCGCTGTGAGACGTTACAACCCAAACAAAGGCCCTGGCCCTGTCTCCTTCCCCAGTTCTCTCTGCAATTAAACAATACCGTGAGGAAGAGAGGAACCCATAGCGAAACAGATCAGCCAGCAGCTCACGAGAGGTTCCTTTCGGTGGGAGATGCTGTCAGCTTTCCTTTCCTGACCTTTCCTCTAGGGTAGAGTCACGCCATCCATCCGACTATTCTATCGCAAGAGTCAAAACCAATCCGTTACCTCTTCTTGTCTGAAGTGGAATTGAACTTGGGGAGGGTTTTATTTCGAACGCTAGTTGACATTGAACATGGCTAGTCATGCTCTTTCTACCTCACTTTGGTTTTGTGCTGTTCCTGACCACTACGTACCGATCACGTCACGTCACCGCCGCCGTGTCCCATCGCGTGGCCGGGTCTCTCATCGTTCACCACCACCACCCATAAGCGTTGATGGAAAAGCAGTCCAGTCCCTCCCCTGCTCCCCAGAACCACCTCTGCGTTCCCAGTAAAGAGCTTTTTCTGTTTAACACTTGCTCACTCACGGCAGGAGCCCTCGCTGTCTCTCATGGTCTGTTTTACCCTCCAGCTTGACCCGCGAGGATGGGTTTCTTCTTTCTTTCCCCCCCTCTCACAACCTTCAACCCTTCCCTCTTCAGAAACGAAACACGGCGCAGGGTTGTTTTGGTTCTGTTTGGTTTCCTTTCTAGACCTTAGGTTTGGAGTGAGTCTGTCAGAACAGAGAGGATTTCAAGAGTTGAAAGCTTTATCGCTGCTTTTTGAAGCATCGGTTGGGATGGCCTTCATCCTCCTCCTAACAACAGGACCCCCCCTCCCCTTCCCTCTCCTCAGCGTA
>VZRI01008069.1:90883-101868 GCA_013397515.1 Upupa epops
GTGGACTTCATCCCTACCATAGGGCATGTGGTTTCATTGTTAGTACTGGTTTCTTACTGGGTATCATCAGCTGTTGTGTTTTAACACCCCACTCTGTTCACATCACTGATTCTTTTTATAAAGGTTAGGTTTTACTGCGCTCTTTTTCTCCACAACATACCAAATGTCACCAAATCTATGCCTTACTCTTGTATTATATACTGCTTTACTGTCTATATCAATAAAGCACGCGGTTACGGTACCAACGGGGCGGTGATGGTTTCTTTGAGCCCCCCCTCCAGCGCTCGGCGCGTCCCCCTCGCTCCCTCCGTTCAGCCTCGCGCGCTGCCCCACGCCGCCTCCGTCGTCCGGGCCCTGGTGCCGCCGACCCTGTGGCAGCAGCTCTCCCAGACTGGGGGGTTTCTCCCGTTGAACCTCCTGTTCCCAAGGGTTTCGTGGATTTCCAGCCTCTCCCTTCTCCAGGCTGAACAGCCCTGGTGCTCTCAGCTGGGAGGAGAGCTGCTCCATCCTGGTGGCCCTCCTCTGCTCGCAGCTCATGGAGGTGGTTAGTAAGACCGTCCTTAAGCCCCGTCCTTGTGGTTTACAGCCAGGCTTTGAGCTTGACTGTGCTCAGCGTTAGCGATGGGGAGAGCCTCCTCTTGAACCGCCTGGGTTTAGGCTGCCCGAGGTTTTCATCGATGTCCAGCCCCTCGCTTGAGCCTCAGATCAGACTGGTTCTCACTCGATGGTCTCCTCGCCACGAGGCTCAGTCCTGACCAGTCCCTCTGC
Organism: Upupa epops; assembly: GCA_013397515.1. Classification (NCBI taxonomy): domain Eukaryota; kingdom Metazoa; phylum Chordata; class Aves; order Bucerotiformes; family Upupidae; genus Upupa; species Upupa epops. The sequence continues at coordinate 91,652 of VZRI01008069.1, forward strand.
TCTGGGGGCTGTGGGGACCGTGTGTTCCTGTCAGAGGGGCTGAGCTCACGCGTCCTCTCTCAGCTAGGAAGCCACGGGTGGGTTTTGATAGCCAGGCTGCCCTCCCTTCTGTCTCGGGGGTAGAACCCAGTGCAGTGCCAAGCAGTAAACGTGGTCACAGCAGCGAAGGGTCCGTGACAGCAGCGAGGGAGGCATCATCCTCCTTTCATTCACTCAAGGAATTAAACGCACACCCCGCGTCCACTGCCCCAGACTCGACCTTGCTCTGGATTCACTGCTACCTGAGCGACTCAGCCTGCGCCTGCTGATGTCTGGAGGACACACAGAGCACAGCAGCCACCAGCGACTGGCAGCTCCTGTGTAATTCAGGTAGGTGAGAGGGGGGTATCGCTCTCCCCATCCCTAGCGCTGGAGCGGTGGCACATGAGGAGACTCGGGCTTGAAGCCCGGCTCAAAGCCACAAGGATGGGGCTTGCAGATGGCCTGCGATGAGCTGCTAGCAGAGGAGGGCCACCAGGATGAGGGGAGGGCTGGGGCACCTCTGCTGTGGGGACAGGAGGAGAGAGCTGGGGCTGCTCAGCCTGGAGGAGAGGAGACTGCGGGGAGATCTCAGAGCAGCCTTCCAGTCCCTGAAGGGGGCTCCAGGAGAGCTGGGGAGGGGCTGTTTGCAAGGGCTGAGAGTGGTCAGAGCAGGGGGAATGGTTTCCAGCTGGGAGAGGGGAGGGTGAGACTGGAAGTCAGGAGGAAGAGGGTCCCTTGAGCTTGGAGAAGAGGAGGCTGAGGGGGAACCTGATTGATGTCAATGAAGATGTGTCGAAGCAGACATGTAATCCAGCTTGACTCTGAGTTACAGCAGCCTGGTCTGGCAGCCCCAGAGCACCTTTTCATTCCTCGGTCGTCGAAGTTTCCTCAGGAACTGTGACTGCTAAGGGAATTGGCTGGGAGCACACTGGCTCCTGGTAGCGTTTGCTTTTGTTGCTCCTCTGAAACACCTGGCAGAGCTGGCACGGCCTCCCAGCCTTGGCAGAAGGAAATAAAGACATCAAACCCACGACTTAGCTTCTCTCATCTTTGTTTGTTCAACCTCACCGGCAGCCTCCAAGCCTTCCTTCGGCAAGAGCGAGCAGGCAGCCGGGCGCTGCCGGAGCCTCTCGGTGACTGCCCGTGCTGGGTTCTCTCTGCTGCCTTCCTGCTCCACAGCAACCACGCTGAGGCAAAAGAACAGGTGGAGGGGATAGACCTCCTGCATCTTGAGGGGGGTCCAGGGGAGCAGTGAGGCTGGGGAAGGGATTGGAGGGAAAGGCTGATGAAGAAGGGCNACCTGGTGTGTAGCCAGCTGCACTGCAGGAGAGCTCAGAGGGCTCATGGGCTGCTCACTACTGATGGGGATAAGATGATTGACTGTCAGCCCTATTTTCACACCAAACTCACTTGCCCTTGGCTCTTGCACTGCGATCTCTTTCCCCTGAATCCTTGTTGAGCAGGATGCAGTCACCACACCCAGAGGCATGGCTAGCTCAGAAGGAGCATGCAGGTGGGAAGGGCCATGCTGAGGGGGGCTGAGGCACTCCAGCACACCAGGTCTTACTTGTTCTTGGTGGAGGTGAGCTCGTCTTGCCTTCCAGATAAACCCAGCCTTGGCGATGGATCTGTTTTGCTCATCTGGCTGCTTTCACTTTTCCTGCAGAGGAATTAGGTTGGAATCATCCTGATGACCTTCTCCCTCTCTGGAGACGTTTGGAACCCACCTGGGCTTGGTCTGGGTGATCCTGCTGTGGCAGGGGGATTGGACTGGATGATCTTTCCACATCCCTTCCCATCCCTGATGGTTCTACGACCTTCCCACGAGCTTCAGAGCTGTCCTCTTTCCCCCTAGGTTGTAGCACTGGACTCTAAGAGCTCTCAGTTTGAGTCCTCGCTCTGCTGGAGGAGTCCTCCTCGCTATCAGGAGGTCAATTAATACTCCACTGCTCCATTTCCCCTAAACGTCAAGGGATATTGTGGTCGTAATAGGAAGCTTTGGACAGAGCTCTCATTAGCAGCAGCCTCATTAAACTTTTATTTTAAACCAGAAAAAAAAAAGGCTCTGATATTAAAGAGAAGGAGATAAAGAAGTCTGAATATTGTCAGCATGACTTCTGTTCCAGACGCCAAAGCTCCTCTCTCTGTGGCAGCAGAGAGATGATTTCCAGGTCACCTTTTGCACGACCCAGGGAAGGATTGATGGAACAAAGTCACTGGGATCTCTGCTTCTTTGGTGGGAGAGAGGGATGTAGCCCCAGTCACTGGTGCTCTATGCACCCCTTCTCTGCTCCCTTCCTGTAGCCACACAAGGCAAGAGAGGAGTTCACATAGCCCCCAGCTCCTCTGGGATGGCTGCTGTTCTAGGATCTCATAGCTTCACTAGTTGGTGACTCTGGCCAGCTGGGTGTTAGATTCTCCCTAATTAGCAAAGTGCTAATGAGCTGAAAGAAAGGACATGGGCTGCTGCCTCTCCTCTGAAGGTCACAGCTGAAAGATGGCTCAGCTCAAGGAAATGAATCTAACTCTAAAAGCAGAGCTCCACGTCCCAGAGGAAACAGACCAAACCAGTGTCCAGGCACCAGACGAAGAGGAGAGGTAGCAGCCAGTGAGTACTTCCAGCCCCGGCCTCTGGAACCTGCTTTAACTCGAGGGAAACAGCGTTCAGTGGGTAACGTAGTGACCCCCCACTCCATTCCCCTCAGACAGCTCCTATCTCCTCTCTATCCATCGTGGAGTGGGGTGTCCTGTGCTTTGCAGGAAGGCTGTTCCAGTGCTTCCCAGCTCTTTCTGGGGATCCTCTTTCTGGGGACCTTCTTCCTCAGATCCAAGCTGAACCTCAGAGGCTGCTTCTAGAAGGTCCTGATTGCCATATCAAGCCCACCAAGTAGTTTCTAATTCCCTCAGTTTTGACTTGAGCCAGCTCTGTGCTTCTCCAGGGTCTGCTTGACTCTTCCCAGCTCAGACTTCCAGGTACCAAGGCGGGATAGAAGCCAGTGTAGTCAGAGGCAGCAATACCATTGCCAGGCTTTGCAATCGAGCCCTAGGTTTAGCTTGTGAGGCTACACCAGCAGGGCTTTTGTTTCAGAGCACGTCCAGTCCTTGCCCACACTCTTTGCTGGCCAGCAGGCTCTTCTCCAGCTCTGCACACACACACTGAGGCATCTGCAAAGGCCAGCAGTGATTCTTCTGTACAGACAGAGAATGTAATCGAGTGTGGGCTGCTGATCTATTGGAGAGGGGGCTGATAGAATCAGGTGAGTGCAAAGAGAGGAAGGAGCCCTGAAGGTTGTGTTTAACAGCATTCCTAACCCAACAACTCGGTGTCCATGGAAGCAGCAGGGAATGACTCCAGTATTGCTAACCTCAGCGCCTGGCGGTTGTGATGGGCACCAACAGACAGGCTTCTCTGGCATCTGACCAGGATGGGTCATTATTCCCCCTCCTGTTTCCTTCTCCTGCTCTCTCCTCATGTGGAAATTCATTCCGAAGGCAAAAGGGTCAGAGTGCCCTTTTGCTGTGTGAGCGCTTCTTTCTGAGCTCCCTTTAGAACTCATGGTTAATTAAAACCCTTCCAGAGGATCCAGTCTCTGAGGTCACGGTGCCCTGACTTGTTTCGCTGTTCTGCACACGCTCAGCTAAAGGGAGGACGAAGTAAACTGCACTGTAGTGCCTGGAGCAAACTCCTCACAAGGACAGAAAACACTGCTGAGGTGTCCCAACCCTTCGTGATGATCAGTGTGGAAAGGGTGCAGCATCGCCCTGCTGAGGAGAGGCTGAGGGAGCGGGGGAAAAAGGAGCCTGAGGGGGGACCCCATGGCTGTTGAGCAAGATGGAAAGGGTGGGGGTCAGGAGGAAGGAGCCAGGCTCTGCTCAGGGGCACCCAGTGCTGGGACAAGGGGCAACAGCTGGAATAGAGGAGGTTCCACATCAAGAGGAGAAGAACCTTCTTCCCAGGGAGGGTCCCAGAGCCCTGGCAAGGGCTGCCCAGAGGGGCTGTGGAGTCTCCTTCTCTGCAGACGTTCCAGCCCCGCCTGGCTGTGTTCCTGTGCCACTGGGTCTGGGTGACCCTGCTGTGGCAGAGGGATTGGACTGGATGACCCTTCCAGGTCCCTTCCCATCCCTAGTGACCCTATCATTCCGCCAGGGAATGCACAGTAACAAGCGAGTGATGTTCAGAAACAACAGAGAGCTAAAATTAACGCAGGATGCAGAGAGGACACCGATCTGTGTTAATGTCTCCTGTGTCACGTAGAAGAAGTGAAACCAGTGGCAGTAGTTTTTACCTGTAGGTGACACTTAGAATTCAGTTAGGAGTAGAAAGTGAGTAGAGATAAATCACGCGCTCTTCTTGCTGCTGTCAGTGTCGGAAGCAGCAGCCTGCAGTGCCTGGTGCAACTGCCAGGACGTGAATAAATCCATAGTGAAAGCTCTAAGTCTTTCTGGGAGCTCAGTGTTGTTAGCATGCTAAAGCAGGACCCTTGCAGAGAAGGGGTGTAAAGGGATGGACACGAGAACAGAGTCCACCTGCTCTGCATAGTAATTGGAAGAGGTTTTTACCCAGTGGTGAGAAATGAATGCAAACTCTCACTCAGATCTCATCTGCTCTGCTGTCTGAAGGGTTTGTGGTTTATAACTCACACAGGCTGAGTCCTAGAAGCCTGGTCAAGCAGCTCTGAAGACATGGAAACCAGTCAGCTGAAATCATTCAAGCAGCCTACTCTTCACTTCTTCCCTCCAGCAAAGCCACAAATCAGAGCACAGGGAGAAAAACAGGCGACAGCCCCTTCCTCCCAGACGAAAGAGAGCTCTTTGCAGAGGGTTTCAGCTGTTCCAGGAGCCTGTAGCTCACTGGTGCCTCAGCTGACCTTGTCTTTTGAATACCACATCCATCACCCAACAGCCCGAGTGCTGTTTGTGTGGGATCAGGCAGAGGAATTCACCTTTCCAGCAAAGACAGAGCCGTGGTGACCTCCCAGACGGGGAGGAATGCTGAGTACTGTGAGAGCAGGCAAGGGTTTAGGTGCAGAGGCACCCCAGCTGAGGGGTTTCTGAACTGTATGCTCTCTTCAGGTCGTTTTGGGTTTAGCTAGCTGTTACGGATGTGTCGTGCCTGTGGTGGAGAGGCTGTGCCACAGGAGGGTTAGGCTGGATGTCAGGAAGCCCTTCCTCACAGAAAGACTGAACAGACATTGGACTGGACTGCCCAGGGCAGTGGGGGAGTCCCCATCCCTGAAGGTGTTGAAGGACAGCCTGGAAATGCCACCTAGTGCCCTGCTCTGGCTGCTGTGGTGATGCCAGGTGCTGGGCTGGGCTGGAGGAGCTCAGAGGGCTTTGCCAGCCTCACTGATTCTGTGATTGCTGTGCTCAGGGTTACACCAGACCACCTCAGGACTGCTAAGATCGGCATTCATCCTTTACTCGTTCTCTCTACAAGCGTTTCCAAACCCCAGGTCGCTCGCGTTCAGTCGGTTCAGCAGTGAGAAGGGAGGGTCTGCAGGCTGTTCTGCAGCTGCTTCTGCAGCCTCTTCTGCAGCTTCTTCTGCCCTCTGCTGACTGCAGCCCTACAGCAGCTCCAGCAATCCCTTAGCACCCTCCTCTTTGCGTTTCCCTAAGCGGGTGTTACTGTTCATTCACTTTCTCTCAGCTCATCACCCGGACCTGTGCGATGGTAGCTACTCTTTCATTTCACAAATACTATAGATTGAATAAGAGGGGGTTAGGGTCCAGCTCTGGCACACCCGCTCACCCTTCAGAGGGACTCTGTGTGTGTGTGTGTTCTCTGGAATCATTTAAAACACGGGAAGAACGTGAAGTTAAACTCTGTGTTTGATGTTAATCACGGAGTAGCTTCCACCAGACAGGCTCTCTGGATATATGGTAATAAGCTTTTCCCCAGGAGGGTGCTGAGACCCTGGACCAGGTTGCCCAGGGAGGTTGTGGCTGCCCCCCAGCTCCCTGGCAGTGTTCAAGGCCAGACTGGCTGGGGCCTTGAGCACCCTGGTCTGGTGGGGGGTGTCCCTGCTCATGGCAGGGGGCTTGGAAGTGGATGACCTTGCAGCTTCATTCCAACCTGAACCACTCTATCTATCTCTGATTTTAAGATTAGAAGCCTTATGCTATGAGATAAATGAGAGATGAAGGGGGCTAATACCTCTGCAGGCGGAAGATGAGGTTATTCCAGACATGGAAAAGTTCTAGCAGCCTTGAATCCTGTGGGAAAAGCCAAGCAACTCAAACGAAGCAGCAATTTCAGGAGTGCTAGAAAGCCTTACAAAGGCACAAACCAGGATACAGAGTCTTCCCAGGCTGGTGAAAAGGAAACAGCTCCTGAAGAACCACAGTTCCTCACCAACAGGACTTCAGGTGGAAGTAGGAAACCATCGACCACAGTGACCTTGGTGCTGGAGAAGATCCTAACGGTAATAATAAGAGATGAGATCACAAGGAGCACAGACTGGGGCAAAGTGATTAAAGGACTTAATCTACTCGGATTTCAGAAAGGTGTTTGACATAAAACTGCAAAGCAGATTAATGCCCAGTGGGAGCAACCTCCTTGTGCCATCCTTGAGTGAAGAAAGAGGTGGATACACAGAGCCAGTCTGCAAGTGCTCTCTCAAAGGAAGGGTGCCTGTAAGTCAGGTCCATGTCACGGGCGGGCTGCACAGGTACTACTAGCATGTTCATCTGCTCTCTTCATGCTGCTAGTCTCTTATTAAAGGTAGAGTAGCATGCTTTGCTCTCAGTTACACTAGGGAGGTCATTGGAGTTGCTTGAGGTGTACGATGGCAGGACAGACTTGCCTTGGTCCCTTCCAACCCTGACTGATTCTGTGATTCTGTAACTTCTTCCCAGGGAGGGTGACCGGGCACTGGAGGGGGCTGCCCGAGGGGTTTGTGGAGTCTCCTTCTCTGGAGACGTTTGAAACCTGCCTGGACTTGGTCTAGGTGATCCTGCTGTGGCAGGGGGTTGGACTGGATGATCTTCCTAGGTCACTTCCAATCCCTGATGATTCTATGATTCTATCTCTCCAGAACAGACCAGAGAAAGCTGTTTCACTAACACAATCCAAACCCTGACAGGATAAAATGTGTTCTGTGTACCAGAGCATCAGGAAAGTCTGCTGCATCAAGCAGAGCACGAGAGAACACGGCTCCTGGAGCTGCTTTCCTGCTGATCCCTTGTAATGCCAAAAGGAAGTTCCAACCATTTACAAGCTGACGTATATAAAACGAGAATCCCTTGGGACACTCTAGGTCTCCTTTGGAAACCTTGTCAACAGCAGCAGGTCTGGCTGAGATCAGCAGCTGCTGTGAGAGTCATTCAGAACAGTCACTCCCTTTCCCGAGCATGAGGTTGAAATGGCAAGCTAGAGTGGCCGCGTGCTCTGGCGTCCTTGCTTCAGCTGGTTATATTTATCTCGTTACTGCTGCAGAGCTTGGCAGTTTGCTGAAGCATCGTGATGAACTAGAGTTAATAACGGGAGGGAAACCATCTCTGTTCCAGGTTCGTCATGCGGATGTGATGCCACGCACTGTGGGACGCGGTATCAATGAAAGGAGAGGAGTCAGCTGATGGCTGCAGAGTCACCCCCTAGAAACAAACCAACCCCTGCAACCTAGAGTCTCCCTACAGCAACCAGCAATCCCACTGCAAGCGTCTGGTACCGGGAGAGGCTGCTGGCAGGGAAAGGTCTGGAAGTGTGTACAGCAAAGCGGCGATGAACCTCGACGTTCAGCTAGGTAACTGAGAAGGAGATGTGACTCAAATCTGTTGACAGTCACGCACGCACGAGTCGCAGTGCCATCCGGACGTGTTGTGTTGGGAGGTGGGTTTATTTTGGTAGGGGTGATGCTGCACCAAAACACGAGATGAATTTGTTTCTGGACTCCATCACGAGTGTTATCAGAGCCTGGCAGCAGCAAAGTCCCATTACGGTCTCTCTGCATCACAGACCTCACACAAACCCAGTCCTTCGAGTTAGCCAAAGCTAGGTGGAGTGAATGCACTCTTCAGCTCTTTCTCCCTCTTACTTGGGGGTTTATCAGCAGAGGATTTCACACATCGCTTCCTGACAGACAGAAAGCTGAAGAAAACCAGGTACTCATCCTGGTTCTCATCCGTGTCGCCAACCTCCTGGAAAACTCAGCCTAGGGTCTTCAGTCCATGGCTTCTTGCTTGGAGAGGGGCAGGGGTGCTGGTGGTGTAGTATTAAAATCACCTTATCTTTCAGTTCTGTCTCTGGTCCCTACAGAACAGACTGTTAGGAATCTGTTCTGCTCTAATCCTGTTGGCCTCTGCCCATTGACCCAGCCTGTCCAGATCTCTCTGCAGCATCCTCCTCCCCTCCAGCAGATCGATCCTGCTGTGGCAGGGGATTGGACTAGATGAACTTTTGAGGTCCCCTCAGATCCCTAATGATTCTATGACACTCCTCTCACAGCTTGGTGTGATCCTCAGGTTTACTAAGAGGAGATTCGATCCCCTGCTCTGAGATCTCCCCGCAGTCTCCTCTTCTCCAGGCTGAACATCCCCAGCTCTCTCCTCCTGTCCCCGTAGCAGAGGTGCTCCAGCCCTCCCCTCATCCTCGTGGTCCTCCTCAGACCCAGTTATAGACTTTTCCTCTTCATAGGCTACGTGGAGTCCAGTTTCAAAGAACTCAGCCTCTGGTAACCTTGACCTGAAAAGCAACTGCTCTTTGGGTCTATTAACACTCTTTGATGAGGGTATTGCTCTCGTGAGGGACTCTGGGCAGCCGCTTGGTTTCGCAAATACTAGCCTGCTGTAGTAATCAAGATAAGACTCTCTGCTTACCCAGGCGACTGAGCAGACTGAAATGGAAGTATAAATTGACAGCATGGGTTTCTCTGATATCTGGGCATCCTGTTATTATCAGCTACAAGCCACACAGCAGTGACAATGTGCACATTGGTCTATGGACCCTGGAAAAGAGCCTGATCTGATCTGGGAAGCGAAGCAGGGTCAGGCTCAGTTGAGTCACTGGGATCAGAGACCATCTGGGTACACTGGGTCCTGCAGGCTATGGAATCACAAATCATTAGGGATCGGAAGGGACCTGGACAGCCCACCCAGTCCAATCCCTCCACTGGTACCTGAGGTTGTTCTTGCTCAGATGCAAGTCTCCCTGGAGGGGTTTAAAAGGCGAGTAGCTAGAGCACTTGAGGCTGTGGTCTAGGGGTTGGGGAGCTGTCAGGATGAGGGCTGGACTTGGTGATGCTGGAGATCCTTTCCAGCCATGAGGATTCTATGATTCTATATCTTCTCTTGTATTCCTTCTCAGATATTAAGGGTCTGAACCTACTCAGATTCACCAACTCAGAGGGACATCTTCTAGCTGTATTAGGTGTAAGCATGCTCCTTAAAAATCTAAACCAAAAGACATCAGTGACAGGTTAATTTCTGTCCACTCTCTATTTTTTTCTCTAATCCTTTGAAAAATACAAATCAGTGACTCCGGTGCCGTTTGATTGCCATCCTAAAAGCCACCTCATCTTTAAATCAAACCAAACAACAAACCCCTCAGCTTTTGCAAACCCCTGCAAGCTTATTGACTCCAGTACCATTTCTGTCTCAGTGAAGCTGCAGGCTTGACAGAATTCAATAGCACAAACTCACTCCTGGAACTCTACCAGCTCCCTCTCTGGCAGAGACATCTTCTGGCCGAAAGACTGCAATGAGATAGGAAATAGAAGACGTAAACCCCTGCCTCAATGCTGATGGGTCCCAGAAGATTGATGGGACTGCTGAGAAGGGCGCGGGGCCAGAAGTCCTGCAAATCCTCCACTCTGGGGATCCTCGCAGAGTTTTGTCTACACTTTGAATCTGGCTGCCTTCCCACGCAGGCGATGCAGAAGGATTAGCTTCTGTGCCAAAGTAAGCGCAAATCATTTTGCCTTGACTTGAATGTTAACAAGGAGCAGACCCTGTGAGGTTTGAGAGGTAACTTCACACAGCAGCTATTTCTCTCAACTTCACTGTAGTTTCCCATTAATGTTAAAACTGAATGGCTTCCACTTAAAAGAAGATGCCCTGTAGACCGGTGACTTCAAGCAATGGTTTTAGGAGTGGGGTTCTCACCTTCAAGGTTTAATAAAATAATGCTGAAGGTCCGTTTCTAAAGACCCACAGAGACTCTGAAACAAAGTCATGGAATCATTAGGGATGAGAAGGGACCT
>VZRI01008069.1:102103-122074 GCA_013397515.1 Upupa epops
ATCTGCTAACCACCCCCCTTCCGATCCAGTCAGTGATCTCACAGCTTTGAGAATGCAGCATCTTACAAATCTTTGAAGATGCTGCTCCTGTCGCCTTATCAGCTCCCCTCGTTAAGCAGCCAGAGGAGACCTCCATCGCTTCACAACATGGAAAAATCTGTCCCGCTGTCTCAAGGGAACTTCCAGAAACGGTGTGGAGTCAATAATCAATAGTCAGCAGGCTCAGTCACTGGCACCACAGACAGCCTTGCAAGGCTGAGTCGTTAACAGCTATGGGGCCTGGGGATTCTTTCTGTAATGGCCCATTTGGGTGGACAAATAGTCCGGCTCCTGCAGGAGTCTTGGAGGCACCCACAGTTAGAATTTTGAGGGGATTCGGAGAGGAGAAGGGAGTGTGGGTGCTCCTACCTGTCGCTGCACTCCAATGAAAGACTTCGCTTGAGGGCAGGCAATTACTCCATCCATCCATCCATCCATCCATCCATCCATCCATCCATCCACCCACCCATCCATCCATCCATCCACCCACCTTTTCTTCCTGCTACCCCCCTCCCCTGACTTTTGCCTGGACCCTGCCTGTTCCTGCCACTTCTGCCCCCCGTTTTGGAGCCCAGCCGGCATTCTGTCCGCATCCTCCAGCTGCTCCTGCTGCAGCCAGCGCTGCTCCGAGCTGCTTGTGCCTCCCTTGTCAGGTTTTGGGGGGTGGCAGGGGAGAGAGAGGGTTTGTCAGGGTGGGCTGGTGCTAATATCCCATTTTATTAAACTTAAAACCCTTTCACTCGCATCCAGGTGCTGGTTTATCGCTCACTCTCTCAATCCAAGGGAAGAGAGGAAGGCAGGGGGGGTGCAATCAGGGGAGAAAATTCCTTCCTTCCTAAATAGGAACATGGGTCTCTTAGATTGCTCTTTGTAAAGAGAAAAGTGGATCAGAAATAATCAAGCACAGAATCATAGGGTTGGAAGGGACCTCCAAAGGTCATTTAGTCCAACCCTCCCACAACAAGCAGGGACATCTGTAACCAGATCAGATTGCCCCATCCAGCCTGACCTTGAATGGCTCCAGGGACTGGGCCTTCAGCCCCTCTCTAGGCAGCCTGTTCTTCTCCCAACGCTCAGATTAAAGACCTTTTTCCTGATGTCCAGCCTAAATCTGTCCTTTTCCAGCTCCAAACCATAATCCCTCATCCTGTCCTTCCCTGCCCTTGTGATCCGCTCTTCCCCAGCCCCTTTCCTTCCCCTGTCATTGCTGCCACGGGGTTTGCCTGCTGGCACAGCTGGCAACAAGAGTTTTCTTCTGCTTAAAAATGAATGCAGCATGGAATTGAGATGCCAACCGAAGGTGTTCAGAGACAGAGAGGACCAACTGCTGTAAGCATGGAATTACCAAACAAACAAGCAGACCATGAGGGGTTTTTACGTGGCAGGTACTACAGAGCTAGACTGAACAAAGGACTTCCATTCTCCTTTGAGTTTCTGCCTGAGCTGCAAGTCCTAAGGTCTAGTTTTCCGATTTTTCACTCCATATATTGCTCTTTTTTAAAAAAGATTAAATAATCCAGGGAAATACAAAGAAAAGGCGATGCTTCAGAGCCCTCTCTGATTCACTGGTCCTCATACAGCTGTCTAATAACCGCCCTGATTACTCAGTGGCAGCTCTCCCTGTTTCCAGCTGCTAAATCCCATTAGAAGCAGCTAAAAATAAATTAAATACTTTCCTAATATTACTTTGCCACATAATCAATTGTTGTAGTTGTCAGAGGGATAAGAGGAGACAGAAGAGCTGCATCAGCAATAAAATTAAGGCTTTCCTGAGATGCATTTAGCAAAGTTATAGGCTGGGCGGGATGATCTCAGGGGTCCTTTCCAGCCTCAGTAGTTCTGTGGTTCTGGGATAATCAGACACCTAACAGCTATAAGGATATTTTTCACCCCTAAATTTATTGATCAAAGCACTGGCTCTGCTCTGATTGATTGTGAAGTTTCAAGAGTGATTAATTTGCCAGTAGCACAGCCTTACTCCCAAATCTATGAGTACCTATGGAGAAGAGGAGGCTGAGAGGAGACCTTATAGCTCTCTACATCTACCTCAAAGGAGGCTGTAGTGAGGCTGGTACTGGTCTCTTCTCTCAAGTTACTAATGATAGGATGAGGGGAAATGGCCTCAAGCTGCATCAGGGGAGGTTCAGGTTGGATCTTAGGAAGAACCTCTTTCTTGAGAGAGTGCTTAGGCACTCCAACAGGCTGCCAGTGAGGTGGTGCAGTCACCACCCCTGGAGTTGTTTAAAAGGTGAGTAGCTAGAGCAGGAGGCCACGGTCTAGGGTTTGGGGAGGTGCTGGGCTGAAGGCTGGACTTGGTGATCTGAAAGGTCCTTTTTAGCTATGAGGATTCTATGGGCAGATAAAAAAGGACATAAAAGTCTGTGCAATTCCCTCTGTAACTCTCCTGCTTTGGAAGTGGTGCGGGTGCAGATAAATCCAGCACTTCCCAGGTAGCAGTCTTCCATTCCAGCCCATTGCAGAGGATTGTAGAGGAAAAGCATTATTTCCAAACACAAACACACAACTGTCTGCTGCTGAATTGAAACAGAGCTCACTGATAGGACCGTTGGCCACGTCACCCTGGGAGTTAGCAGAGAGACAGTAATAAACAGTACACATGTGACTCAGATATTGGCTTGGAAGACCTGGAAGCAACAAGTGACAGGATGAATTAAGACAGTAGCTGGACAACACAAGAAATGCTGAGTAAGACAGAGCAGTTCATGTAATCTGGAGCACAGAGACTCTCATCGATTGATGACTAAACAAAGGGCTGTGTAGTGAGACTAAACAAGGGGCTGTGCCTCACATTTTAAAGAGTGAGACTAGACAGAGCTACTGGAACTATTTATTGGGTCCAAAAGCACAGGTTTATATTTGGAAATTATAGATTACTGCTGAGGAATGTGCACTTCAGCATCTTGGTATAAATTCCAACCACAGGATAAGAATCAGTCTCTGTTAGATAACAGTATTGTTACACTGAGATCCTGTTTACTTCTGGTTTTGCATGTTGGCTCTGCAGAAATGCTCCTCCGGGTTGGCTTGCTTCCCATGCAGGGATTAGAATACAGGAATTCCTTCATTACTTGATGCAATCTTTCTGAAACCTAAGCCCAGGCAGGCCTCCGCATATGGAAGATGATGTGGAGAGTCAGTAATGGCAAAGCAAGATACATGCCTCTTCCTTTCACCCCTTCACTCTGCAGATCTCCGGCAGAGAGAGACAGAAGGTGTTTACAGGAACTCTGCAGCTGCTCGGATTGATTTCTTTCCAATAGCGTTCCTGTGGCTCTGATGAACAGAGTTTGGAAGAAATAATTCTATGTAAGACAGACTCTAGTTAAACAAAAACATTGGAACAGTAAAAGAAATGCGAAACACACATTTTAATGTCTTTATAAGCTGGGCTTTTAGACCTGGTTCACAGGCACACGAGCAGGTGTAAACAACTTCAAACTAGTCTCACATCTCAAACTCGGGCTGCTCGGTGTGTGCAGGGAAAAAAAATCAATGTACACCCACTGAACCATCTGCAAAGCTCTGCCTCGGCAGGAAGATTTCAGCCTCCCTTGACGTCAACGAAAAGTCCGTATTGAATCCGTTTCTAGCAGAGCAACTGCCTGGAGCCCGTTCGGCAAGCAGAGGGGCCCAGGAAGGTGGCTGGGAACCGCACAGCATGGTGACAGGTTAGGATGGGACCACAGCAAAGGAGCTTTTACGGGAAGAGCTATGCGAGTTCCAGCTGCGCCGGTAACTTCGGGTACGCGCACACCCCGCGCCGCTGCTGTCAGCATCCAGAACGTAACCCCCCAGGTCTCCTTAACCACCTCAGCAGAGCTCAGCACAAGCTTTCTATCGAGGGGTAGGGACTTCCACAGCGACGGAGCTCCCACCCGCTGTCCCTCCTCACCTCGGTTGCCTCCCACCCTACCCCCGGCTGCTCGGCTCTCTGATCGCAGACAGGCCGGTGCCTCAGGCCCCCGTAGCCAGCCCAGGCCAGGAGGCCTCCAGCGGGCCGGGAAGCCTCTACTTATACGAAGAGGAGGGCAGAGCTGCAGTAGGAAGAGGCGGCCGCTCGCAGGCACCGTCCCCGCCGAATCTCGCGAGGTCCGGGCCTGGGCCGGAGCCTGCTCGGTGCAGCCCGGATTCCTCCCCCCCCGCCGCCCGCCCGGCGGCCCCAGCGCCCCGCGTTGAGAGCGCGGCCCCGCCCCGGCTCTCCCGGAAGAGCTTCCCGGCCGCGCGCGCTGCGCTCCAGGCTGCCCTCCCCCTTCTCCCTCAACTCCCCGCCGTCTCCGGTTCTTAGCTCGGGGAGACCCGGTGCCGCCCGGAGGACGCCCCCCCGGCTCTACGCGCCCTCACCGGGGGGGCGGCGGCACCAGCACCTCCACCACCACCACCACGAGGCTCTATCTTCTGCTTTGACTCTCCCTTCCCCCGCGGCTTCTCCTGGGGCGGCCCAGGCGGAGCGCCTCGTGTGCCGGTGTCTTCACCACCCGCTACCCTACCCCTCCTCAGCGGTCGCTGTCCCGCAGGCCCGGAGCCGGGCGGAGGGGCCGAGCGGGGTCATGCAGCCACCGGCGGAGCCGAGCGCCCAGCGCAGCACGGTGAGAGGACAGGGAGCGGGCCGGCGGGTTGCGGGGTGAGGTGTGCGGGGGCTGAACTCAGGGCCGGGCGAGACTTTCCTGCTGCTCCGGTCGGGGACAGGGGTGGGGGGGCCCTCACAGGGCGGAGAAGCGGGGTGGCACCTCTGTGCTGCCCCCCATTCCGCGGCCGGTGAGTGGTGTCATCCTGTCCCGGCTAGGGAAGGTTTAGGCCGGAGCCGGCGGCTCCCTGGAACTCTGCGAGGCTGGGGGATTCCCTGGGGCGCGGGGGTGTGCGGGGCGAGGGTGCGGTGCTGGGAGGGTGCCGGCTTCTGTTTTGCTGCCGCGCACCCACGCACCGGGCAGGGAAAACTTTGGGTTTGGGGCCCGGCGGAGGGTTGGGTGCTCCGAGGGGATCTGTGAGGGTGTCCCCTTCGCAGGGGGGGCTGCGGTTGGGGGCTGCTGGGTCGTAGTGGCTGCTGTGACCGTGTAAATCAAATAACAGACCCCAAATCACATGTGAAGGGGCTGCTGCTGCCTCTTCAACACGTTGGCTGCAGTGTGATGTTGCTGCTGTGGATTTGCTCTGGAGACAGGAGGCCCTTGGAGGTAGCAAGGCCTTAGTTGTGCCTCATGCAGGGTCTTGTCTTCAGGGCAGTTTTGGAGTCGTCTTGTTGCTTGTTTGTGTTAGGGAAGCACGCACAGCCTGGGTTTTCTTTCGGTTTGTTTGTTAATACAGGCGGATATGGTGGAAGGATGCTGGTCTTTATTTATGCCTTGATACTGTCCCACTGCTAGCAGTTCATCTCTGCACTTGGTGTGTTTGCCCCTCGTTCAAACATGACTCGTAATGTGATAGTGGCTGTTCTTCCCCTTGCTTAAGCAAGGAGAAACAAGGAGAGGAGAGGCAGTTGCTTTGAGGGCTTGAAAGTAACTGTACTTGGAAGCTGAGTAGAGAATCCCTGTGACCAAAAAGAAATGGAGCAGCCCAGGTATTGTGCGCTGGAAGGTAATGGAAGAACTTGCAGCAAGATACTGTGTTCAGGTAAACACAGGTAGAACTGTCTCTGAAGGGCTTCAGTGGTAACTGATCTGACTATGGTATTAGAGGTCTGTTCACCTATAAAGATTTGTAGATGATGAGTACAGTAGATACTAGTTAAATAAAACAAATGGCTAAAGAGAGAACTGCATTAAGTTGATAACAACTACATTTTGAGATTTTTTAGTGTAGTGCTGGACAGGAGCTTTCCTTTTCCCTGCTTTTTCCATTCTAAATAAATATTGAGAGCGGACAGGCCAACCCCTCCCGCTGATGTATTGATAGGCATTTGTTATTTTTAGTGCTGCTGTTCACAGTTACAAAATGGAGTGGTAATTGTTTTTAGGCTCCTATCCTGTAACAGATCTGCTCGACCAGTTCTGTTTTCACAGACCTTTGTATGAAAGAACTCTTAAAACTTACAGGTAAAGCCATGGAGATCAAAGGTCAGTGACTCTGATAGCTCTCTGTTTTCCAGATCTGTAAGGAGAGCAATGCTTTCTTCTGCCCCTTTTCAAGTATCTTCTCACTTCATATAAAAAGAAGAAATGTTAAATTCATTTCCTCTTGCTAGTGAGAGAGGAACAGGATTCTTAAAAATAAAGTCTTTCACAACATTTGTTAAAGCCTGCCCTTTGTCCTGTCTTGTGAACGGTGTCGGTTGACAGCAGCAGTCTAAAGAGTGCTGTAACAGCCTGTATTAACGTGGTTAATCCATAACACTTCTAATGTTATATATGTGTCAGTGAGGGGTAAGCAAATCAGCATTCAAGCCTTCAATAATTTAAGTGCTGTGAGTTTTAAGTGGGATGGATGCTAGAGTGGCAGCACAGAGGGGGTTAGTCTGTGTTTTTCAATCTCACAGGTACTTAGGTTTCTTGTTGGTGTGAGGATGGTTGGACTCGGTAATGTAGGCGGTCCAACCAGGATGATTCTGTGATGCTGTGAAACTCTGCTTCTGTGTGTTGTATTTTCGTCTGCAGGTTGTAAACTTTACTAGAAGTGATTGCAGACGAACATAAATATCTCCTGATATACACACAGCCCTGGTGATACTTCCTGCTGATGTCTACTGAATGAGTTGTAGAGGGGTTATTGTAAATAGTAATCCTAATAATAAAGAATTTCTTTGAAGTAAGAAGAGGATGCATTAGTGTGGTTCTTAAGGTTATCCAGTAAGAGCTTGTCTCTGTTTGCTCATAAAATACAAGCAGGGCTTAAATGTACTGTGTGTTAGGTGTTGGCTGCACTGGTCTGTAGATCCTTTCTCCTGACTTAAAACCTGTGAGGATTTGTTTTCTATGTATTTTTAAATAGCTTAAGTAGCCTGAAGATGCCACCTGCAGAAGTGTTCTTGGTTAGGGTCAGAGTTGCACAGCTCTCTGTGTACTGCATAGTAAACATGAAGCTGAAGAACATGTTTTGTTATTTTCCAAAGAGCTGTAGGTCTTATAGAGGCCTTCCAGTACCTGAAGGGGGGCTACAGAAAAGCTGGGGAGGGGCTGTTTGCAAGGGCTTGGAGTGGTCAGAGCAGGGGGAATGGTTTCCAGCTGGAAGAGGAGAGGTTTAGACTGGAAGTCAGGAGGAAGTTCTTCACGAGAAGCATGTTGAAACACTGGAGCAGGTTGCCCAGGGAGGTTGTGGCTGCCCCCCAGTCCCCTGGAAATGTTGAAGGCCAGATTGGCTGGGGCCTTGAGCATCCTGGTCTGGTGGGGGGTGTCCCTGCTCCTGGCAGGGGGGTGGGAACTAGATGCTCTTTAAAGTCCCTTCCAACCTGAACCATATGAGTTAATGAATGTATCTTCAAGTGGGGTGATAGCTCAGAACTCTTAGAGCTGCAGTGTTGTAGCAAAATCACTATCAACGTAAGCGAGAGCCTTGGATTTACATCTTTGACACCAAAGACATTTTAGAGATGCTCTAAACATTGAGTAAATTGTAAGATAGAGGAAATTTTAGGTAATGTCAAATCTATGATGTATGCTTAGTCATCCAGCTCATCTATGCTAGGACACATTTTGCTCTAGGACTTCTCTTTTCACTGCTGTGTGCTGAAGTAGGTGTAGCGCCTGGTGAGTAGGTCCTGCCCACATGCACAGGCACAAATGTAAGTGAAGTCTTAACAGTATAAGTCCTCGTTATGTGGTGCATTTAAAAGACAGATGACAAATGCAATGCCTCAAACGCTTTCTTAAACACCTTTTGGACTGCTTTTGGTTGTCTTTCTAGTTAGAAATACCTGTGACTTGTAGTTTTGTAGTGTTTTCTTCTGTTTATGTTACTGTCGTTACTCAAACAAGAATGAAGCTAGGCTGGAAGTTGATGGTACTGCCTACTATAGTAAGCTGGTATGAAGGTGTTGCTTTCAACTCCCTGCCTAACTTGTCTGCTATTAATCTTTTTATTATTATTGTTATTTTTTAATTGTTTTTCCTCAAGTTTGAGCTACTTTCAGTTAGCTGAAAATATGCTGAGGGAGTTGGGATTGTTCAGCCTGGAGAAGAGAAGGCTCTAGGTGGACTTTATAGCAGCCTTCCAATACCTGGAAGTGACTACAGGAAGGCCGGAGGAGGACTTTTTAGGGAGGTTCTTTAGTCACAGGAGAAGGGGGAATGGTTTCAAACTGAAAAAGGGTAGAAATTAGGAAGAAATTCTTTTCTATGAGGGTTGGGAGACACACTGGAGCAGGTTGCCCGGGGAGGTTGTGGGTGATCTCTTTCCTGAAAGTGTTCAAGGCCATTCAACAGTGGGTACTGAGAAGCCTGGTCTAGAGAGAGGTGTTGGAACTAGATCTCTGAGATCCCTTGTAACCCTAAATCATTCTATGAAGATTGTGATCTAGCTAATGCCAGATCTCTGTACGGGCATAATACACACAAATATTGTCTCAAAGGGAATATTACCTTTCTTATTCCTGTGAAAGAACCTCATTTTGCTGAGGTTGAGCGTGTGGTGATGCTGTGCCAATCCATACGTGTGAAACATTCCGTGTGAGCGGAAAGATGAGAGTTTTGAAATACTTGTTTAGACTCATGTATGCAAATGCTGAAGGTGTTGCTTCAGAACGTTTCTAGAATAAGAAAATAGGTTCTTCTGCCCTGCCAAACCTTAAAGCATCAAAGCTGTCCTCTGAAAGGCTTTCAGGTTGGGAATATGCTTGTAATGTAATGCAAACACAGCTCCAGCTTCAGACAAACAGTGTTGCTTCAACCTGATAGTGTAGACGGTTCTGTGCTACTGAGTGTCCATTCTGAGGATCGCTTACTCTGTGGATCACTTACTCTGTGAGGTCAGAAGTCGGTCAGAGACTCCTGTGCTGTGTCAGTCAGTGCTTAAGAGGTGGCACTGTGGTATGAGTGTCCCACAGATTCAACGTACACAGTTACCAGAAAAAAACCCATCACCAAAACCTTTTGATTCTCTGAGAAGCTGAACTACAGCTGGAAAACTGTAATGTGTAGTGAAAAGGTGGAAACACAGCTCCGGTGTTGCTAATAAACCATACAGATCAACTTGGGCGCTGAGTTTTGTCTTGTTCTTTTATCTTTTTAAAGATCATAATTATGCCCACTCTGTGTGTCTCAGTGTAAAGTCAGAGTGGAGCTAGCACTGCAGCATTCTTACGCCCCATTGCCTACTGTGGTAGGCTTTCTCCCTCTTTTGTAAAAGCCAGTACAGCATGGTAGTGTAAAAGTGAAGGATGCCATCTGTTATATGCAGTGCTGTGTTCTTACTAAGCTTTAGTATTTGAATTAGGGTGGGCTTGGTTTTCTTCAGGGCCTGAGTTTAAAGTAGTGGTGCTTTAACGTGATGTTCAGTGCATTGTCAGATGTGATCAGCAGGAGGGAGCTGCTTGTCCCCCTTTACTCAGGCCACACCGTGAGTATTGTGTCCAGTTTGGGGCACTTCAATAAAGAGAGACAACGAGGGGCTGGAGCGAGTGCAGAGGAGGACAACGAAGCTGTGGTAGGGTCTGGAGAATAGATCTGATGGGGAGAGATTGAAGGAGCTAGACTGTTAGTTTGAGGAAGAGGAGGCCAAGGGGAGACCTCATCACTCTACAACTACCTGAAAGGACATTGTAGAGAGGTTGGTGCTGGTCTCTTCTCGCAGATCATTAGCACCAGAACCAGAGGGAAGGACTTCAAGCTGCAGCAGGGGAGGGTTAGACTGGACACTGGGGAAAGAGTGGTCGAGCACTGGACAAGGCTGACCAGGGAGGTGCTTGCGTCCCCATCCCTGGCTGCGTTCCAGAGTCACTGAGCTGTGGTGTCAGGGGATAGAGTTTAGGGGTGAACTTGTAGAGTAGGGTTAATGGTTGGACTCAGTGCTCCAGAGGGTCTTTCCCCCCCTGAATGATTGTGTGTTATCCTAGCTCTACTGTAAGGAAAACTGCTTGTCCTTTGGTTCTTTCTAGACAGTTGTATAAAGCAGAATGTCTTCCTAAACAAACAGTAAGGCTACAGGAGACACAGAAAGGTGGTTTTGCTATAACAGTGGAGTAAACTGACTCTCATGTCTTCAGGATAGATGTTTTCATATCTGTACGTGGGCTTGCTCGTGGATAATTGGGAAGGTGTTTTTAAATCACCTTTTGTGTTCAGTCAGTCTTGTTCCATGCACAAATCATCTATCCACCACAGTGTATATTGTTTTGAAAAGAGGATTGATTTCAGTGAAATCCTGGTTAATCTAGGTATATTCTTACAAAAAAGAATCAAATCCTATCAGTAGTTGTGGTGGATGTTGTGGCACAAAATAACTGGACTATTTTTTGTAGTGTATTTGGTGTTCACTCTTTCTTACTGTGTTTGAATCACAGAATTACTAAGGCTGGAGACGGCCTTTAAGGTCATCGAGTCCAGCCCAAGACCTGACATCGCTGCATCATTTGGTAGCAACATTTACAGCAGTGCTAGCATTTTCATCTTGTTGCAGCTTTAAGCCTTCGTTTTTCCCTTCCTTGGTTATGTTCTAATAGGTAATTTGTCTCAAAGTCTCATCTGTTTGAACAATTTGTGATGGTTTACAATGTCCCAGCTTACCGAAAATAGCTGTTGGAAGTCTGGTTTAGTTCTCTGTGTGCCACAGCGATGGTAGAAATCCTCAAGTATAGTTATTTTTGTTCTGTGGGGAGTCCATGTACTTTGGCTTAATTCAAGCTGTAGACATTTAGTCTCAGAATCACAGAATCATTGAGGCTGGAAAAGATCTCTGAGATCATCCAGCTCAGCCTAGGACCTAACATCACTGCATCAGCTAGATTGGGGCACTAAGCACTGCAGCCAGTCTGTTCTTAAACACCTCCAGACACCGGGACTCCACCACTGCCCTGGGCAGTCCATTCCAGTGTCTGAGCACCCTTTCCATGAGGAAGGGCTTCCTAANCAGTACTCAAAAGGGAGGCCTCCCCAGTGCCCAGTACAGGGGGAAAAGTCCTGCTACTTGCAAGAGTTACAGCATTATTTCCTTCTTGGTACTGAGCCGGGATCAATAATAGCTCAGAGCAAGAGAGGGTTATTACTCTTGTTGGGTTTTGCAGTTCTTTTTTTACCTGGATGATTTTCATGTTATGAAAGGACTGTAAAATTTGGCTCTTGTGTCGATGCGCTTGAAGATCAGGTGGCAGAAGTAGTAACGCAGGTAGGATCTCTTTCACAGAGCACTGCTGTTCCAAGTGCAGCTGCTCTGGAATTCCTCAGATTATCACAGCAGGATAGAAATTCTCTCAGTAATCCACTAGCAAACAGTTCTGTATCAGGTATTGTCTGTCTGCTGCTAACCTGGAGGTGCTGTTAACGTGTTGTTATTTTCTAGGTGATTCTTTTGCAATGCCTCTCTGTCCTGTCCTGGTCCAAGTGGGGTTTTGGCTGCTAAGTGATCTGCTAGTGTAAGGAGGTGACTTTTAGTAGTCCTGGAATTGCTGACTGAGCAAACTCAGAACACTTACATGAAATAATATTTGCAAAGAGACTTTTTTTGACAGTGTCTTTGTAGATCAGCATGGATTTTGCAACTCCTTGGTGAGTTTCAAATGGACAGCATGGGGTAGTAGTTATTTTAGTCCGTGTCTTTTGCTCGGTTTCCTGCTGTTAGGAAATTGTTGTGAAAATGTGGTTATAAAAGTTTGTCTGTTGTTCCTTCTTCGTGAGCATCAGTGTTTTCTGGAAGACTATCTAAGCAGCACTCGCTGCTGGTCTGGAAATGCCTCCTGTGCTGTGAAGTTATGAGCTTTGTGATGGATGATGTGAGCAGCTGTGTGGTTTGTCTTGCTTCTGTACTGAAGATGCCAGCCTTCAGGGTGTTGTGAGTGGTTTGAGTAGCAGGTAGTGACAGTGACATAAGACTCTGTTCACATCCCACTTCCTTGTGTGGTGGTATGAGCTTGCTAGACTGCTGTGAACCATTGCTTTCTTGAGATACGATAGAAACTGCTTTCCCCTCTTATTTTAGGGTATCTGTTGCAGCAGAAATATGTTTATAAATGACAAAACGTAAACCTACATGAAACATCTGAGCCTTTGAAGCCCTTCTCTAGATAGAGTGACTGCTGCTTTTGCTTCAGAGAAGGTTCTAAACCAGGTAAATGTTTTACCTGCCAATCCTTTTCCAGATCTGGAGGTTGAGCTAGATGAGGCTGAAGGTTGCCTTAGGCCTAAGAGAGACCTAGGCAAGATTAGCTTTTTGATCTGTGTTTGGAAATAATTTCTATTTCTTTGGAGATGATAGTGTCCAAAAGTCATTGAAGTGTTGAATTAGTGTTCTTACATCTAGGAGGAAGAGAGCTGTGAGAGGGAGATGAATTAGTGGCTTCTGTAGGGGACAACTCAAAGCTTTCCAACAGGAAGAAACTTGCTTTGAGCAACTCCTTACTGTGGGTCTTTGTATTCTTGATACCGTTAACTGCGTGACATCTTCCTGTAGTAACACAGACAGAGGGGAGATCAGAGAAGATCCCGCAGTTGTTACTTAGTAAGGTGCTAGTACCAACAACACAGAGCTGCTGGTGCTGCACTTCTATTTCTGGAGGAACACCCAGTCACTTGAAAGCTGCTTTTCCCTGGCTGAGACCACTTTCTGTAAAAGTTGTAACAGAAACATGACAGGTCTCTGCAGAGCATATGTTATCCAAGATAATTCCATGTGGTTAGGACACGGAGGCTTCTGATCTTTACAATTCAGTTCTAGGCTTTTCAGTGTCAGGTACCCTGATGCAGTCTGTTCTCATGCACATCCATTGGTGAGAGGTCACTGCTTTAGTGGGCAGGTAGGTGTTTCGGTCTGAGGGAAGATACCTGTGATAGAAAAAGCAGAACAGCTGAGGGCAGAGCTCCCAGCACTCTGAAGGAATCTGTATCCTCTCAAAGAGAAAACTCCTTGCTCTTCCAGTCTTGGGCTCCTTGAAGTGGTCCCTGTGGGGATTGCTGTTCACAGACTTTGTATCTCTAAGAATCACGAACAATCCTGGTTGGAAAGGACTTCCTAGATTAGAGCCCAACCATCCTTAACCCCCAACAAAAAAAACTTCAATACCTGAGAGACTGTGTTATAAGGGTTTTAAGAAAGATAAACTTCTGTTTTATGAAATCTGATGCTGAATTGAAACAGTGATTGTGTTACAGGAGTTATCTTAAGTGCTTAACTTGTGTATTTCTCCAGCAATTGGAAGGAACAGAGAATCTGCATGCAGTGGCAGTAGTCCTGTAGCCTAGGTGAGCTATCACATTACAACACTGTTCAGTCATGTGGCCATTCAGGTATTTAAACCCAAGTTTAAGAGTAATGCTTGATGCAGTGTGTTTACCACCAGGTTTTAAATACACTATTCAGCAGGATGATGGTTAAAATGTGTTTATTCATAGCATTTTAGAAGTCACAGTAAACCAGAGGTGTTCTCTGCTGCAATTTCCAGAGAGTAGCATGGCTTTCCATCCTGGAGGGGAAAAATGACAGGGAACAAAGCAGAATCCCTTATGGCTAAGGCTTGTGCTTAAGAAGCAGTATACACATGTATATTCAGCTCCTTCCCTCTTGTAAAAGCAAGTCCATACACTTGAGTCTAGGTCATGAAAGCGCTTAGAGCTGTGGTTTGTTTGTGTTTAACGCTTGTGAGAATTCTGCAGAGGTCATTGGGCTGTTTGGTTAAGCAGAGGGTGTGTCTGCTGGCACTGGGATTTCGGAATCAAGGCAGCAGATTACTGTTATTTTACTGTATTTTTTTCCTTGCAGCTGCTTTTTTTGGTTCTAAAATGTACACATCAGTCACGTTGTGCTGCTTGTGTCTGGGGCAGACATGATCTGTCAGTGCCTGGCCTGAGGGGAATACTCTGGTGGCAGAGTGTTTGGCTGCTGGGGGTGGAAACTGCAAATTATTTTAAACTCCAGACTTTTTTGCTGTTAATCTCCTGCTGTACACGAGAGTGCATTTGATTTGTAGGAAGATACAGAGGAAGAAAATCAAGGTCATGTTCTCAGCAAATTATGCTCTTCTCAAAGACTCCAGGGATTTAAACAAAAAGCTCTGTCTCAGATTGAAATTCTTAGGGTCTAAATGAAGAGCTGGACATGCTCTGTGCAAAACATATGGACACTGCCACTTCTTAACGTTAAAGACATGGAGAGGGGTTAAAAAAATAACTTAACCACTGTATCATGGAGAAGAGTGAAGAGTGGCATCCCTTGAGGGTCAGTACTGGGACCAGTGCTGCTTAACATCTTTGTCAGCGGTACCGGCAGTCACATTGAGTGCCCCCATGAGCAGTAGAGCCAGGGAGGTGATCTTCTGCCTCTGTTCTGCTTTCCAGACCCCATCTGCAGGACTGGGTCCAGTTCTGGAGCCCTCAGCACAGGGAGGAGATTGAGCTGTTGGAGGCTGTCCACAGGAGGGCCACGAGGATGAGGGGAGGGCTGGAGCATCTCTGCTACAGGGACAGGCTGAGAGAGTTGGGGCTGTTCAGCCTGGAGAAGAGGAGACTGCGGGGAGATCTCAGAGCAGCCTTCCAGTCCCTGAAGGGGGCTCCGGGAGAGCTGGNCATCTCCTCCTGTACTTCAGCATCTTAGCAAAGAAACTGCTGGTGCAGGTGAAGCAACGACTTAACTTCTGGTGGCTTGCATTTGCAACCACTCCAGCTACTGGATGGTTACCTGCTGTGCTTTTCTCTTCTTGTGAATGCCGACAGCGATGAGCACAGCACAAATGCTGCCGCCGCAGTTTTAAGGCAGTGTAAGGAGTGTTTCAGGCAGTTCTTTCATTACTGCTTTACCGGGTTTTCCACAAGACCCCAGATATTCCATGAGAAAAGAGATCCGCTAAAACAAAGCAAAAAGAGTAGGACTTTTGGAGGATGCAGCTGCAGGAGCCGGACATCATCTTATTGTTTTAGACAAGCGAAATAATCCAAACCTCATTAAGAGTAGAATGAGTTAGTAACTATTTTAAGTCGAAGCTGTCTTTGAGCCCTGTTTGTTTTTTCTTCTTCTAAAGCAGGATTATGAGGATAGCTTCCTAAAAGGGAAATGAAATCAGCTCGGTTTATCCTACCAACCTTAATGGGGTGCAGTAGGGCAGATCAGTGTGGAAATGATCTGGCTTTAGAGATGCTGATTGCTGTAAGCATCCAGTGTGCATGTTTAATTACATTTGGAAGAATATTTGTTATATAGGAAAAGAAAAAAAGCACAGAATTATTCAGGTTGGAAAAGACCCTTTGGATCATAGAGTACAATAATTAACCCTGCTCTGCAAGTTCACCCCTAAACTCTATCCCCTAAACCACAGCGAAGTGACTCTTGAACACAGCCAGGCATGGGGACTCAACCACCTCCCTGGGCAGCCTGTTCCAGTGCTGGACCACTCTCTCCATGAAGAACTTTCTGCCGTGTCCAGTCTAACCCTCCCCTGTTGCAGCTTGAAGCCCTTCCCTCTTGTTCTGGCACTAATGATCTGTGAGAAGAGACCAGCACCACCCTCTCTCCAGTGTCCCTCCAGGTAGCTGTAGAGAGTGATGAGGTCTCCCCTCAGCCTCCTCTTCCTCAAACTAAACAGTCCCAGCTCTTTCAGTCGCTCCTCATCAGATCTCTTCTCCAGATTCTTCACCAGCTTTGTTGCCCTCCTCTGCATTCGCTCCAGGTGCCTCAAAAGCTGGAACTGTCAGTACAGACTTCTGGGTGAAATGCTTTGAAAAGCCAAATTTATGAGAACATCAGCAAAGGGTCTTCGTTTTATACAGTTTTATACCTGTTGTTTTCTGTAGCTGTATGCAGTGAAAGTGAAATTTACTCATCATTCCATCACCGTGTGCTGTGCCAGCTGTGGAAGAACTAGTTACTAGGAAAGGAACGTACTCCTGTGCCACTGGATCTAGGGGCTCCTGCTGTGTCAGGGGGATTGGACTGGATGATCTTTCGAGGTCCCTTACAATCCCTGCCACTCTGTGATTCTGTAACTCTGTCCCTTGAGTTTTTATGCTGAAAGCCTGGTCGTAGGTTTGTGCTATAGCTTGAGACCACAGGCTCTGAGGGAGCTTTAGCCCCATCATCACAAAACTGGTCTTTTTGTCTGCAGCTCTGTGTAGAAAATCACCCGTGCTGCAGGCAGGAGTTGTGCTAATCTCATCACCTGGATCTGAAACTGTCTGGCCTGGTACCACACCAACAAAGCTGAACAAATGTTGTAGCTGATCATGCGAGTGCTGACAACCTGCTTTTGCAGGCGGTGTCAGCAGCCAAGGTGTCAGGACTGCAAACACAGGTTTCCTTCACCTACCACAGTCTTCAGCAAAAGCCTCTGAGAGAGGGTCTGCTGTGATCTTTGGAATCAGTTTGTGCTGTCATATAGCTGCGAGTGATTGTGTGACCTATGAGTGATTGTAATTAATAAAGCTTCTCACTAATGCTAAATAGCTAGAAAAATCAGGTTCCAGTCCTGTCTTCTCTTCAGAGCACAGAGGAACATGGAAGGTACTTGGCCGTGTGAAAGGTTGATGGCTGCCCTTTTACTGCCACTATCTGTAGTTCCCCAGCCTGCCCTCTCTGGTCTTAAAATACCTGGTGTGGTGCCAGGCTCTCTGTGAGGAAGAGAACACTCTATAAAGCTTTTATCAAGCAAAGCTATTGGATGCTGTTCAAATTTTTTGAAGCTGTACAAGAATTCTGCCAGGAAGGCATGAGTGCATCTCAAGATGAACAACTGTATTCATCCTCTGGTCTTTCCTTTATCTGCTTTGGCTTGTCCTGTTTCTGGCTTGAGATTTATGGAACAAGCAACTCTGCAATACCTAGAGGTTACTGATTCCCTCAGTGTGTTAATGTGGCGCTGGAATAGACAGACCTACAGAGATAGAGTAAATGCAGTTGGTGTGGTGTGTAACCTCCTAGTGTGACTTCTGTTTGTGGGTTTTTGTGCTCACACTTGTCAGAAGGTACCACCAAATAGCCAAGGTTCACATTGTTTTTGCTTATCTTAACAAATTCTCCTGGAGTGATCGAAAAGCCAGACATCCTGCTTGACTTAGTTTAGCACATGTTATAGTAATTAATGAAGTCAGAGGGATTGATGCACTCAGGCCACCAAAGCTTCACTGAGAGCTTCAGAGATGGAAGCTGGTGTTCTCAGCTGTGCAGGCAGTATGTGACTTCTTGGCCTGTAGTGGGCACTGGGGAGGCCTCCTCTCACGTACTGGTGGCAGTTCTGGGCCCTTCACTTCAAGAAAGAGATTGAGGGACTGGAGGGCAGAGTAGAACAACAAGGGGAATGGGCTGGAGGGAAAGTCTGATGAGGAGAGGCTGAGGGAGCTGGGGTTGTTTAGCCTGGAGAAGAGGAGACTCGTGGAGGCCCTTTTACCTGATGGAAAGTTGTAGAAGGTGGGGGTCAGTCTCTTCTCCCAGGCAACTAGTGATAGGGTAAGATGTGACCGGGATGCTGTCCCTGATCCTGCTGGCCACACTGGTGCTGATACAGGCCAGGATGCCATTGGCCTTTCATGCCACCTGGGCACTCTGTTTGCTCCTGTTCAGCTGGTTGTCACCGAGTCCAAGTCTCATGTTCAATCTGTTGCCTCTCTTGATGTGTAAACTTCTAAAGTTGTAATGCAGTAATTACATATGCAGCTGGTGGGGAAGGAAAAGTTGTTGTGATTTCTTAAAAGATAACTTATTGTGTTCTTGTTTTCCTTACAGAAAATGCCAGAAGCCTCAGAAGACCATAATCATTGGAAAGCCTGTTGACTTTCATTTTCTGGTAATCTGGAACATCCTCCATCTGGCATGGCGCAGGGCAGTCAACAACTCGATGTGCAGGTACTCCATGATCTCCGACAGCGTTTTCCTGAGATACCTGAAGGGGTGGTATCTCAGTGCATGCTTCAGGTAAATAGTTCTTAATGAGTCTGTGTGTTTTAATTTCATAGCATGACAACTATTTTTAGTAGTATACATGGAACATTAGAGTCAACTCTAGTGTGCTCTCTGTTGGGACTCTAGTGTGCTCTCTGTTGGGACTCTAGTGTGCTCTCTGTTGGGACTCTAGTGTGCTCTCTGTTGGGACTCTTAACAGTTGTCCATTTTTACCCCTAGAACAACAACAACCTAGACGCCTGTTGTCGAGCCCTTGCACAGGAGAGCAACAAATACTTATACATGGAGTACCATAGCCCTGATGACAGCAGAATGAATAGGAATAGCCTTTTGCACATCAATCTGGGTATTCATCCTCATACCAGCTATCATGCAGGGGATGGAGCTCAACTTAATGGTGGTCGTACACTGGTACACAGTTCAAGCGATGGACATATTGACCCACAACGCACAGCAGGTAAACAGCTGATATGCTTAGTTCAAGAACCACATTCTGCTCCCGCTGTTGTGGCAGCTTCTCCTAGTTACAATCCATTTTTCATGAATGACCAGAATAGAAATGCAGCTACTCCTCCTCCACAGCCACCTCCACAGCCATCTTCCATACAACCAGGAATGAACACGTCTGCTATGCAAGGTCCTCCTCCTACGTATATGCACATACCTCGGTACAGTACAAATCCCATTACTGTTACAGTATCTCAGAACCTCCCCTCTGGACAGAGTGTACCCAGAGCTCTACAAATTCTTCCACAGATTCCAAGCAATCTTTACGGAACTCCTGGCTCTATTTATATAAGGCAAACCTCTCAAAGTTCTTCAGGACGACAGACTCCTCAGAATACGCAGTGGCATTCGTCGCCACAGGGCCCAGTTCCACATTATACTCCCCGTCCTCTCCCTGTGTATCCGCATCAACAGAACTACCAACCTTCTCAGTATTCTCCTAAACAGCCCCAGATCCCCCAGTCAGCTTTTCGATCACCGCCGGCATCCCAGTGTCCTTCTCCCTTTGGCTCTCCTCAACACCAAGTTCAGCCTCCTCAGTTGAGTCATCAGAGTTCACATGTTTTCATGCCTCCGAGTCCTTCGACTGTCCCACCCCATCCCTATCAGCAGGCATCCCAGACTTTTCAAAAACAAGGCAGTCACTCTGTATCGTACCTTCCTCCTTTTGCTGGACCCAGTTTATCCAAAGGTTCCATGAATAAAATAGAAATCACAGTTGAGCCACCGCAAAGACCTGGGACTGCGATGAACAGAAGCCCTTCACCAATAAGTAATCAACCATCTCAACGAAACCAGCACCCGCTGTACACAGCCACTACTCCTCCTTCAAGCTCTCCATCCAGAGGTATGTCAGGTCAACCCAAACCTCCGTTTAGTGTTAATCCAGTATATATTACTTACACACAACCAACTGGACCTACAGGTGCACCAACACAGTCTCCTCGGGTCATGGTATCTCAGCCAAACCCAACCATTTTTAAAATCACAGTAGGTCGAGCACCGACTGAGAATCTTTTAAATTTAGTGGACCAAGAAGAGCGTTCTGCAGCACCAGAACCTATTCAGCCTATTTCTGTAATCCCAGGATCTGGAGGAGAAAAAGGAAGCCATAAGTATCAGAGAAGTTCTAGTTCTGGATCGGACGACTACGCTTACACTCAAGGTAAATGCTTCACCTTGCAACTTCTCCTGTTGTCAAATGGGTTTTCAGATTGATTTTGTTTTGGATTCTGGATGCAGAAGAATAGAAGTTGCACAGAAGTCATCTAGTGAGAGTGTTTCTTTTCCATTTCAAGGAGTTTGCTGGATTTCAGCATGAGAAGGGGAGTGATGCCTTTCTACTCAGTCCTTGTGAGGCCTCATCTTGAGTCATGTGTTCAGTTCTGGGCCCCTCATGATAGGAGAGACATGGAGATGCTGGAATGGGTCCAGAGCAGAGCTACC
>VZRI01008069.1:122161-155061 GCA_013397515.1 Upupa epops
GGGGTCAGGTTGTGTTTGTCAGTCCCTCAGGGACTGAGGGGTTGTGTTGGGGTGGGGATGGTTGAACTCGGTGATTGAGGAGGTCCTTTCCAACCAGGATTGTTCTGTGATTCTGTTTTATTTCAGGTCAAAGATGGGGATAGAAGGAGGTTAGTGTTATTGACACATCAACAAAGAATGATGTCGTTTCGGTTTTCTTAAAGTGAAATCTAACCTTCAGATTTTTCTTTTGTCAGAGTAAAGTGCTTTACAGACTTGACACACTTAGAACTGAGCAAATGAATCAGTGTGCAAGCAATCACACCCATCACTCAGTCATTTGGGGCAATGCCAGAACGATCAGCAGCAGCAGTGGCTTGAAAAAAGCACTTCATTTCTGGGTCTGTGTTTGGTACTGAGACTCTGTTCCTCCACGGCTCCTTCCTTTCCCTTTAGAGAGCTGAAGTGATGTTTGTAGTGTTGCCCCATAGTCCTTGATTTCTAACTTAGCTTTACATCTTTTGAGCAGCTCTAAGGCATTGAGATCTGTCCTGTGCTTGCTAGACCTGATTATTTAGAGAGAATCCACAACAGTGGGAAGTCTGTAACTCTTAGGCAATGTTCTTTGCTTGGTATCATTCCTACTACAGCTTTAGTAAAGTCAGTTATGTGAGATAACTAGAAGTAGCTCCCGTAACTAAGAAAAACCCCTAGAAATCTGGTTTTGCTTTTGTGTCTTTGAATACAGTTGTGTCTCTGGAAAACAAACCCAGTACAGCGGGTTAGTACACGCTGCTCAAGGCATCTGCTTTCCCAGCAGTACCTGCCAGTGCTGAGACACAGTTACAGCCTTGGGTGGTGCTGCGTGCTGAATTCTGGATGGAAATAGGTTGTAGAAGAATAAGTGTTGTACTTGTTACTACCAGAAAGGAGTCTGAAAGAGGAGAAGGCACTTAGCAGTAGTGGAAATCATGCAGCCTGATAACTGTACTTCTTTATTCCCCTCTTATTTTGTGGTCTCTTAAACTGTGCTTGCATGATGTATGCTACGTGAAAAAAGAGACTGTCTCTGTTCTGTAATACTAGTGTTTTCATCAGGGGAATGGTTTCCAGCTGGAAGAGGGAGGTTTAGACTGGAAGTCAGGAGTAATCTCTTCACACTGAGGGTGTTGAGACCCTGGATCAGGTTGCCCAGGGAGGTTGTGGCTGCCCCCTCTCTGGAAGTGTTCAAGGTTGGCTGGGGCCTTGAGCACCCTGGTCTAGTGGGTTGTGTCCCAGCTCATGGCAGGGGGTTGGAGCTGGCTGATCTTTGAGGTCCCTTCCAACCTGACCCATTCTAGGAATCTATGAATTATAAAACATCTGCTGTCACCCTTGGAGAGGATGCTCAGTGTTTGTGAATGAGTGGATCCATACAATATCCAAGCAGCAGTGCTACATCTTTGCACAGAACAGTCAACTGATGATAAACACAGGAGTTTCTCCTCTCCCCCAGTAAGTTGGGTCGCACTGTTGCTTATTTCCCTAGCTTTTTTAATGTAGTACCTAAATATGTTTGAAATCCTCTCTGGGTTTGCTTTGCCTGCATTAGGGGCGAAGAGTAGAGCAGGTGCTGGATGGTTCTTTGCATGAAGTAGCATTTTGCAGATACTACAACATCTTCAGATATTGAGTGGGTCACTAGAACACTGTTGTCCGAGTGATGTGCTTGTCTATAGACCCTTTTCTCTGTCCTCCTAGGCCTTAATCAGGTAAAAGCAGACAGATCAATAAGTGTTCAGCGTAGCACTAATTACCCTGGCCAGGTCTGTATCGTGGTGAAACACTGAGAGACACTTTTCCTACAGAAACTTCAACTTTATCTCTTTGGCTGCTCTGGGAGCCCAACACCAACCAGCTTGTGAGTCAGAAACGTCAGTGCCATGACAAAACCTATGAGAGTGAGTAAGAGCAGAGAGAGGTTAGAGGACAGCACATCAACTCTACAGTAGACATACAGATTCTGGAACACCAGACCTGCCCCCACACTTCATTTTCTGCTTGTCTCTCTAGTCTGATTCATCCAAGTTTTATAGTTTTGCCTGTGAGCCACTGGGGAATTCACAGTACTGAGAATGACGGTGTGCTCTGAACAACTGCAGTACTCTGAGCTCGGTATTGAGGGTCGCAGTACTCTGAGCTCAGTATTGAGAGTCACAGTACTCTGAGCTCAGTATTGAGAGTCACAGTACTCTGAGCTCAGTATTGAGAGTCACAGTACTCTGAGCTCAGTATTGAGAGTCACAGTACTCTGAGCTCAGTATTGAGAGTCACAGTACTCTGAGCTCAGTATTGAGAGTCACAGTACTCTGAGCTCAGTATTGAGAGTCACAGTACTCTGAGCTCAGTATTGAGAGTCACAGTACTCTGAGCTCAGTATTGAGAGTCACAGTACTCTGAGCTCAGTATTGAGAGTCACAGTACTCTGAGCTCAGTATTGAGAGTCACAGTACTCTGAGCTCAGTATTGAGAGTCACAGTACTCTGAGCTCAGTATTGAGAGTCACAGTACTCTGAGCTCAGTATTGAGAGTCACAGTACTCTGAGCTCAGTATTGAGAGTCACAGTAGTCTCTGAAGAGCTCAGTATTGAGAGTCACAGTAGTCTCTGAAGAGCTCAGTATTGAGAGTCACAGTAGTCTCTGAAGAGCTCAGTATTGAGAGTCACAGTAGTCTCTGAAGAGCTCAGTATTGAGAGTCACAGTAGTCTCTGAAGAGCTCAGTATTGAGAGTCACAGTAGTCTCTGAAGAGCTCAGTATTGAGAGTCACAGTAGTCTCTGAAGAGCTCAGTATTGAGAGTCACAGTAGTCTCTGAAGAGCTCAGTATTGAGAGTCACAGTAGTCTCTGAAGAGCTCAGTATTGAGAGTCACAGTAGTCTCTGAAGAGCTCAGTATTGAGAGTCACAGTAGTCTCTGAAGAGCTCAGTATTGAGAGTCACAGTAGTCTCTGAAGAGCTCAGTATTGAGAGTCACAGTAGTCTCTGAAGAGCTCAGTATTGAGAGTCACAGTAGTCTCTGAAGAGCTCAGTATTGAGAGTCACAGTAGTCTCTGAAGAGCTCAGTATTGAGAGTCACAGTAGTCTCTGAAGAGCTCAGTATTGAGAGTCACAGTAGTCTCTGAAGAGCTCAGTATTGAGAGTCACAGTAGTCTCTGAAGAGCTCAGTATTGAGAGTCACAGTAGTCTCTGAAGAGCTCAGTATTGAGAGTCACAGTAGTCTCTGAAGAGCTCAGTATTGAGAATCTCAGTACTCTGAGCTCGGTATTGAGAGTCACAGTACTCTCTGAAGAGCTCGGTATTGAGAGTCGCAGTACTCTCTGAAGAGCTCGGTATTGAGAGGCGCAGTACTCTCTGAAGAGCTCTTGGTATTGAGAGTCACAGTACTCTCTGAAAACCTAAGGCTGCTTAGTTATCACAGAATAATCTGTAATAGTGAGGGAAAAACCCAGTTTGGAACTAATGTCTGCAGGCTGGGGGGTCAGCTACTGCTGAGCAGCAGACACGCAGCGTGTCAGTGTTACCTTCTGATCTTACTTCTGGTATTTATTTTCTTGTCAGTACACCGTTCCTATAACTAGGTTGCTGCTTCATCCTGAGAAGCTGTCTCCTTGTACAGGTGCCTTTCTATTTTTGAGATGTGAAAGACCAAATGCAAAACGAGAAGCTTTGACCGAAAGGGTAATATCAACTTGCGTTCCTGTCTGAAATGTGGTTCTGTTCTGGAAATGACTTCGTTCTCAACTGTATCTCGTTTGGCATGAAAGCATCTTCACGCTGATACTTGACTGCATGATTAGGATCACCTCCGAAAAGGGCGCCCGCGAATCTTACGCATAAGTTAAGCGTTCGGTCGTCAAGATGATTGTGTGTTAGTAACTGTCTCTTCCGTGTGAAATATTAGCCTTGCTGCTGCATCAACGAGCGAGGATGGAGAGATTGGCGAAGGAACTGAAGATAGAGAAGGAAGAGCTCGAACGCCTGAAAGCCGAAGTCAACGGCATGGAGCATGATCTGATGCAGAGGCGGCTTCGCAGAGTTAGCTGTACGACTGCGATTCCAACAGTAAGCAATTTGTTAGTATTTTCCTTCAAGATCCAAATCTACTTTTCCAAGTGTTTTGCCATATTGCGGGGTATAAGCTCTCCAGTCTTTAGAGATGGGTTTTTAGAGGCTCTTGGCCTGTCACGAGGCAGCTCTTGTAGCCCAGGAAGCAGGTACGTGCCCCGACTTTAGCGCTGACAGCAGACCTGCGTGCATGAACTCTACTGCACCACAGAACCAACAGTTAGTTACTTTCCTAACAACCTGTGAAGGTAGAACCCAACGGCTAGGTACTTCCTCACAAGTCTGCCGAAGGAACCCGAGCTGTGTTCGTGCAGCAAGATTGCACTCCACAAGAAAGAAAGGGCTTTGTTACACTGAGGTATCTTACTTAGAATGTGCAGGAGGCACCAAGCAGCTTTTCAGTGGGGGTGCTGGCTCGAGCAGTAGGCACCTCTCTTGTTTCCATGCTGGTTCTTTCTATCAGTGAGACTTTCTCCTGTAGGTGACTCTAGCCCTCTGTTAATCTGAGAAGAGAATTTATCTGACTGAACAAAACGTCTGCTCTGGGCAGTTGTTAGCCAGGTCAGTTTGGATGCACTCACTCTCTGGATGCAGAGAGCACACCAGATGTGTGCTGGAAGGCACAGTGAGGGCTGTTAGCTGCTGAACGAGCGTGGCTGCTCTCTGTTTTGCCTGTCTCAGGGCAGTGTTTGGCAGGTATCTGCCTGGGAGGCACACATCGGCGCTGGCTGTGTGTGCAGGGATGGGGCTAGGAAAGCCAAAGCCCAACAGAAGTGTAATCTGGATGGGCTGACAAAGTCACCGCGAGTGTTAACACTCACAGCTGCTACGTTGCACGCCTTTAGCATCCCAGTAATGTAGGGTTTCTTAATGCTATGCAAATACATGGACCTAAACAGCTGATTATTCTGTTAGGAATAATTACCACCTTGCAACCCTGAAGGATCTAAACACGCTGGGCTACAGGGTTTGGCGTGGTTGGGCTCCTGGGGGTGATGCAGATAAAATGCTGACCAGACTGGGTTACAATCCGGTGCTAATTAATGTGAGCTGCAGCCCAGCCTCTGTTTCCTGTGGCAGGTGGAGTAGCAGAGTTTTATAAGGTATATAGCTGACAGTTTTGAGCTCAGCTGTGTCATCTTACTAATGAATCCTGCTATTCAGTACATCTTCCATTGTTGTCTCTTTGTTTTCCTGTTCAAAGAGCAACAGAAAAGGGAATAAAGGGGGTGGGGGGAATGGGACAGCAAGTAGAACCTTGACTTCCCTCTCCCCCTTACCTGTACTCAGTTTCTAAGGAGGCTGTTAACACACAGCTAGCTGGGTGATTTCTGTGTCAGATAAGATGCTGACCTTCCCACAGTTACTATTTTGGGTTGTTTCTTTCTAGCCCGAGGAAATGACCAGATTGAGAAGTCTCAACAGACAGCTCCAGATAAATGTTGACTGCACACTGAAAGAAGTTGACCTCCTTCAATCTAGAGGTACAGAATGAATAGTCTTTTACGAGCATAATCTAGATATGGGTGGGTGTGCCAGTCTGCTGGAGGGTAGGGAGGCTCTACAGAGGGATCTGGACAGGCCGGATAGATGAGTCGAGGCTAATTATTTGAGTTTCAAGCATGCCAAGGGTCCCACACTGAGGTTACAACAACCCCATGCAATGCTCCAGCCTGGGAGGAGAGCGGCTGTTGTACAGAAAAGGACCTGGAGGTGTTGGTGAACAACCAGCTGAATGTGAGCCAGCACTGTGCCCAGGTAGCCAAGAAGACCAACAGCATCCTGACCTGTGTGTGTGAAACAGTGAGTCCAGCAGCAGTAGGGAAGAGCTTGTCCCCCTGTACTTAGCACTGGTGGGGCTGCACCTGCAATACTGAGTTACAAACCTCTTAACTCCCCTTACTCCCAGGACATTGAGGTGTTGGAGTGTCCCTGGGGTGAAGAGTCTGGAGAGCAACTGCTGTAAGGGGAGTGTCTGAGGGAGCCAGGGTTGTTTAGCCTAGAGAAAATGAGACTGAGGTACTCACACCTTCCTGCTTTCTACAGCTACCTGAAAGGAGGTTGTAGAGATGTGGGTGCTGGTCTTCTCTCCCAGGGATGAAACCTGGGATGAAACTGCATCAAGTTGCACCAGAGGAGGTTTGGGTTGGACACGAGGAAGGAATTCTTCATCACGAGGGTGGTCAAGCATTGGAGCAGGCTGCACAGGGAAGTGCTGGAGTTGCCATCCCTGGGGGGCATTTCAGAGCCTGTAAGGACAGGGTTAAGTGGTAGACTTGGCAGTGTTGGGCTAACAGATGCCCTCACAAATGTCAAGGTCTTTTCAACCTAAGATGTTCATATAACATCTGCTTCGGGGTGGATATTGGACTCTTACTCTCGGCAGCAGCTTAACCTCAAGAAATTCATCTTCAAAAGGTCTTTTCCAGTTGCAGCTGATGGCTTGGTAATATTTCTGTGGGGCGAGTTAAATTTCACCGCTGAGAAAGCAGCGATGGAAGTGACTTTGGCAGGGCTCTGGGTGTCAGCTGGAACCGAGGAGGTTCCACATCAAGAGGAGAAGAAGCTTCTTCCCGGTGAGGGTTGCAGAGCACTGGAAGGGGCTGCCCAGGAGGTCTCCCTCCCTGGAGACATTTAAAACCTGGACTGTTCCTGTGTGACTGGATCTAGGGCATGCTGCTGCGGCACAGGGATTGGACTGCATGGTCTTCCGAGGTCCCTTCCAATCCCTAACAGTCTGTGACATAGACGAGACCGAGCCCAGTCCTCCTTTTTCTGCTAACAGTGTGTCCTACAGAAAGATTTTTGCTTTCATGTGTTTTCAAAGCAACACAGAAAAGAGCTGACTCTTCCAAATGGGATTATCCTGCTAAAAGCCACTAGAATCCATGCAGAACTGGAAATGTGTGATAAAAAGCTCATACAGAATGGGGTGACAAAAAGATGTCTAGTACGACGCGTGAAGCTTCTGGATGTTCATGTCACCAGCACGGGCCTGTAAATCACGTCTCAGTTAAGCTTCTCTTTCCTTTCTGACAGGGAACTTTGATCCCAAGGCCACAAGTAACTTCTATGATAACATAGAGCCTGGTCCTGTTGTGCCACCAAAGCCATATAAAAAGGGTGAGTGAGCGGATGGCTGTCGGGTCTGCTGGATGCTACAGAGTGATCTGGACAGGCTGGGTCAATGGACGGAGGCCACTGGGACAGGGCCAAGGGCAGGGTCCTGCACTTTGGCCACAAGAACCCCCTGCAGAGCCACAGACTGGGGGAGGAGTGGCTGGAGAGCAGCCTGGCAGAGGGACCTGGCAGTAATGGTCGACTACTGGCTGNGGGAAAGGCTGATGAGGAGAGGCTGAGGGAGCTGGGGGTGTTCAGCCTGGAGAAGAGGAGACTCAGGAGGGACTTTCTCCCTCTCTATAACTACATGAAGGGAAGTTGTAGACAGGTGGGGGACAGGCTTTTGTCCCAGGCAACAAGATGAGAGGGCAGGGCCTTAAGCTGCACCAGGGGAGGGTTAGGTTGGATGTTAGGAAGCCCTTCCTCACAGAAAGGATGATCAGAGCCTGGACTGTGATAGAGTCCCCATCGCAGGAGGTGTTGAAGGACAGCCTGGCTGTGGCCCTGAGTGCCCTGGTCTGGCTGCTGGGGTGATGCCAGGTGCTGGGCTGGGCTGGAGGAGCTCAGAGGGCTTTGCCAGCCTCAGGGATTCTGTGATTCCATAGTACTGTAAATATTTGGAATTCAGGAGCAGAACCAGAGCTGCTTTAGCAGGTGACAAATGCAGCAGTGTCATGGTGCCTGCTGTCCCTCTCTTCTGAAATCAGTCAAAGGAAAACACAATCGATCGATTTCTTCACTCATTTCATTTCAGAACATCAAAACAGCTCCAAGCAGACCCCACGGACTCAGCCAAGAGACGAAGACTTCGAGGGGGCTCCGTGGAATTGCGATAGCTGCACCTTTCTAAATCACCCAGCACTGAATCGCTGTGAGCAGTGTGAAATGCCGCGATAAACCCGGGTTGACAACGGCCTCTCAAGCCGACGACCGAGGGAGAAGGAAGCATGGGGAACCTTTCAGTCCATCTGCCCGGCCTTTGCTAGTCAACAATCTTCCTATTGCAAGGGATGGGAGCGATGCGTGAAGACCCTTCTGCTTGTGCTACACTGAAAATGAATTCACGAGGGGGGGTTGAGGCTCTTTCTCATCCCCGGCGCAGTGAGCGAAGCAGAAAACGAATCCTGAAAACGTCCCGGGATTCCTTTTTGGGGAAGGAATGTAGACGGGAAAGCAGACAACCGCCGGTGTTTTAGTCCCGCGGTTGTAGTGGCTCTGAAATCAAAACCAAAAGCGCTTTGGTTTGGGTTTTTAATTGAAATTCTAGGACTCTTAGGACTGGTGTGAACCTCTCCCCTTCGCCAGAGACACTGAAGAGCCAGAGCTGACTGAGCCTGGCCACAGCTAGCTGGAGAAACCAAGGCTCCCTGTGCTTCTAGATTGTAAGCTACTGAAACAATAACCCCGAACCCCAGGGGAAAACACAAGGATCCGTTTCTTGCGACGCGTAAACAAAGCCAGGAGAGAGGGGGGGGTTGTAACTGCTGCTTTTCTTTTCAGGGTAACTTATGTCTACAAATCATTGCTGTTCAGGACAGTAACCTGAGGTGACTAAAGGAGAGGCATTACAGGGAGGTTTTAATCGGGGTGGGGGGGATCCTTTACCATCCCTGTTAGCTTGTGCAGTGCTCAGCTGGCTGTGTCGGCAGCGGTAATAAAGCGAGGACGAGTTGGGCTGTGTTCCAGGTGGAAAACACTGCTGCTTGCTTTTACGAGGCCTCCGCCTTCCCAAGCTAAAAGTAGGCTTTTCCGTACAGCGATCCTCGCAGCCCCTGCTCGTTGGCCAGCTCCTCAGAATTCGGTTTGTAGGATGAGCTCAGCCGCGCTTGCGGAGAAGAGTTTGTCCCCAGTTCCTTAGGCCTCTTCACCTTCCGCCGTGTGGAGAATTCCTGATGTTTACAGCACAGGTACCTTGTGCCCCAGTTCCACGTTAGCGGAGGAGCCGATTCCTCAGTTAGCTCTGCAGTGCAGGTTTCTTTGCACATCTTTAATCAACCAGCGGGTATCAAACAGCGGCCGTCAGCTCCCGGAGGGAGGACACCCCGTGTTCTTGTCGTCATGAGCAGGAACCCCTTTGCTGTAGGTGGAAGAACACGAGTCCTGCAGCCGGTACTTTGATGCCTATGAAACACTGTACTATCCAGGCGATGTTGGATGGGTTTGGATGCCTCAGGTTGCTGGAATAAAGCACTCGATACTTGTGAAATCCACCTTGGTTCTGGGCAGCTGAATGCTTACCTTACCCAACCCTGCCACCGACTAGCATGTCCTCCCGCGCTGGCCACGAGCCATCGCCACGCTGGCCACGAGCCATCGCTGCGCACGCGAGTTGCTTTCCAGCTTAGTTGGAGTGGCGAGCAAACGCCTCGGCTGAGTTGCGGCGCCACGTGCTAGGGCTAAACCTCACCAGGAGAGATTCAAGTTGTCCTTAGCTCCCGGTAGCCACGTCCGGACGGCCGGTTGCCGTCACTCACCCGATGCCGTGCTGAGCTGTGTCTGAAGCCGGCTCGAAAACCACGCTGCGTCTGTAAGGGGTGGGCAGAGGGAAGCTCGTCCCGACGGCCTTGCTCAGTCTGGTGTCTTCTCTCCCAGCAGTCCTAAGAATAGCAGTAAGAAGCAGAGCGGGATGTCGGGCGAGGAGCTGGTGTTGCAGCTGGCGTGCTTCAACCCTGCACTAACGACATCTTCACCAGTCTGAAGGAGCTAGGAGCTCAGGCAGAGAGGAGCAAAACCGAGTCAGAGGCGTCGGCCCTTCCCTCCTCCCTTCCCTGTGATGCAGGTATTAACGGTTGTTCGTGTCAGTGGGCACTGGGACAGCTGGAGAACAGGGGCAGAGTCGTCGGAGCTAGGAGAGGCAGCACTACTGCTGTTCCATCATGAACCACTCAAGCGATACCAGTAGCTTCCTGGCTTTTCTCTCGTGATGCCTTTGCGGTCCCGTTATCTCCGTTTTTGTTTGCAGTTGAGTTCTAGGGGGGAATCTACCCCGTTCTCCTGGAGCAGTTGAGATCTAGGAGGGTATCTACCCCGTTCTCCTGGAGCAGTTGAGATCTAGGAGGGAATCTACCCCGTTCTCCTGGAGCAGTTGAGATCTAGGAGGGTATCTACCCCGTTCTCCTGGAGCAGTTGAGTTCTAGGAGGGTTTGTGCTGGATAACAAACTGATGACGACTGAAATGACAGCAAGGGAGGAGAGGTGTCTCGTGCATCACTGGAGTTGTGCTCTTTTCCCACGGAAGAGATGACCCTCTGCGTGGGGAGAGAGAGGGGGGGTGGAAAGAGTCAGGAAACGCCAGCCAGTGATTCCCTCAATCACACGGAGAGCTGCTAATCCTCACAGCTTCACCAGAGGAAGAGAAGGAAGGCTTCTTCTAAGAGAGCACTGCTTGCAGATGAATTCCTTCCTCCCAGTTGTTTCACTTGGGGCTTTCAATCGCTCTTACTTGTGTGAAAACCCCCCTCCTCCCCCCAAAACCAATCCCTCCTGCAGTTGGGCTTGTAAACACCCCTCTGCAAACATCCCCCGTAAAGCCCTCCCGTGGGGCTTGAGTATCTCTAGTTAGACTGGAAGCTGTGTTGGGAATACTGGGGGTAGCTGTTGCCCAGCTGAGAGCAGGTGAGGCCGTTCCCCCCCTCCCCGTCTGAGTGCAAGGCTGGGTTGCTGCAGTGTTTACGGAATGGACTTGACCCCTGCACCCAGGGTGCCTGCCTCGCGTTGACCTCGCAGGGACAGCCAGGCAGTCAACGTGAGCTCCCTGTTCTCCACTTCCAGCCAGCTTGGTTTATGTTTACCGTGCTCTTGGGCTGGGTTCCCTCTGGCTACTGTGGCTCCTCAAGGGTCTCTTCAGAGCAGGGCTTGGGTGAGGCGATTCAGCGTAGCCAACAGCCCTCCCCACCTCGGGATCGGCCTTTAATTCGCCGGAGGTAGGAGTCTCGTTGGAGGGCAGCGGGGAAGGCGGGGGGAGAAGTCAAGCCAGAGGAAGTCCTTTGTAAAACGTA
Organism: Upupa epops; assembly: GCA_013397515.1. Taxonomy (NCBI): domain Eukaryota; kingdom Metazoa; phylum Chordata; class Aves; order Bucerotiformes; family Upupidae; genus Upupa; species Upupa epops. The sequence continues at coordinate 133,361 of VZRI01008069.1, forward strand.
GTCGTAGAGCGGGCCGAGTCGTCCGTCCGAGTGGCTGTGGGGTGTGCGTGTGCGTGCGATTCCCTGGAGAAAGGGGAGCTGTGGTGACAAGGTGTAATAATTCTTCGAAGAGCTGGTCTCAGTCCTTTCCTGATGATGATGATGATGATGTGCTACTCCATCTCTCTTCTGTTGTTGTTTTTAGAAGAAGATCTTCCCTTCCCGTTGCTTTATCAGTTACCCATCTCTCCCTTCCATTCCTCAACCCTTCGGATACTGATTGTAACCCCCACCCCTTGAAACTGAAATGAAAAGACTTGAAATGGGGAGGAAACAATGAAGAATGTTGGGGTTTTAATAGAAAACGAATGTGAGGCTATGAAATACTGGCTAAAACCACTGAGCAGCAGTCTGAGACTCAAACAAACGCAGCAGGGGGAAGGCCGTCCCTCCTGGGACAGCCCCAAGCACTGCCTCCACTCCCTCGGCACGCCGGGGTTGACCCGCTCCGTCCCGCGGTGACTCCACATCCCCGGGAGCCCCAAGAGGAGCGCGGCTCCCTCCCGGAGCGGCTGTGCTGCTGCGTTTGTTTGGTGCCAGGCTGGACCTCCTGTCTGTCTCCAGATCCCTTCGGCTTGGAGGGGGCTTTGGTTGCTGTTTACTTCCCTACCCAGCCATACGGATCGTTCTCTCTCGAGCGCTGGAGTTCACGCAATACCAGGCAACCCTGGGTTTTCAGGGCCTTGGAACCCCAGTTTCAACATCAAACAACCCCCTCCTTGTGGAAAAAAGAACCCCCCCCTCCGTGTTCTTGACCCTTATTTATTTATGGTGGCTCCGCTGTATCTAACCCCTCGTTCCTGCTGTGTGAATCCCCGTGCCCCCCTTTTTTCTCTCGTTACGCCCCCCCCCAAACCAAGACACTCTCGTTTCGCCCCGTATATACGGTGTCTCCATCTGTGTACGCTGTGAGTGACCCTACTCGCCCCAGATGACGTTGTATACGAGCATTCAGAGGCTGTGCATGCATGGTACCTCCAGACAGTGCAAACTCCTCAGTTGCAGGTTCCTGCAGAAATAAGTTAATAAAACTATGCGAACGTCACGTCCTGCACTTGGTCTCTCTCTCTGTCTGGGGGGTAGGAGCTCTGCCAGGCGGGCGCTGGTCTTGCTTTCACAGTCCAGAGGTTTCTGGGCTGCTCAGCTGAGGGCAGAGCTTTGTTTCAGGGGCTCTGGATTTCTCTCTTGGTGATGGATGTGAATGGAGAGGGAGGGATTGGAGACTCCTTGTTGATGCTGATGGAGAGGGGAAGGATGGGGGTCAGGAGGAAGGAGCCAGGCTCTGCTCAGGGGCACCCAGTGCTGCGACAAGGGGCAACAGCTGGAACAGAGCAGGTTCCACATCAAGAGGAGAAGAACCTTCTTCCCAGGGAGGGGCCCGGAGCCCTGGAAGGGGCTGCCCAGGGGGTTGTGGAGTCTCCTTCTCTGCAGACGTTCCAGCCCCGCCTGGCTGTGTTCCTGTGCCACTGGGTCTGGGGGATCCTGCTGTGGCAGGGGGATTGGACTGGATGATCTTTCCAGGTCCCTTCCAGCCCCGAATGCTGCTTCTCCTGTGTTTGATTCAATCAGCTTTCCTCTGGTAACCGTCTGGTTTAGTTCCAGCCCCAGCTGCTGCGTCTGCAAAAGCCCTCCTTCACCCCGAGGAGTAAGACAGCATCAAAGCAGCGTCGCTGTGGCAACGCAGGGCTTTGACATCCCTTCCCACCTGGAATGTCAGTGCAGCCAGCAGAAGCAGAGCTCTGAGCACCGCTGGGCAATCACTTCCCTCCTGCTGCTCCTCTCATCCAGCCACTGGGCAGGGCCGAGCTGCACAGCCAGGAGTCCCTGCAGCAGGTATCTGCAGCTGAGCAGTCACAGCCCTCTCCCATGACAGCTGCTGCAGTCAGCCTTAACTGCAGCCTAGCACAGGACTCACCCTGCTGTGTCCTCCGTGCTGCCTGAGAGCCCAGAGCTGGACCCAGCGCTCCGCATGCACCTCATCAGGGTTGGTTAGAGAGGAAGGGTCAGCTCCCTTGTCCTGCTGCTGCTGCTTCGCTTGATGCAGCCCAGGCTTCTGCTGGCTGTCTTCTGGCAGCTGCTGCTTCCACTCGGGGATGGCCAGGACTCCCAAGCCCTTTCCTGCCAGTCCCCAGCTCCTGGGGTCCCTTCCAGCACCCTGACTGACTCTGCGTGGCCCAGCGAAGGACAAGGCCATGTGAAAGGAAGACACTGGAGTCTCTCGAGCAGAGGAAGTCTGATGCTGATGACGCATTCCCCAAGGTTTCTGTGCCCATAGGACATTTAAATCCCTTCTCTTTTTTGGGTGGAGGGAGAAGTGTTTGTTTCTGGCTCACACAGCTGGATTCAGTCCTAGAGCCCAGGGTTGATGGCAAGCACTGGGCACACAGGGTCCAACGGGAAGGCACAGAGACAGAGCCAACAGGCACGCTCCATGCACATCCCCTCAGCACGCAGACGCAGCCACATGCTTCCTTCTTGGAACCCTCGTGGCTACCCCTACAGCAGGGGTTTCTGTTCTGTCCTTCCCCCAGGGAGAACAAAACCCATCGGGCTCTCTGGCCCCACCAAGCTCGAGAGCTCGAGGTCAGACCTGCACTGCACCCGCGCTCCTCCTCGCTGTTCTACCTGAGTTCCTGCTTTTCCCAGATACGGGAGGATTGAGGGGATGCAACTGCTGCTCCAGCGTCTCCAAGGGGATTGATGGGATGTGGCTGTGTATCTCTGCAAGTGAAAGCAGTGCCTGTGAGGGGATCAGAGAATCCTTAGGGATCAGAAGGACCTGGAAAGATCACCCAATGCAATCCCTCTGCCACAGCAGGATCCCCCAGACCCAGTGGCACAGGAACACAGCCAGGCGGGGCTGGAACGTCTGCAGAGAAGGAGACTCCACAGCCCCCCTGGGCAGCCTGGTCCAGTGCTCTGGGACCCTCCCTGGGAAGAAGGTCCTGCTGAGATTGAGAGGGAACCTCCTCTGCTCCACGGGAGGGTTAGGTTGGATGTTAGGAAGCCCCTCCTCACAGAAAGAGTGCTCACACGAATGGACTGCCCAGGGAGCTGGTGGAGTCCCCGTGTCTGGAGGTGTTGAAGGACAGCCTGGCTGTGGCCCTGAGTGCCCTGCTCTGGCTGCTGTGCTGCTGTCAGGTGCTGGGCTGGGCTGGAGGAGCTCAGAGGGCTCTGCCAGCCTCAGTGACTCTGTGAGGACCAGATGATCCCCAGACTACCAGGCTGGAAGAGGATGCTCTGCCTCGTATAAAGACCACGAGTGAAAACGCCCCTGAAAGATGCCGTGCAAGCCACACGCTGACCGCTCACGTCCGTTTATTGATGGCATTTTGATACCAAGGGCCTGCGATTTCTCGAGTAAGAATTTATAAATCTGCTCATTTATAGAAAAAACCCAAATCACAGCTTCACAAAGAGTTTGTTCCCCTCCCTCCCCTCAACCACAGATTTCAACGACGTCGGCAGAGAGTGAAGAGCGACCTGAAACCTCTTAAGAACCATTTGCCATCGCAATTGAAGAGAGAACGGTCGGTTTAGTCGGTGAAAAAGGAAGAGGCATCGCGTTTCTCGGGAGAGAGAAATCAGAAAAGCAGCAAATAAACATTCCCTCTCCTACTCGTTAACCTCTACGTACCCGCCGCGGCCCGCGACAGCAGGGGCAACGCTTCACCGGCGCTCGGTCCCAGCTTCAGTGCTTCAGGCGTGCAGTGCCTGGGGGGTTTGCAGCCCTTGCTCCTCGGGGAGAGGTGGGATCAGCTCCACCTCAAGCTCAGGAGCACCTCTGGCTTCTTCCTTCACCTCTCCAGTGCAAATCGGAAACCCCAGCCGGTTCAGTCATTGCACCTCGCGGTCGCCTCGTTTCCGAGAGCCAAGGGGTTTGAAGCACAGGGGGGGTTCACCCCTCGTGCCGAAGGGTCTTAGTGCAACCCCGGGCTGACAGACGCTGCTCCTCTTGCTAAAAGTCACATTTCCAAAGGTCATTGCACTTGGTAATGAAGAGGCAGTTCCTAGGGATCTGATGTTAAACAGAGGGACCTGAAGTCCTGTGCGGTCCGGTCGCTTCGGACACCCCCCCCCTACCTAACATCTCTTGCAAAACGAGGCCTCTCATCCGAGTTCAACGAAGACAAACAGCCTCTGCTCGAGACTCTCGGTTTAAAAGACAAAACCTGTTGGGAACCACCAGGCAAAAAGGCTCCCTTTGGCTCCTCCTGCGCTTCACCGCAGTCCTGAGACTCCTCTCCTCGTGCCCGCGTCGCTCCTGTCCCACCCCCCTGATGCTACGTGACGGCGTGCTGTCTGTGACCCGACAGACGAGAGGCAAGCTGAGGGCTACTGCCTCCCCACTCCTTTACCAGCGGAGGACCGGCGGAGTGGAAGTGGGTGCTGTCACCTGGGGCTTCCCGTGGCCTTGGGAGCTGCCGGGCGCTTGCTCTTCCTATCCAGCACCTCGGGCTGTGCTCGGCGACAGCTGAGCGGACACGGGAACGGGAAGGGAGGGGTTGGTCCCTGAGATCACACTACGTGAGAACTACAGCGCCCAGAACCCGAGTGGACCCTCTTGAAGGAGAACCAAGGCAGCTTCAGCTTCCCAGGTCGAACAGATCGCGACGCAACTGTGGTGAAGCAGGACGGCTGAACGCGCGGGCAGGCTGAGCGCGTTGTTCGGAGCAGCTCCGGGTACCAGCTGCTAAGGACGAGCAGCTCAGCTGCCCCGTCCAGCCATGCGCTGTCCGGTTCGTCCTTCCAAGCTGACACAGAAGCACAACGACATCAAGGGCACGAAACGTGGCCGTAACCGAACCACCTAGTGACTCCTTTCCCTCTCTAAGGGTTGACTTAGTGTCGTCAACGGGCCAGCGGCCTGCAGATGGCACAGGCCAAAGCGAACTCTTCAATCTGTAACGGACCAGCAGACAGCGCTCGCTGGACCACGTCAGCCAGCGCTTCGTTGCCAAGCCAGTGGCAACTAGTGCTGCTGCCAGTGCGCCCCGAGCTAGTGTTTAGAAGGTTTGTACCGTTGAAGGCGTTTCAGACCAGTGGCCACTAGAGCAACCGTCTTTGGCAACAAAGGGAGGAGCAGCTGGAAGAGCCGTGCGTCGCTTACGCCGCGCGCTGCAGGAAGCACCAGCTCCTCGACAGGAAAGCTAAGGCTCTGTCATCCTCCTGAAGCCGTGCCACCGTCTTCCTCAAACAAAGCTAGGGCTCGTGAGACTGTGGAGAATGAGAGAGTCCACCAAGGCCTCCAGGGCGGTTTGAGTTCATGGGGAAGGGAGCAGAGTAACGAAGGGCTGAGGACTGAAGCGTCAGCGTTCCAGCTGCAGGGGCTGGCAGCAGATGGGTTCGTGACTGGATACCATCACACTGTGCTGGAATCTCTTCAGACAGCAAACCAAAACGAAACCAAACCATCAGCTGCATCCAGAGGGTCCACTAAGCAGTCTCATTTACCAGAACCTTAAACAAGAGAGAAGGCGCGTTAGTACCGGAGAGCTAGCAACGCTCTGCAAGGCCGCCGAGCCGTGGGGAGGGATTCAGCACAGCCACCTCTTGTTTTCATGGGTGCAGCGATAAACCCTGGGACACGGGACAAGCCAGCGGGTGTGGGGGGTGTCGGTAGGAGACCACGCTCTCAGGATGGGTAAATTTTTAACAAGGACTGAAGGAAGGTGCTTGGTTCATCGCCCTGATTCCTCGAATCAGCAGGGATCGGGAGGGACCTCAAAAGAAGGTGAGCTCAGCTTCTGGAAATTGAGGGAGGGTGATTGCAGAGAGGTCCCCGTACTCGAGTTAGTATGGGATTTGTCAGTAGCTGCCACGAGGCGAGGAACTAACCAAGAGAAAGCACCAAAACCCCCGGGGGTTTTAAAGGGAGGGGAATTTCCTGGTGCTGGCACCTTATGCTGGGAGAATGGAGCTGTTTTATAGCCCAAGTGTCACCCACATGGAGCCAGTCCACGCTTGGGAGGTGACTGTGGGCGTGCACAGGCATTTCTTTAACTCAAACAGAACATGGAATCACCATCAGGGAATCCTCAGGGCTGGAAAGGGTCTCCAGGATCACCAAGTCCAGCCCTCAGCCCAACAGCTCCCCAACCCCTAGATTGAGGCCTCAAGGGCTCTAGCTACTCAGTTTTTCAACCCCTCCAGGGATGGGGACTCCACCACCTCCCTGGGCAGCCTGGTCCAGTGCTCAACTACTCTCTCAGCACAGAGCTGCTTCCCAAGATCCAGTCTAACCCTCCCCTGATGCAGCCTGAGGCCATTGCTCCTCATCCATCATTAGGAATTGGGGAGAATTTCACTGCAAGCTCCGGTTAGGTAGCTGTAGAGAGCACGGAGATCTCCTCTCAGCCTCCTCTTCTCCAGACTAAACAACCCCAGTTCCCTCAGCCACTCCTCACAGGGCCTGTTCTCCCCCCCTCTCCCCGTCCTCATTGCCCTTCTCCAGCCCCTCAATGTCCTCTGATCCTGGGGTGACCCAGTACTCAAGGTGCAGTTCCATGAGTACAGGGGTACCATCACCTCCCTGCTCCTGCTGGTGACACTGTTCTCACCTAACTCCCACCCCCAAAGAACCACAGCTCTAGACTACTTGGAAAGCTGAGGTGGGACTGATGGGAGAGGCTGTCTCTATGAAACAAACGTGGCTAACAGAGGTGGCTGCAAACCTTCACGGGACTTAGCATCAGGAGGAAGGAGCCAGGCTCTGCGCAGGGGCACCCAATGCCAGGACAAGGGGCATCTGGTGTCAGCTGGAACAGAGGAGGTTCCACATCAAGAGGAGAAGAGACTTCTTCCCCATGAGGGTACCAGAGCACTGGAAGGGGCTGCCCAGGGGGGTTGTGGAGTCTCCCTTGCTGGAGGGGTTTCAAACCCTCCTGGGCTGTTCCTGTGTGACTGGATCTAGGGGCTCCTGCTGTGGCAGGGGGATTGGGCTGTGTGCTGTGCACAACAGCTTCACTAGTGGAATGCAGCAGAATGTCAGCTCTTTCTCCCCTGGGAGAGATAAAAAAAGAAAGATGATAAAATGAAGTCCCAGTCCTTTTCCTGCTTTGGTGGAGTTCTGCCACGATGCAAGGAAAGGCCGTAGTGACTGCTCTGCACATTCAGTTATCAGGTGCTGGGTGTTTGAGAGGGCAGGCAGGCAGCAGTGCCAGGAACAGGGATTTGCCCTGTCAGGGCTGCCTGTGTCGCCACAGCAGATTTTCCCTTTGCAGTTGTTATAGAACCGTGTCCCTGCCCCGCAGACACTCGCTCCACAGCGGCGCTGCCGTGCGAAGCCTACTGCTGTTTCAGCACGCGAAGGACGAGTTCAACCCGCAGTAGATTCAGTCTTCCTGTCTACTACACTGGTGACTGCGGTGGAGGTCCAGGGTTTCATCAAAGATAAAATGTAGTAGGTGAATGAGGTCATGGAATTCCTGTAGTAACTTAGAAGGAAAGTCTGCTCAGCCACCCCTGGCTTTTAGAAGCCAAAGGGTAATTACCAGAGGGGATATCTGCTGCAGGGCTGCTTTCCCTTCAATCAGCAGCACAAACTCTGTCTATCGTGTTCTACCCTAACTCACGTGCGGGGAACCCTCCTCAACCTGATGCGACTCTGGGTTAGGCAGCATGGCTTTTGAAACAAGAAGAGCTGGATGTTTCTTGTAGCTTCAACTGTCCCCAGCCTTCCTGTGTAAATAATAAACCAGCAGTGGTATATATACATTAACTACTGCTATACTATATAGCTAGAGAGAGAGAGAGAGAGTAGTAGTGTGTGTGTGTGTGTATATATATAGATGAAATAGTAGTAGTATATAACTACAGGACTACTGCTATATACATGTATATAATGGCAGTATATAACTATACTGAGATATACATGTATATAATGGTAGTAGTATGTAACTATAGAACCACTGCTATATATATATATATATATATATAATAGTAGTAGTAACTATAGAACTACTGATATATATATGTAGTAGTATATAACTACAGAACCACTTCTATATACTACTATTATCTATATATGTATAGAACTATAGAACTACTTATATATACCAGTATTATATACATATATAACTACAGAATTACTGCTATATACATATCTATAATATATATATCTATAATATATATATTACATTATATTAATAGTAAATAACTAATGAACTACTGCTATATATATAAAATAGTATATAACTATAGAACTACTGAGATATATATGTATATAATAGTAATAGTATAACTATAGAACTACTAATATATATAATAGTAGTAGTATTTAACTATAGAACTACTAATATATATAATAGTAGTAGTATTTAACTATAGAACTACTGCTATATATATAATAGCAGTAGCATGTAACTATAGAACTGCTGAAATATAATAGTAGTAGTATATAACTATAGAACTACTGAGATATATGCTAGTATTATATACATATATAACTACAGAATTACTGCTATATACATATCTATAATATATATATCTATAATATATATATTACATTATATTAATAGTAAATAACTAATGAACTACTGCTATATATATAAAATAGTATATAACTATAGAACTACTGAGATATATATGTATATAATAGTAATAGTATATAACTATAGAACTACTAATATATTTAATAGTAGTAGTATTNAGAACTACTAATATATATAATAGTAGTAGTATTTAACTATAGAACTACTAATATATATAATAGTAGTAGTATTTAACTATAGAACTACTGCTATATATATAATAGCAGTAGCATGTAACTATAGAACTGCTGAAATATAATAGTAGTAGTATATAACTATAGAACTACTGCTATATATAGGTATATAAATATAACAGTAATAGTATAACACTATAGAACTATTGCTATATACATATATACTACTATTATATTTATATATATAACTATAGAACTACTGCTATATATAGGGATATAAATATAACAGTAGTAGTATTTAACTATAGAACTACTGCTATATATAGGGATATAAATATATCAGTAATAGTATAACACTATAGAACTATTGCTATATACATATATATAAATATAGTAGTAGCAGTATAACACTACAGAACTACTGAGATATATATATATACACACACACACAAGCAATAGCTGCAGATAGAGTCCACTGAAAACAGCAGCTATGGGGGTTGTGAAGGCCACACTGAGTGGAGATGAAGTATGTTTTCCAAGCTTAGGGAAGGGAGGAGAAATCTCCCTTGGTTTTTAAGAGTCCCAGCAGTGTCAGCGTAGCTGTTTCCATGCAGGTCAGTGATTAGTGCTGTTTAGAGAGCATTAAACCCAGAATTGCAGCTGCTCAGCTGCCCACTTAGCATCGGTCTCCGGATAATTTTAGGTGTCCTTCACGTGGTGAAGAACCTGACGTGGAATTCACATTCAGGTGGTTTAGTTCAGCTTGTTAAAAATTTACCCACTTATGTAGAGCTGGCTTTACTGTTTGTGATCAAGACTGCTCTTGTTTACGGACTCTCAAGTTAACGAATCCATTCCGATCCGTCTGCTGGGTTAGATTTTTGTCTAGCACCAGGTGAGCTGGAGTTTAGTTCCTCTGGAAGCTCAGGCAGTCACTTCCATGCAAGAAACAACAAGTGAATAGTTAATTCAGGCTGAATGAGTAGACACAAAACACAAACACATCATCAGAGGAGCATGCTGAGTCCTCCACTGGCTATTTCATCAGCACCCCCTTGCCCGTCTGCCAGAACCCAAAGAAAGAGAGGAACCTAAACGACCACCCCAAAAAAACTTAGTGAGCAGCAGCGAAGTGACACTGTCAGCTGTTTTATTTGGAATGAGATTACAAAACACAACTGGAAGTAACAAGTGACATCACCAGAGCAACTTTTTCTTAGCAGGGGAACAATGGAACGAGTTATTTTGGAGTAAGGAACTAAGCCGTGATCTGTATTGAGTTTATTTTAACATGAAAATGTTTCTAGGCTAAAGATGCATCCTCGTTGCATCTGCACGCTGTCCCTCTTGTGCTGACAGGCCTGGCAGGGGCTCTTTACACACAGTTCAGAGATTCATAGAATGGGTCAGGTTGGAAGGGACCCTAAAGATCATCCAGTTCCAACTCCCCTGCCATCAGCAGGGACACCCCCACCAGACCAGGGTGCTCAAGGCCCCAGCCAATCTGGCCTTGAACACTGCCAGGGAGCTGGGGGGCAGCCACAACCTCCCTGGGCAACCTGGTCCAGGGTCTCAGCACCCTCAGTGTGAATTCAAGAGCAAAGTACAGAGATAATACTCAAAAGGCTGAGTGGATGAAGACTGCAAACAGTTCAATAGTAGAGAGGGCATCAGAAAAACGAAGGGGTGCAGGACAGAAGAGCAGTCTTCACTCTATTGAAACGAGGTCCTCTCAGTTTTAAATCTTAAGAGAAGTTGTGTGGGATAGAGGACAGAACCGTATGTTAACTGCAGCGGGCACTAAGGCAGGCAACGCACAACGCTGCTGGGCTGCTCCAGCCTGCACCCCTCGTAGAAACTCCACAGCTAGACAAAGGGAGGAGAGAGTTCCACGTGTCACGTGCATCTCCCAGCCATCAATTTGCTGGCACACGGGGATGAACTGAAGACAACTTGGGTTCCCTTAGGATCTAGATGTCTGATTTACAAACACACGTGTGCATCAACAACAAAAAGCAGCATTTTCCCCTAAAAATAAGCAGAGGAAATACAAAAGTGCCCCAGCACGTACAGCTTTGGAAGAGATCGAGTTCAAGGAGGGACTAACCTGAGACGTACTTGGCTCCGATTAAAATTATCATGCTACTCATAATAAAAAACCCCAAAGGCAGACTAGAGAAGATACTAGAGTCACCTGATGTCATCCAGGGGAAGGTGTTTCCAGTCAAGCAAATCAAAAGAGAAATACACAGATAAAAATTGCAGTACACGTGGTAAAATTCATGTGAACAGCAAAACACACGCAGTGACACTCGCAGAAGTAACCGAGAGAGAGCATGCATTACCCCACAGTAACTCAAAACAGGCTCTCGATGTAAGAGCTCAAGTACAAATGTCTTTGCTAGCGTTATCTAGGTTGAGCCTGCTTCTAGAGTCATTATACTCCCAGCAGGCAGGAGAGAAAACAAGGCAAGAACTCATTAAAAGTAGTATTTAACCAGCTAGTTAGTGCTAAACATATCATATGAGATGAAGAACAAGATCTAGCTGTGGTTTCTGTAAGGCAGGGGTTAAAGGACATAAGGCTACGGAGGTAAGATACCCAGAGAGACCCTGGGGAGTGAGAATAGGTAGCAGAGGGTTTAGGTGGCAGGCTGCTCAACTGGAAGTTAACTTTATTACTCATCTTCCTTCCAACAGCCTTGCTAGAATTGCTTGTGTAACTGTAGTGTTGGAATAGTGAAACAAATTTAGCTTTCAAGAATGAAATGAGAGACTTCGTGCAGCTTGAGGGCTGTAACTGTGGGCTGTGAGGAGCTGTTTATGTGTTGAGGATTCTTAATGCTCTTTGTTCCAACAGTTTTCCCAGCAAAATGGAAATGAAATAGAGAGCAAGGCCATCAGTGATGGGCAGGATGATTTAGGGCTAAATCATTAGCCTGTAATGTTGAAATAAATAATAAATTGGAATTACAGATCATAAAAGGATGCAGGTTTTATTGAATCCAAACCTGGCAGATGAAAAAAGCCCTCTACTTGAAAAGATCTTGTTCAGTCCCTCAAAAGGTTTTGAATCCTCTGACTGCAAACAGCAGGTCTATGCAATTCTTTATAACTCTTTGCTCTTTAGCCCCTGTGGGACAATCAGGTCTGGATGTGGTTGTCAATCCTCCTTCCAACGCAGCAAATAATAAAGGCAAGATACAGCAAGAAGAATCACAGGACGGAGCTCTTCTTCCTTGCAGCATGAGCTTACAGTACCAGACAGTTTAAGAACCCCCTGCCCTGTCTTTGGAACAGATTCTCCTGAGTCAGATTCTAGCCCAGAGAGGGTGTGAACAGAAAAGATCACCAAACTCAAGGTGAACTACCTAGGCTAACTGGCTAATTAATACTTGACTGGTATGAATTTCTGGTTTACCATTTGAAGGAGCTTCAGACGTCTCCCAGCCCATGGATTTCATCACAGCTTTCTTCCACCTGGCATAGCGAAATTCACTTTCTGAAAGGGAGAAATCAGCAAACACTTCTCTCAATGCACAGGAATGCAACAGCAGGTATTTAAGAAGCAAAGGTTATGAGAGTAAGAGCTTGCCACTCTTCTTCACTCTGTAGTTTGTATGTTCAAGTGTTCTGTGTTCATAGGTTCATGGATTCCTAGACTGGTTCAGGTTGGAAGGGATCTTAAAGATCATCCAGTTCCAACCCCCTGCCATGAGCAGGGACAACCCCACTAGACCAGGGTGCTCAAGGCCCCAGCCAATCTGGCCTGAAACACTGCCAGGGAGCTGGGGGGCAGACACAACCTCCCTGGGCAAGCTGGGCCAGGGTCTCAGCACCCTCATCCTGACTTCCAGTCTAAACCTCATCTCTTCCACCTTAAAAACTAATGAAGAGATGAAAGCATGTTTGTCTTCCATGCTTTCCAGCTTTAGAATCACTGATGAACTGGTGAGGAAGACAGCTAGCTGAAGCCCAGTGATTCATACAGGCTTTTTAAAGACAAAAGGAAGGTCTCATCGAGGCTGTCAGTGAGAATTCACATGCACAGGACCAGACACCTTTCTCACTACAAACCTTTAAGATTTCTTTGATGTCCTTCATTAGAAATCTAAAGCTACTAAAGGCGATGCCTAGTGCCAAGCTTCTTTCAGAAAGAAGAAAGAAGAAGAAGGTAACAGAGTTCCCTGTGGAATTACATTGATTTAAGCCTTTGCCAGTGTTACTAGCCAACAAGTGGAAAGGACTGCAAGTGAAATGCACTTGCCTCGACACCAGACACTACAAAGTTCATCTTGGACATGTTTGGGATCATCACAGAGCTGTTGTGCAGCAGAATGTTAGAGTAACAAAGGAAAAAGCCAACGTAAAATGCTAGGCTTGCAGCTTCGGAAAGAATACGAAAGGGTTTTACCCTCGGGGTTGATCTGTGGTTCAAATCGTTCACATGTCACTGCCGTCAAATCTCCAGGATTCAGGCTCCAAATTCCTACTCCTTCTGCTGCTCCTGCTGCCATAGCAGCTCCTAGAGCTGTTGTTTCAGGCATTGATGGCTTCACTGAAGTAAATCAAAGAGAAGGCCAGGTTGTTGTTAATCAAAGTCACACGGATGTCATCAGAACTAGAGAGACACGTATGTATCTGCAGTGGTATAGATTTTCTACAGCTTCTATCTGCTTCCTTTAACTTTACCAGCTGCAAACCTTATTTTATTGCTATTCATAGAGTCACAGAACCATTCCGGTTGGAAAAGACCCTCTGGAGCATCGAGTCCAACCATTAACCCTACTCTACAAGCTCACCCCTAAACTCTGTCCCCTAACACCACAGCTCAGCGCCTCTTGAACGCAGCCAGGGATGGGGACTCAATATCCTCCCTGGGCAGCCTGTTCCACTGCTCGGCCACTCTATCTGTGAAGAACTCTCTCCTGATGTCCCCCAAACCTCCCCTGTTGCAGCTTGAAACCCTTCCCTCTGGCTCTGTCTCTAATGACCTGTGAGAAGAGACCAGCACCAACCTCTCTACAATGTCCTTTCAGGTAGCTGTAGAGAGTGATGTGGCCTCTTTTTGGGCCTCTTCTTCCTCAAACTAAACAGTCCCAGCTCCTTCAGTTGTTCCTCATCAGATCCCTTCTCCAGCCCCTTCCCCAGCTTTGTTGCCCTCCTCTGCACTCACTCCAGCTCCTCAACGCCTCTCTTGTACAGAGGTGCCTAAAACTGGACACAGTAGTCAAGGTCTGACCTTACTAGTGCTCAGTATAAAGGGACAAGCACCTCCCTCCTGCTGGTCCAGCCTAAACCTCCCCTGGTGCAGCTTGCAATCACTTCCTCTGGTCCTACTGCCTGGCAACAGNCCTCTTTTTGGGCCTCTTCTTCCTCAAACTAAACAGTCCCAGCTCCTTCAGTTGTTCCTCATCAGATCCCTTCTCCAGCCCCTTCCCCAGCTTTGTTGCCCTCCTCTGCACTCACTCCAGCTCCTCAACGCCTCTCTTGTACAGAGGTGCCTAAAACTGGACACAGTAGTCAAGGTCTGACCTTACTAGTGCTCAGTATAAAGGGACAAGCACCTCCCTCCTGCTGGTCCAGCCTAAACCTCCCCTGGTGCAGCTAGCAATCACTTCCTCTGGTCCTACTGCCTGGCAACAGGGAGAAGAGGCTGCCCCCTTCCTCACTCACTCCAACCTCCTTTCAGGCAGTTGTTTGGAGCAATAAAGCCTCCCCTCAGCCTGCTTTTCTCCAGGTCAAACCACCTCAGTTCCCTCACAGACCATTCATGAACCTCACTGCCCTTGTCTGGACCTGCTCCAGCACTTCTATGTCCTTCTGGTAGCGAGGGGCCCAGACCTGAACGCAGTACTAGAGGTGTAACCTCCTCTGTGCCTCGCACAGGGGGACAATCCCCTCCCTACTGCTGTTGCCATGTTTAATTTCTGTTATGTTAACATTCAGTGAGAGCTTCAAAGCTCAGTACTAGCAGAGTGTTCGACGCAGGACACGATACCATGATGTTCTGTGAACGATGCAAGATGTAAATGCTTCTTCTGAAAATAACCCACCCCCCCAGCATTCTCAAGCAGTAGCAAAGTACCAACAGTAGCCAAGCAAACCGTTCCATTTGCCTGCACCAGCTACTAGAAACCAACCTTGTTTGCAGCTTTAGAAAGAGAAGAGCAGTGATTTCATCTTACCTACTGGAATACAGAGAATGTCTGCTTGGAGCTGCATGAGAACCTTGTTATTGGTCATTCCTCCGTCTACTTGGAGCTGATTGAGTGGTATCCCACAGTCCTTGTTTATGGCATCTAAAATCTTAAGTAGAAGTCATCTATGTTATGATTTGATTGCAGAGAGACTCGTTTTTACCTTCTGAGTGTAAAACAGTGTAATTCAGCACTTGCTGAGAGAGTTTTCAGGAGACAATTCCCCTCAAACCTTAGTAGGTTTGTAAGGTAGTAAAAGCTATACAGAGAGGAGTTACCTGGTGGGTTCTACTGGTACTCAGAAATTAGGTTAGCAAGGTCCTTTATCAGAAAAAGAGCTACAAGAACTGCTGCAGGATAAATCATGGTTACACTAGGCCAGCTGCCATGGTGGCAGCATCTCTCTGTGGGCCTTCAGTATGCTAGAAATAACCCAGAGAAGAGGATTCAGAGTGCAGGAACAAGTAACCTGGCAGTACTAGTGCTGCCCACCACTTGCTTCCTTGCTTTTACCTTTGTCTATGCTGATTACTCCTGCATTCACAACTCCAGCAGACTCGTAAACTCATGCTTACATGCCCATTCTATCAGAGACACTGGTTTCCCACTGTGCAGGAGCATGCTGAATCCTACTATACACCCGACAGGGATTAGAGAGAGCAAAAAAATGAGCTAGAAACAAGGAAGGGAGGCGAAGCAAACCAAGTGACAACCCTGCTGCTGCTGTCTCTATCGCACTGAGGTTGGATGAAGACCAAGGCATCCAGGTCCTGTCTAACGACAGTGCTGCACAGCTCTTACAACTGAAAAGCTGCTTATTTTCCCATAGTATCTTCTGGAAGAGTAACTGTGTGACTCGTCTACGCAGGGAAGGAGCTATCTGGAGCGCAGAAGGCCTGGGTGGCACAGTAAAACAAGCAAAAACTCCAATGGATGTGAAATCTGAGGGTTTTCCTGAAGGATACAGGAGACTTCCATGGTAGCTGGGATTAAAACGACCCAACTTTGTGCCTAACAAGACAGAACTAGAAAGTTCCTTTGAGAAATGCGTGTTGTTTTCTCTGTGTCGCTAGGACTCAATCTGTTGAGCGTGAGCAGAGACCTGATCAGGCACTCCTGCCCTTGTGATAAAAGCACTCTGACTGAAGTATGAGGAAGTATGAGATCTACCAACCAGCTAACTTCAGCCTCACTTAACCTCAGAGCTTCACTCCCACTCCCAGCCACATGCCCTGACTCTCCCTCTGACATTTGCTGCTCTCCTCAGTGAGGCAGCTGAGGTTGTTAATCCAGCAGAAAAATAGCCCAGCAAAAAGAGGGATAATTTTCTGCTGGAAAGTTCATTGAGCTGTCACATGAGGGAACAGATGGCAGGAGAAACAAGGAAAGAGAGGAGCAGGCAACAAACTGGGCTATCGGGCCAGTTCCCTGCAGCTTTACCCTAGTGCAGGGGTACTCTGGGTACCAGCATTAGAGGTACATGCTACTTCCATGCCTCTTCATGATGTCCTGAGGACTTGGAGGCTGTTATCACAGCTTCTCAAACAGATGCACAGTCAGGTTAAGGTTGAACTGTTTGTCTTTGGAGTCTGGGTGCTCCATCTCCTCCTGTATTTGTACGGAACACAGGGGGCATAAATAGACTCAGAGATTCCTAGAATGGTTTGGGTTGGAAGGGACCCTAAAGATCATCCAGTTCCAACCCCCCTGCCATCAGCAGGGACACCCCCCACCAGACCAGGGTGCTCAAGGCCCCAGCCAATCTGGCCTTCAGCACTTGCAGGGAGGAGGCAACCACAACCTCCCTGGGCAACCTGGTCCAGGGTCTCAGCACCCTCACTGTGAAGAGCTTCCTCCTGACTTCCAGTCTCAAAACTCCCCTCTTCCAGCTGGAAACCATTCCCCCTGCTCTGACCACTCCAAGCCCTTGGAAATAGTTTTCCTGCAGCCCCCTTCAGGGACTGGAAGGCTGCTCTAAGATCTCCCCAGAGTCTCCTCCAGGCTGAACAGCCCCAACTCTCTCAGCCTGTCCCCGTAGCAGAGGTGCTCCAGCCCTCCACTCCTCCTCTGGACTGGTTCCATCCCACAGTCCAATGATAAAGATCTTAATAGCCTAAACATCGTGATACCAACCGCTTTGATTTGGTCTCTGGATTCCTTTTCTCTGTGAGGATTTAGGTTTGCTGTTGCAAATGCCAACTAAGCGAGAGGTAGTGAGCAGGAACTGAGTCCAGTTGCCTTTACTGTTCTCTTGCTTTAGCTCATTTGTGTTCCTGTGTACCTGAATCCACAGAAGGCATCTCTACCAAAGCAGAGTCTCTGCTACTCACACAACTCTATAGTTACAGCAATAGCTTTGATATCTGATTCCTATATTCTGCCTCAAGATATTAACAAAACACTTTGACCTTGAAGTTCTGACAGAAAACAGCATCAGCACAGCAGAATAATGTGCTACACAACCACTCCATCATTGATAGTCTCAACGTTAGCACCAGGTAAAAGAGAAGAACAGCATCCAAATACAGTATGAAGCACAAGTTGGACCTTCAGCAAACCTTTCCAGTCCTCTCTCTTCCTGAGAAGCTACAGTCCCTGGCATCAGACAATAAATTGATGATCCAATTTGCCTTTACCTCTCGTGTTTGAAAGCAGACTGCTTCTAGCGCAGCAAAGGCGATGTGGTTTTTATTTGTAAACTGAGTAAGGCCACAGATAATACTGTTGAGAAAACAAACAGACAACCAACCGGTTAGCGCACGCTCGGTCACCAGATACACGCTGTCATTTCAGACACAGGCCTGGAGCTGAACCCTCAGCTAGCTCCACTGCATGAGGACTGCTTCTCCTAGTGAAAACTCTTTAAACTCTCTCATTGGAATGGACTGCCCAGGGAAGTGGTGGAGTCCCTGTCACTGAGTAAGGACAGACTGGCTGTGGCGCCTGGTGTGGGCACAGTCACCCATACCAACAGCCACAGGCAAACATTAGGCTGCCTGTAGGGAAAAATGCAGGACTGAGCCCTCCCCTCATCCTCGTGGCCTCCTCTGGACACGTTCAACAGCTCCATCTCCTTCCTGTGCTGGGGGCTCTAGAACTGGACGCAGTGCTCAGATGGGGTCTCACGAGAGCAGAATAGATGAGGACGATCCCCTCCTTCACCCTACTGGTCACACTTCTCTCGATGCAGCCCAGGATGGGGTTGGTTTTCTGGTTAGGATTTCTTTTCTCTCTTTAGGAAGGCGATGGTTGGACTTGATGATCTTGAAGGTGTTTTCCAACCTTGATGATTCTATATTCTATGAAGGTTATCTTTAAATGCACTGCCTCTGCCTGATGGCTCACAGCTATGCAGAACTCCTCTTTACTGAGGTTACAGTCCCTTCTGAGCTAGAAATGTCTGACAGAAACAACCCTGGCCCCATCAGTGGCAACAATGCCAGACCTATGTTGTCCTTGCGCTCTGAAACCCAACCCAGATGTTCTCCCTGCTTTCCACTTAGTTTTGTCAGAGAGGTAGGGAAGAGAATGGTGGGCAGCTGAGCTAGCTAGTCCTTCTTTTTCTCTCAGTAGCAGCTGGTGCTTTGAACAGATTAAGTATAAAAGAGAAACACAGTGGTTACTGGAACACACCAGAGACTGATGCACCCAGACGTAGCAAAGGCACCACCTCACACATCTGGAAGGACTAGTGCTAGGATTTATAAAACCCAATCAATCTGCCTGCAAATGCAGCATCCAGCCAGATCCTTACCCTCTTGCACTGGGCTCCCAGTACGGTGCATACAGTCCTGAAAATGCTGGCACGAAGTAGCAGCCATAAGAAGTCCCTGCTTCTGCAGCCAGTTTTTCTAATGCACACACACACAAACAAAGAGCTGTCAGAAGAGAGCTTTAAAGGTGCTACTATCTGCACAGGAATAGTAATGAGGATATGTTAGGTAGCTGCAAAATAGAATCAATAGGAAATACAACTAACTCTGCCCCCCCTGCTCCTTGTTTTATGATCACGCTGTGCTGGATGAAATACAGGCATCACCAACAGCGACTCCAGGGCATCTTCCAGCTTTTCATGAGTACCTGGAGACTCCATCTAATGCCAGAGACATCGACTGAAAAGGGAAACTTAAAGACTGAAGAGCTCTGAATTGCCTACTCACCAACTTCTTGTGAAGTCTTCACAATGCCTAGATTGTCCCTCAGCCATCGAACAACTGCACCAGCTATGGCGACAGATCCCTGAAGGAAACAAACCCTTACATCAGGAGACAACAACTGGTGCCCTTGGGTTTCTGTTTACAAGACTGGAGAGGAGGTGTAGCTGCTGCCTCCAAACGCAGGCTTACAGCTACAGCTTAAAGCACTCTCAAGAGTGCTTTAGGAGCCAGCAGGGAGCCCAGGTGGCCTTGTACCAGAAATATTGTGGCCAGCAGGACTAGGGATGTAATTCTCCACCTGTACTGGGCATTGGGGAGGCCTCCTGTTGAGCACTGGTGGCAGTTCTGGGTCCCTCACTTCAATAAAGAGATTGAGGGGCTGGAATAGGTCCAGAGGAGCAATGAGACTGGGGAAGGGACAGGAGGGAAAGGCTGATGAGGAGAGGTTGAGGGAGCTGGGGGTGTTTACCATGGAGAAGAGGAGACTCAGAGGGCACCTTATCCCTCTTTATAACTACCTGCAGGGAAGTTGTAGACAGGTGAGGGTTGGGCTCTTCTCCCAGGCAACTAGTGATGGGATGAGAGGGCAGGGCCTGAAGCTGCCAGGGGAGGGTTAGGTTGGATGTCAGAAAACCCTTCCTCAGGGAAAGGGTGCTCAGAGCCTGGACTGGACTGCCCAGGGCAGTGATGGAGTCCCCATCCCTGGAGGTGTTTAAGGACAGCCTGGCTGTGGCACTTAGCACCCTGGTCTGGCTGCTGTGGTGATGTCAGGTGCTGGGCTGGGCTGGATTTGCTCAGAGGGCTTTGCCAGCCTCAATAATTCTGTGGTTCTGTGATCCTCATTACACCTGTATCCTTCTGTTATCTTCACTTATCAAAGTAGCTTTGTGTTAAAACTCTGCCTCAGGGCTCACGTGTGGTTTTGGTTCTCCCTGTCTCCAACCCATATCACGCCATCTGCTAAAAACGTTTTTGCATTGCATCATTTCTACTTTCAGGTTACGGTGGCTGAACTGCTGTTGAACTGTGAAGACTGTCTTTCAAGTCTATTGCTGATCCACATCAGGATGCCATCGGCCTTCCATGCCAGCTGGGCACCCTTCTGGCTCATACTTAGCCGGTTGTCACCCAGTACTGTCAGGTCCCTCTCTGCCAAGCTTCTCCCCAGCCACTCATCCCCCAGGCTGTAGCTCTGCAGGAGGTTACTGTGGCCAAAAGAACCCTGCCCTTGGCCCAGTTAAACCTCATCCTGTTGGCCTCTGCCCATTGACCCAACCTGTCCAGATGTCTCTGCAGCATCCTTCTCTCGCAGCAGATCAACACTGCCCCCCAACTTGATGTCTTCTGCAAACTTACTAAGGGTAGGAGACTATCTCTACAAAGAAAGACATGGCTGCACTTACCTCTAGTGCATAACAGACAGGTTTGTCTCTGCCCAGCTTGTAGGCTATTGTCGTTAGAAGACCGTGCTCAGAAAACACAGACTACGTGGGGAAGAGGAGAGAAAGGGAAAGCATGAGCAGAGGCAGAGCATATTTACATATCCCAGGTGCAGGACCTTGCCCTTGGCTTTGTGGCATCTCATGTTCTGTCAGGTTTGAGGATGCACTTTTCCTTGTCTCTAGCAACACAGCTGTTCACGTGGTAAGAAAGGCTAACAGAGAGTCGCAATTAAGAGGTGAAATGAAGATTGTCATGAAAAGGATTGTCATGCAACTGACCTTCTGACCTGTGTTGCACAGCAAGAAACATCCCGTTCCGTACCTAGCGTGAGAGCAAAGGACAGTTAAAACCAGGGTGTTTAAAGGATAACCCACGACTGCATCAACCCAAGGCTCTCCTGAGGAGAACCAAGACACCAGTTATTGCCCCTTGAACGTTATGTTAGCAATAAGTGATGATAAAACTGTTCTCTAAAAGATCTGAACGCATCCTGCAGCTGAAACATCTAATCCCACACTTCTCCCTCCGGCTGTTTCTTGCGTAACACTTGATCAAGGAGCAGATAGGGCTGAAAACTGTGAATTCTTCTTTGGTGACAGTGTTGACCTACTTCAACTTAAGCTGCTTATGAAAGCTGCTTTATAAAATAAACATTTCACAACATTAAAGTCAAGCCTTTAAAGAGGAAAACGTAAGTAAACCTGTTCCACTCAGAAAGAGGAGGGTTTCTATAAAGGTGGTGTTGTGTTTGGAGAAAAAATGTTAGAGCAGCACCAAAACAGGTTAAAAAAATCTCATTTTCACCATTTGGTTTAGCTGCTGCTGCTTTTTTTTCCAAAAGGTCTCTTGTGATACAGAATCAGACTCACAGGGTGTTAGGGAGTGGAAGGGACCTCGAAAGATCATCCAGTCCAATCCCCCTGCCACAGCAGGAGCTCCTAAACCCAGTTGCACAGGAACAGGCCAGGCAGGTTTTAAGTCTCCAGAGAAGGAGATTCCACAACCCCCCTGGGCAGCCCGTGCCAGTGCTCTGGGACCCTCCCTAGGAAGAAGGTCCTGCTGATACTGATAGGGAACCTCCTCTGTTCCAGCTGGCACCCAGTGCCCCTTGTCCTATAATTGGGTGCCCCTGAGCAGAGCCTGGCTCCTTCCTCCTGACCCCCACCCTTTCCATCTTGATCAACATTCATGGGGTCC
>VZRI01008069.1:155477-171826 GCA_013397515.1 Upupa epops
TGAATAGACTGAACAGTACTGGTCCCAGTACCAATTCCTGGGGGACTCCACTAGATAGAAGCCTCCAAGTAGTTCTTATAAAAGCACATCGGGACAATACTACTTCCAACCATGTTTGTTTGACTAAAGTACAAGGTCTCTAATTGTGACATTTGTGTATAAATATAAAAGATAAAGCGAAGGTTAATTAGCAACAAGTGCAGATTAATGAGTAATTAAATCTGTGACAGGCTGATCGTGTGGATGTGCCTACACGCTCAGTTAAACACGTGGCTGTAATGGAACAGCAAGGCACTTAAGCAGAGAGCTGCTCCTCAAATGATTGTTTGATTACACCAGTTGCCTGGTTTAACTGGTCAGCTATTTGAAACAAGGGGCAGAGGCTGAGAAATAAGAAAAGCACAAGCACAGTTCCCCACGCTGGGCCAGACACAGAGGCAAAACTAAGCACCTCAGCTGCATAAGAAAATCATGCAATGGCTCAGACTGGAAAAGACCTCAAAGATCATCTAGTTCCAACCCCCCTGAGACACCTCTCACCAGAGCAGGCTGCCAACAGCCCCATCCAACCTGGCCTTGAACATTTCCAGGGAGGGGGCATCCACAACCTCCCTGGGCAACCTGGTCCAGTGTCTTCTCACACTCACAGTGAGGAATTTCTTCCTAAGAGGCAGTGTAAACCTATGCTCTTTTAGCTTGAAATCCCTTGCACTATCACTAGAGTCTAAGAAGGCCTCTCCTACTTTCCTCTAGGTCCCCTTCAGGTACTGGATGGTTGCTGTATAGTTCTGTTCTCCAGGCTGAATAGCTCCAGGTCCCTCAGCCTTTCTTCACAGGGGAGGTGCTCCAGCCCTCTGAGCATCCTCACGGCCCTCCTCTAGCACAGCCTAACTCACATGACCTGCATTTGCTTGACTTTAGAAGACAAACCCTACTGCACCCATTTTAATCTGTGTTTTGGAGAATTCTAAAATCTAAGCCCTTGTCACACAGAGATCTTCCCTTGCAGTTCCTTTGTTCCACAATACATACACCTCACGAACCCTGTAACGCTCCAGTTAGCTTGAAAGACAACCTAATGCTAAGTTCAAAAGAGAACAGTGCCTTTATCGTGGAATCATGCAATCATTTAGGTTGGAAAAGACCTTTAAGGTCATCAAGTCCAACCGTTAACCTCTCTACCAAACTCACTGCTACACTATGTCTTCTCTTACAACTTCCATACTTACGTATTCTTTGCCTGCCCATCTTCAAAACACATTTGCCCAACAAGAGCAGCAGACTGGTCGCCCAAGCACTGAAAGAGACAAGAGATTTTCTTTAAGCAAATGAATCACAAGTATGAATAAAGAACATTCACAGAACCACAGAAAGTTAGGGGTTGGAAGGGACCTCGAAAGATCAGCCAGTCCAATCCCCCTGCCACAGCAGGAGCCCCTAGATCCAGTCGCATAGGAACAGTGCAGGTGGGTTTTAAACGTCTCCTGCCTTCGAGTGGATCAACGCTCCCACACCATTTGGTGTTGTCTGCACACTGACTGAGGGTGCTCTCCATCCCCACACTCAGGTCATCAGTAAAGACAGGACTGCCCCAAAACTGAGCCGAGGGACAACGTTTGTGCCCAGCTGCCAGATGTTAACTTAATGATGAATATAGTAAATTAACCATTCCCCTCCCAAAATTCACTTCATATTTAGCATGGAGTAAAAACTCATCAACTTCATTTGTAGCAGGATTCATCCATCTTAAAGCTTCTCCCAGTGAAAAGTCATTCATGCAGCATCAGGTTATCACGCCAGAGTCTGAGCTGAAGTAGGACTTACCCCAGATATGGGTACTCCTGTCAAGGCTCCTGATTTCTGAGTCACAAAAAGAAAAAGCCTCAAATTAGCTTCCCATGAGCACAACTTAAGGCGACCAAAATGACACTGGACTTGTAATTCATGAAGGAAAACAAAGAGGGGTCACAGAAACAACTCGGCTCAGTTCAGGTACACACAGGACTTCAGTCTGAGGTGGCTCATGCCTAAAACACTACAGAGTAGAGGGCAGGAAATGTCTAGGTGTGCTGTACATCACGTTCCTGACGTAGCTGTTGGTGAAATAATAGAGAGCAATCACACTCAGGGTGATGGTGGACTCACTGTCGTGTAAAACGCAGAAGAGCAACAGAGTGAAGTGACTGGGACCAAACATCACTGAGCTGACACACTAAGTGGAGGCAGACGTCTCGTTTTAAGATACAGAACTGCCTTACACAGAATTTCTTCCCACATTACCACCTCGTTTTAAACAGGCATCGTAAGAAATGCAGGTCCTGCAAAGTTCTACTTCCTTCTGTGTGCAAGTGTGAGGAGGCGTTTGAGGGAAGCCATGCAGGTGCATTTCCAATTGAATCATTTCATCTTCTCATCAAAATTAACTGGATTTAAGGTGATTGAGTTTAGAAATGAGCTCAAGTGCAGACAACATCTACCACTGCTTTTTTTACTTCACTCTACAGTGAAGCCTGAAAATGAAGGCAAGTGCTTACGTCACGGTTATGCTTTAGAGAAGCCTTTGGCATGAACCCTGATTGTTTTCTCTCCGGTTTGGAGATGTCTGTTGGTGCACAAAGTGTGCTTGGACTCGACCAGTGGAAATGCACGGCATCTCAACGGAATGGATAAGACAAAGGTGGTCGCCTAATGGAAGCCTCTACTCACCAGGCTAGGACAGATTTTCTACAGTCAGCGAAAGGAAGAAAAAAAAGTGGAGAGAAAGGGGGAGAGAAACAGAAGTTCATGTTTAAAGTGAGCAGGTAGCCTCTTTCAGTTGCCAGGTAGTATCTATTTTCATTTACCTCCAACTTAATACAACTCATAGTCACCCAACTTCTCATCGAGTCAGCACTGCTTTCTAGGGCTATTTCAGAATTGCTAGAGTTCTGTTACAGAGTCACAGAGTGTGAGGGATCAGAAGGGATCTCGAGAGATCATCCAGTCCAATCCTCCTGCCACAGCAGGATCCCCTAGATCCAGTCACACAGGAACAGGCCAGAGGGGT
The DNA here is from genome assembly GCA_013397515.1 of Upupa epops. Classification (NCBI taxonomy): domain Eukaryota; kingdom Metazoa; phylum Chordata; class Aves; order Bucerotiformes; family Upupidae; genus Upupa; species Upupa epops. The sequence continues at coordinate 158,524 of VZRI01008069.1, forward strand.
TTTAAATGTCTCCAGACAAGGAGACTCCACAATCCCCTTGGGCAGCCCCTTCCAGGGCTCTGGCACCTTCACTGTGAAGAAGGCTCTTCTCCTCTTGATGTGGAACCTCCTCTGTTCCAGCTGTTGCCCCTAGTCCTAGCACTGGATGACAATGTTCTAGATAAAAAAATCTCCTAACTTATCTGAATTACAAAACGTCTGTGTGCTCTCAGTAAACAACAGGGCAAACTACCACTGCACCAAAGGACTTGATGCTGCATCAGAGCAGCCCAAGTGTGAAACCTCAGCCCCAGGAGAGCAGGCAGTCATTTAAGTAACCAGAGCTTCACAAGAAGCAACAGGATTAAAGAGACAGCACAATATTCCAAGTTATTTTGAACTGAGTGCTGTGTAAAGGGCAAGGAGGATTCTTTTCCAGAAAGAAGGCAATCTAAGGCGTCACATGAGATTTTCCAGTTCACAGAGACCGACTCATCTCGCCTTCAGTCATAAAGAAAATACAACATCATCCATCTTGTTCTGTCTTTCTAGATAACAAAGACTTCTACAGTGACTCTCTTCAGTTGTACAATGAGTATTGTGCTCTGGTAACAGCAATCTCATTCTTTTCAACCTACTCATTCTGCATTGCCTGTTGATAGGTAGTTTCCACATTGATGAGGAACTGTACTAAAACAATAAAACCTTTCTCCCTAGGAATAACCTATCCCATTGCTTTGTTCCTTTGTCAATTAAAAGTGGAAACAAGAAATCAGAGAATCCTTAAGGATCGGAAGGGACCTCAAAAGATCTTCCAGTCCAACCCCCCTGCCACAGCAGGATCACCCAGACCCAATGGCACAGGAACACAGCCAGGCGGGGCTGGAGCATCTGCAGAGAAGGAGACTCCACAACCCCCCTGGGCAGCCTGGTCCAGTGCTCCAGGAACCTCCCTGGGAAGAAGGTCCTGCTGAGATTGAGAGGGAACCTCCTCTGTTCCAGCTGGCACCCAGTGCCCCTTGTCCTGTCACCAGACGACCTTGAGAAGAGCCTGGTTCCATCCTCCTGACACCCACCCCTCACATCTTCATAGACATTAATATTCAACTTTGTATAATATGCAGCAGTAGGCATTGAAAGAGTAATAATAAATCAAGCAATTGGAGTGTAGAAAAGGCCATCAGTCAATCTCTGGCAATTCTGACAGATCTATATTGATTTAATTCTACTTCTACATGAGTAACATCGCACACAGAGAGGAAAACTCACCATCAGGCCGTAAATCTCTGAGGAGCTTCGTACTTTGGGGAGTATTTCCATAGGAATATCAAAGAACCTGAACACAAAGGAATTTGTTTATAGGATTAGAGCTAAATCAGATAGCCTTTTGCATTCATTTTCTTAATTAAGTTGAAGTTATAGAGAAGAAAACTGTAACAGGAACTGTGATTTCAAGCTATGTGCTTTGCCACTTGTTTCACTGAATTAAGGAGAAATTCTTAGTATTAAATGAGTTGCTTCACACATTGCTTATAGATTCTAATTAAATCTCTGTTACTACAGAAATTAGCTTACTGGCAGAGCTCAGGGTCCCATTCCAGTGAATGAATGTTGAACAACATCGTTCTACTGGCGTTGGTTACGTCTGTACAGTGAACGCCTCCATTCTTTCCACCTGTCAAGGACTGAATGAGAAAATAAAATCATCAGTTTTCTCAAAGAAAAAACATCAACAAATTACAAAAGGAGCCTTTCTAAGTTCAAAAAGCTATCATCTTGAGACTGGAAATGATACTGCTTCAACAACTAAGGAACACTGGTGAGGCCTCACCTTGAGTACTGGGGGCAGTTCCGGCCCCTCACTTTAAGCAAGAGATTGAGGGGCTAGAGCAGGTCCAGAGGAGCAGTGAGGCTGGGGAAGGGACTGGAGGGAAAGGCTGATGAGGAGAGGCTGAGGGAGCTGCAGTTGTTTAGCCTGGAGAAGAGCAGACTCAAGAGGGACCTTCTCCCTCTCTATAACTACCTGAAGGGAAGTTGTAGACAGGTGGGGGTAAGGCTCTTCTCCCAGCCAGCCTCAGTGATTCTGTGATTGTGTGAGTCAGTCTTGTTGCAATGGCATGAAAGAGTTAATAAGAGTACAAGAGTACCTCTTGGATTCTTAGATGCAAAGGTGGTTACGAGACCTCTAAATTCCCAAGATCTTTCCAAAAGTGTGAGCAAAATCTGACAGCTAGAGTGGCAGCATGGAGGGGGTTCGTTTGCATTTTCAATCTCTCAGGTATTGAGGTTTTTGTTGGACTCTGGGATGTAGGAGGTCCTTTCCAACCAGGATTATTGTGGATCTGTGATCACGAGTCACAGCACACAAGTTTGAGAAGGCTGATATTTAACTCACAGATACATACCCATATAAGCCAGGAATCAATAGTCCCAAACATAGCTCTTCCATCCTCCACTGCTTGCCTAATCTCTTCCACATTATCCAAAAGCCATCTGAGTTTCACTGCACTAAAATAAGTGCTAAGTGGAAGACCAGTCCTAAACTGTAAAATAACAATAACAGAAAAAGAATAAAACCCATGAAGTATCCAGAGAAGGATTATTGGTCCTGTTGGTATAAAATTGTGAGAGAAAGCAGGAAAACAAGGACCAAACTCAGAGCTATCAGGCAGGCAGACTTGTTATTTCAATAAGCACCAAGCGTGGGATGCACAAGCCTGAAAACATCAAGACCAAATGATGGGCACTAATGGGCAAAGATCAAAGCTGATCTAAGTGCAGTTCAAAGACCAGCTACGTGGCAATGGCTGTTTGCAAAAAGCCTGGCTTATCTAAGATATCTCTGTAGGACTAGAGCATGAGTAATGACAACAAAGATGAATAAGCACAACACAGGAAAGTTGGAATTTATATTCTAGATTATATTCTGGGCACCCAATGCCAGGACAAAGGGCACCAGGTGTCAGCTGGAATAGAGGAGGGTCCATATCAAGAGGAGAAGAGATTTCTTGCCATTGAGGGTGCCGGAGCCCTGGCAGGGGCTGCCCAGGGGGGTTGTGGAGTCTCCTTCTGTTGAGAAGTTTCAAACCCTCCTGGGCTGTTCCTGTGCAACTGGATCTAGGGGCTCCTGCTGTGGCAGGGGGATTGGCCTGGATGGTGTTTCGAGGTCCCTTCCAATCCCTAAGGCTGCGATTTGGTGATCCTGTGATATGTAGGGAGTGCTAACTACTTATTTTGTGGAAAACAAACCTTTTCCATTTTAGATGAGAAGCTACAACTGACGGACATTATTGTGTTGAGTTTTAGAGGCACATCTCCAAAACGTCCTATACTGCAGCAGTAAGAGTACAGGATGGAGCTGCTCTGGACAAGGGGTTGGACTAGATCTTTCGAGGTTGCTTCCAACTTCTTACTTTGTGATTTTGTGATTCAGCTGCTATTTCTATGTTCTCAAATACCTCTTACCTTAAAAAAGGCTTTGTTTTTTCCTGGGATTCTTTTCAGAAGCCGTTCAACCGTTGACTGGGTTCTCAGGTCCAGCCACACTAAAAGATGTGAATAAAATGAATCGATTGACTGATTTAGAACACAAACATTTCACACCTCTAAGCTACCTCTGCTTGGCTCTTGCTAGTGAATTCCTGCCTTGATGTTTAGCTTTTCATGTAGCTGAAATGCTATTGTTCTTTAGTAACAACAATAATTCTTAATATTGAAAATCTTTATTTTCAACGCATTGTGGCAAAAATTCAAACCAGTTGGACAAACTCATCCGACTCAGAAGAACAAACAACGTGAGAAATCAAATACAGCCTCCCACATAATAGCATGTACCCTGTTGTCTATCAGAGCACGAGCAAATGATTAATGCTATTGCGTTTGCAGCAGAAGACTAAGGTTAACCTATGAGTTTAAAGCAAATAGCAGGTTGATTATTTACTATTCCTATGAAAACTGTGATCTGAAGTGCCACGGTGGTTATCTTGGTATAGCTGCACTTGAGATAAGGCTGCTGGGGGTTGGACTCCATGACCCCTAAAGGTCTGTTCCAACCCCTAATGATCTGTGTATCTGAGTAGAGAAGAGTTTTCTCTGACACTAAACTAAATGTGGCACTTGACACGGCCTGGAAGAGCAAACCTAGGCAGCTGTCATTTCTCAGCTGACATGATGTGAACAGCTGAGCTCAATTAAACTCCAAATCAATGAGTATTCGTTAAACCTACTTTACTCATTTTTCCTTTACTGTGAGATGGAAAACATGCTGACACTTCAGAAAGATCCTTCATTGAAAAGGAAGGGATGGGGTGTGAGTCAGAGCTTCATGACAAGTCAGGGAGACACAAAACCCCTCAGGTTTTTCTTAGAAGCCCAGAACACAATTTATCAGGAAACAATTCTAACAGAATAGGGTGGGGTGTGTTTTGAGTGACGCAGCTTATGACACAGCTAGCACAACCAGAGTCGTTAGCAGGCTAGGCCACAAGATATTCAGCAAAGCATTTTCCACAGACAGACTCATTTTCTGATGGGACATCCTCGGAAATCAGAGTAGTTACCAATGGCATTGTAAAGAGGTTCTCCAGTTGTCTTGTCCCACACCACGGTTGTTTCTCTCTGGTTGCTGACTCCAATGGCTTCAGGATAAAATAGAAAGAAGTATCCTTTTCAGAAGGTTTGTTTTCCCCTTTTTGGGGTGTGAGGGAGGGAAAGGAAAGGTGGAGAGGAGGGACGAACAGGTAAGGAGAAGAGGAAAGTAAACAGGAAAAAAAAAGCTTCCAACATTTCCGTGTGATAATCTAGAAATATTACTTCTTCAACCTCATCACTCAACTTTTGATGCTTATCCTGTGGGCTTGAAATATCTATCTGAGACCAACACCACTGTCTGGGGAATGAACTTTCCCAAGTAAGTACCAATTTACATTTCAGAAGTTCTTCAATCAAGCTCTTTTCTCATTATTCCTCCCAACCAAACTGCTCCCAGTTCCAATTTAACATCCCCCTTAAGGCCAGCAAATGCCACCACCTTTTTCTTCATTGACTTAAAAACTAAAGAACCTGACTTGCTCAACCATGAGCAGGTTACAGCCCGCAGGGAGGGGAATACCTTTTATGTTAGTGATGTCTATGTTCAGTTGTTGCAGCTTCTCGCAGGTCCTTTCCACACATTCATGGACAGACTTCAGTATTTCCTTTGGATCTTGTTCCACCCATCTTTAACAAACAGTAAACACCAGTTAATAAAAGGATAAAAAATACTTCCAGCATAAAAAGGACACTCTTCAGCATAAAAAAGACAGTACCTTGATGCAGTCATAACCACAAAGCATGTTCTATCCACACAAACACAACAACCAAATGAAATTCCTACCCTTCTTTAGGAAACTTCTGCTGGATCTCAACTTGGTGGTGACTCAAGAGCTCTGCTGTTTTTGCATTAAAAACCTGCAAATAAATCACACAGTGGAGTTTTCTGTGAGCAGGGGAGTTTAAACAACCATCTATCCTTCTGAACAAACAGAGTGCCTTGATAACTGATAGCGATGCACACATAACCTGTGTTCAGACACAGGGGTTTTGTAATGAACTAACATCTTGGTAAGCTTTGCTGTCAGTTCTAACTGGTTGTGGGGGGGTTTTGAGGGGGGTGGAGGTTAAAAAGATGCATTTGTGAACGTATTTCACTCTGTTAGTCATACCATTTCTTTAGTGCTTGCTCTGATACGCTAATGCTTTGCTCTGAAATTAGAGTTAAGCCTTTTCTTGGGTTAGTTTTCTTTTAGGAAGAGTGAATTTAAGAGACAAGCAATCAGATGTAGTTTAGACATTATAGAAAGGACCAAACTGTGCAGAAAGGAGCAGCAACCAGGCAGAACCCAGTTTCAAAACAATAGAGAGCTCAGATATAGAGCTCAAGAATAACCTGACCAGAAAAGAACGTCAGGGCAGCAACACAATACATCAGAAAAGAGAGAGCACGCAGAAATGCGCCTTAGGTTTGCAAGAAAAGCCACAGAGTAGAGAATCCTGAGGACTGTACTATTGGCTGTTCTTAGGCAACTCAATAAAAAGCTCTGCCTTGCAGTAGAAGCTCAGCTAGAATACACAACGATCTTCATTAACCATCAGTGGCCTGTTTCCAAAAGCAGCCTCCTGTGGCCGAGCTGACACCGAGTAAAACACCCAACTACATTGCACAATAAGTAAGGCAGTGTTAAATGACTGTGCAATGACAACCTTCCAATGAAAACGGCTCTTTCTCAACAGCACCAGGCAGAATCTTTCGCTTGAAGAAGGTACAGGGTCTCGGAAAGTTAAAATCTGACTCCATACCCGGGTGAAAAGCCACGCCGATGTCCCGCATCCTCCTATCATTTGTGTGAAGCAGAGGAGGGTCAGATTTAGAAACTGCTCTCATGCTGCTGGGACCAACTTCAGTTATACACTGATAAACCACTGAAGCATTTGGAGAACCCCTGGGTAGTGCTCTCGTCTCCTTCCACAAATGCTAGGAATATTTTAAAGCTTTTAACTCATGTCCTCTTGATTTCAGTTAGATAGCAGAGTTTACTCAGAAACTTGCCAAGAGTTTGACTAAAAGCAGATGAAGACTTGATTTTCTAGTTTCTTTGAAACATGGAAGAGTATCTGCGGAGTGAAAGTTGGAAGTTTAGAAACTTTATAGTTATCATGAGACTAATACAATAATTCAGGTTGAAATGGAGTTGGAAGGATCTCTAGGACAACCTTCTGTTTAACACAGGGTCAGCTATGAGATTGGACCAGGTTTCTCGAAGAATTTTTAACAGGATCATTGAATCACAGAATAATCCTGGTTGGAAAGGAGCTCCCAGCTCCCCCAGTCCAAGCATCCCCACCCCAACACAACCCCTCAGTCCCTGAGAGACTGACAGACACAGCCTGACCCCCTCCCTGCTGCCACTCGAGCAGGGTGGGAAGCACCATGGCTACAGGGTTCTTCAACACCTCCAGGCAGGGGGACTCCACCACCTCCCTGGGAAGGCCCTGCCAGTGCCCAACCACTCTGGCTGCAAAGAATCTCTGCCTCAGATCCAGTCTGAGGGCACAAGAGCTTCCTTACTCCTACTGACCATGCTATTCCTGATCCAGACCAGGATGCTGTTGGCCTTCTTGGCCACCTGGGCACCCTGCTGGCTCCTGTGAAGCCGTCTGTCTCCCAGTACCCCCAGGTCTAGGCAGGTCTTGAAAACATCCTATGATGGAAGCATCACAACCTCTCAGGAAAACACTAAAGGCAAATTTTTCCCCTCCAGTGGCCAGCAAAGAAGTCTTTAAAGACAACATGTTCAGGCTTCTCTGCCATCAGTTGGAAAGTTGCACAGAAAATGCAGCAAGTTCTTTTTGCTGTACTTCTGTTTCCTCTACCAGCTCAGGCTCGACATGAAGCTGTCCTACAATAGGTGTAAGCTCTGCCAGTACTCCTTTTCCAGTGTTTGGAAGGAACTGGTGCAACGGGACATGGATTTTCAGATGCTATGCAATGTATTTAACAGAACAGATTGAGCGCTGCATGTGTGCAGTGAGATTTTAACCTCACGTTGGGTTTCTGCCACCAGCACAGGAACATTTACTGTGCTTTTATCATAGGAACAGGAAGATCTGTTATTGAACCTGTACGTAACTGACCTACTAGAAATGTTGACTATCATTTGGTAATCAATACCATGAATCATTCACTGTTGCTTGAAACAGAAGGCAGTGCATAAGGATTCCTGCTGCTAGCAGGAAATACAGATCGAATTAGACGAGGTCATTCACTGAACCTGGAGTGTGTGACCCACGGATAATAACAGGTAAAGCTCCAGCACAGCAAGGTTTCAGAGCTCCTTCTAAGCAAGCTGTCAGGACAGCAACAAATTCTCAACAGAAACAACAACACTACAACTTCTTTTCATGCCTGTAGAAGAGCTAGGTAAATACAATCTCCTAATCCATCACAAATGAACCCAAAGTGTCTGACATGGTCAACAAAAGCAGCAGACACTCCCTGTACCTCAGGGCAAGGGATTAAAGTTTCACTGAAAACAATACCCTGTTCTACAGTGGTGACGAGAATTCTAACACACAAAAGGATGCCCAACAAAAATGAGTCACTGCATTTAAGCCTAGAAGATGATAAAGCAGGAAAGAAACAGAGCAGGACCTCCTGTCTTTCCTTGCTCTATCTACCCCCAAAACACTTCCTTTAGCCACTTCCTAAAATAATCCCCAAACTGTCCTCATTTCTCTGACTGTGAAGAGTCTGAAAGAGGTGACAGCGAGTAATTCAGATGAGGCAAATAGGTCTCTGCTAAAGCAGGTTTGAAGGAACTGCTTTCCTACCCTTCATATTCATTAAGAACTGGTTTCTCATTTCTTGTAGGGGGAAGAAGAGACAAAATCTGTTTGCCCCTAATTTTATCAGCACTGGTCACAGAAGAGCTGGACTCTATTTGCTATCTGGACATGCAGAGCTATCTTGAAACTGGATGATTTGAAAGACACTGAAAACCACCAGACCTGATGTGCTGAATTCCTCCATGAGAGACTAAAGGAATGGGATAAATAAACCCCTCCTTCCACTGCCAACAGGTGACTGTTGTACCAAGAATTAGGGCTTGAGCTTCATAGTGAAGGAGAGAACAAAAGCCTACATAGCCATGCCATATGCAAGCCAGCAGATGAGCACAAGGGCTGATCATTGAATTCAAGCTCTTTGTAGGGTCTCTAATACAATAGGTGACACCCTATGAAGAGGTGAAAACAGTTATGTCCATTACATTGAGTCCTCATCTTCTGAGAGGAAAAGAACTGAGATCACTGAGTTGTAAGAATTTTCAAAGAAGGAGGATAAATATGAGACAGAAACTCGAGGCAAAGGGAGTGATGCAAAAAGCAGCACAGCTGGAAAAACAGCAGGGAAAACATAGATTTCACACCGAACCTTTCATGATTCTCAGGCTCTGTCTGCAGAAAATCTACCTCTGTTACCATGTGCTGCATCTCCGTTAGCTTCTGTAAAGCTGGAACAGCAATGGCTTTGCAGGCTAACAGGCTCAGGGCAGGAGTTCTGCAATGCACTGAAATCAACCCAACTGGGGTGACAGACAAGCACTAATTCCACTCTTAGCATTTAACTGGGATTAGCAGGCAGGCAGAATCGATGAATAAGCACAGTTTAATAAGTCTCCTAGAAATTATTTTGCTTGAAAAGCTCCTGGTGTTCTGACCTCTCTCCCCTCTCGAGGAGGTGATTAGGTTTATGTGAATAACAGCTATATAATCACACACACAGAGAATCACACACAATTATTGAGGCTGGAAAAGATCTCTGAGATCATTCAGCCCAGCTCATGTCCTCACATCACCACGTCAGCCAGACCAGGGCATCAAGGACCATGTCCAGTCTTAAACACCTCCAGGGATGGGGACTCCACCACCTCCCTGGGCAGTCCATACCAGGCTCTGAGCACCCTTTCCGTGAGGAAGGGCTTCCTAACCTAACCCTCCCCTGAGTGGGAGGTTACCAACTGTCACCCTGGTGCAGCTTCAGGCCCTGCCCTCTCATCCTATCACTAGTTGCCCAGCAGAAGAGCCTGACCCCCACCTGACTACAACTTCCCTTCAGGTAGTTATAGAGAGGGAGAAGGTTCCCACTGAGTCTCCTCTTCTGCAGGCTAAACCTCATCTCTCTCAGCCTCTCCTCATCAGACTCCCTGCAGTCCCTTCCCCAGCCTTGTTGCTTCTCTGGATCAGCTCCAGTCCCTCAATCTCTTTCTTGAAGTGAGAGACCCAGAGCTAAACACAGTACTCGAGGTGAAACCTCAGCAGTGCCCAGACCAGGGGGAGAACTACATCCATCATGCTGCTGGCCATAAGTTGCTTTTTCTCTAGAAGGTACTTCAGTAAAGGGGTGAAATGGATTTCCCTCTGAAGAGTAAAATCAATGGGCACAGAGTTTCTCCTTACCTAACCCCGGTTTTTGTTTACTGGGAAGAGTGGTTTCTGTGTGACAGAAGCTTTAGTTGAACACTTCTTCTGGAAAGGGATTAAAGGAAGAAAGAACTGGTCTGCTGAAGTGAAAAGAAACCTGTGGCTGACTGCCTAAGCTAGAACCTGTACAGGTACCTCACTGAACGTTTACCTCACTGACTGCTTCGAGTCTTTCTGTTCCTGGATAAAATGCCAGAAAGATTTTACCCAGCAAATAACTTTCAAAAGATGTGGCAGTGCTTCATCTGGCCATCAGCTCCTGATCCCAATACTTCCAGTGAATGAATGAATATAGGATGTTTATTATACAATTCTTGGATAAAATAAACTAGAACAAGAGAGATGCAGAATTTAGTCACTGGGGTACACTTGTTGAGCGTACTCAATTCACTTTCCTGCTTGATATCTTTAACAAAGTGATACTCATGTGATTGTACTGGCACCCAAAGCACTGCACTTGCCCTGGTAACTCTGAATCACAGGGGTCCTCTTGGCAAAACGTTTAGAACCCCATGAAAATTCACCTGCTGCGATTTGTGTCTGATGCCTGTCGCCTTTGCCACGCACATCTGAGAAGAGGCTGTTTCTGTCTTCCCTGTAAACTGTGGCCTGAGAGCTGCAAATGCCCCCTTAGACTCCTCTGCGACACACCAGCCCCTGATAATGCCAATCTCTTCTTGCATGTCTGCAGCACACTGATCGTGTTAGTGACTCTGCTGCACGACATTCTGTTCCTCATACTCTCTTCAATCAGAGGGACAAACACCAGACACAGTGTTCTTTATGCTGCCTCATAAGTGCTGCACAGACAGCAGTAAGTAATTACTTCCTTTGACCCGCTCTCTGCACTGCTCTTTAACAGTGTGGTTAATCTTCACCAGCACAAGGACACAGAGCTCACTTATATTCAACTTGCTGTCCACTGGGAATCCAAGGGGATTTTTACCAAGCGGCTGCTTAGCCTTCCGTTCCAAGCGTTAAACTTTGCAGAACTTCATGAAGCTTCTGCCAGGCCCCTTCTCCAACTGCAGTTCCCGTCAGCTCCTCCTCCTAGCCTGTGGTTATCGCAAACTTGAGAGATGTAGACTCCTATAGATCCCTAGAGGCCCCATAGAGTCCTAGAGACTCTGCAAAGCCCTATAGAGCCACAGAGACCTCAACAGAGCCCTGATTTAATTCAGTGTTTATAGGAATTCTTTGCTTAAATCCATGGAAATCTATTATCATAGTGGTTTGAACATAATGCCAAGACAAAGCTGCATCTTAAAGTTAATCACGAGAAGCTGAGAAAGTTACAAGAACTGAGTGATGAAAAGAACGATAGACACAAAGCTGAGGATTTATAATAATAATAATTAGAGTTCTTGAACCCTCAGACAGAGGAAACATACCTCATGCAGACAGAACCCCCTCTGACTGTATACAAAACAATGAAGAATGAATCTAAAGTGTAAGGAATTGCAGTTCTGGGCCTCGCTTCAAGAAAGAGATTGAGGTGCTGGAGCGGGTCCAGATGAGCAATGAGGCTGGGGAAGGGACTGGAGGGACAGTCTCATGAGGAGAGGCTGAGGGAGATGGAGTTGTTTAACTAGGAGGAGACTCAGGGGGGACCCTCTCCCTCTCTATAACTACCTGAAAGGAAGTTGTAGACAGGTGGGGATCAGGCTGCTCTCCCAGGCATCTAGTGACAGGATGAGAGGGCACAGCCTGAAGCTGCACCAGGGGAGGGTTAGGTTGGATGTTAGAAAGCCCCTTCTCACAGAAAGGTGATCAGAGCCTGGAATGGACTGCCCAGGGAGGTGGTGGAGTCCCTGTCCCTCTAGGTGTTTAAGAACAGACTGAGTGTGGCCCTCAGTCCCCTGATCTGGCTGATGTGGTGATGTCAGGTCCTGGGCTGGATGAGCTCAGAGGGCTTTTCCAGCCTCAATCATTCTGTGCAAATTCCTTGTTAGAAGAACTTGCAAGAACACTTGCAAAAAGAGCTGCAGTATAAATTTCAAGCTTGCAGAGTCTCTTTTAATTCTCCTAGTGTTATCCTTTTAGACTTCTCGTGCATGTAAAGCAGATAGTATTTATCTTCAGGTGTTCCGGGGAACTTGTCCAAGTTCTTTTCCGAAAAGGATTCCTGACTGGCTTTCAAGACAGCCAGCTGGTGTCATTTGTCAGGTTGGAGTTTCTCTCCACCCCAGATCTGTGTTTTGTCATCTGACAATCCCATGAAGGTCGTGCTATTGAGTAATAATGGTAACACAGGTCAAGGAGATATTCTAGTCTGCTTAATGAAAGAAAATTCAACAAGAGGGAAGCGTTATGAGAGGAAAATGAACTTAAACAAGAAAAACTGAAAGGAAAACTGAAAGGAAAGAGCAAGGGCAAGACTAACCATTCATCTTCCGTTCGTGCTTATCAGACACACAGGTACACTCCACTTCCATGGTAGAAGTTAGTTACCATTGGGATCTAAAGTTGAATCACCGTGACTTTCTTAGTAGGTGATCAGATATTTGTAGAGATTTACAAGTAGGAAGCTGATAGAGTAGATTTCATGATGATGTTAAATTTCATTGAACATCAGTTACTATCTATTGCATAATATGGAAATAACTAGATCCTTAGACTACAGGACTTACATATTTATGACTAATAGATCAATCATCATGATCTTAAAGGCATCTTCCTCCAGTGTTTCAATAGGTCTATCTTTCACAAGGGGTAAGTCACCTAAATACCTACAGGATGGATGCACTGACACTAGGTTCATAGCATCTGGAACCGCAACAGCCACTCCAACAGGCTCAAGTAGGTTTTAGAAGGAAGCTCAGCAGAGTCATTGCATTGTTTGAACAGCTGCTGACCACTCACTGAACTCATACGGATCCAGTTCTCCACCGCCTGGACACCTGCGTTTGATTTCATTCAGGACAAGATAGCCGATTGATTCAAAACGCCGCCAGCTCGATCGGGCAGGATTATGCACGCAGATAAGGTGGCCTCCGGCGTGCGATAGGGCCGAGCGGGGCTGCTGGCACCGCGCCGCGGCCCGCTCTCCCCAGGACGGGCAGCGCTGCTCGCCCCCAGCACGAAGGGAAGGCGGCGGCGGTCTGACCGCAGGGTCACCCTGGTGTCCCGCCCGCCGTGGAGCCCAGGGATGCCTGCCCAGGGCGGTGCCGGGGAGCGGCAGCCCGGCCCTGCGCGGCCCGCTCCGCTCCCCCTGCCCTTCCCGAAGGGCACAGCGGAGGTCGGAGGGACCCCGCACCGACGCGGGATAGGGGAAGGAGCGGAGGCAACGGCTGTCTGAGCCCGGGGG
>VZRI01008069.1:172025-195881 GCA_013397515.1 Upupa epops
CCGGTCCGACGCGGCCATGAGCCCTCTGCGCCTCCCACCTGCCGGCTCCCCGCAGCGCTCCCCCGGCGACCGCCTAACGGCCGCGCTGNGCGGCGCGAGGAGCTGGGCGACCAGCGCGCTCGGCTCTCGGTACCGGGGGGCGTCAGGGGGAGCCGTCGGTCTGAGGGGGACGGGGAGATCCGTTGGCCTTAGGGCCACGGGGGAGCCGTCGGTCTGAGGGGGACGCGGGGAGTTGGCGGGAAGCCGCTGGCGCGACGGGGGCGAGCGGAGCCGTTGACTCGAAGGGAGCCGTTGATTCCAGGGGAACGGAGGAGCCGTTGGTCTGAGGGGGACACGGGGAGACGTTGACTCGAGGGGCGCCGTTGGCTCGAGGGGGGCATTTGCCGTGAGCACAGCCGTTGGGGAGGCCCAAGGTCTTTTCTGAGGGAGGCTGTGATGCTTGGCGAGGGGTCTCCACAGTGCGGGGCTCCTGGGGGAGCTGCTGGATGAGTCCTATGGCTCTGTTCTGGGGTCGTTTGTGTCTTGATGTGGTGTTCTCATGGAATCATTAGGGACTGGAAGGGACCTCTAAAGATCATCTAGTCCATCTGCCACAGCAGGATCACCTAGACCAGGTTGCTTGGAGTGGAACCTCTCACAGGCCTGTTCATTTGGCTTTCCCAGTGTAGCTGGTGGTGATGCAGCTCCAATACTGGATCCAGCTGATGGGAAGGTTCTAAGAAAGGAAAACACTGCTGAGGAAGCACTCAGAACTGAGTCACCATGGCATTGGCTGAGGAACGTTAGCATCCTCAAAAGGCCTTGTTTCATCTGCCGAAGCTTTATGCTGCTTTGAATAAAAATATCGACTCTAAAAACTGTGATCTCCCTCTTCCTTACTGTGTGTCGGTAACTAGCGCTTCAAGAAAAACTGCTGGTGTTGCAAGACCCGCGATGGAATTGCAAAAGCTAATAACGCTGACTAAAGCAAGCGACAAGTTACCTAGTGATACCCGTTGCCAGTAAGTCGGCCCCCACAGACATCACTAAATACATTTCTCATTGCTGTAACTCCTTGTTACTGGTAGTTGTCCAAACGTACACTGTTTGTTGGCATTGCTGCCTCATAAGCAACCTCTGATTGCGCTGCTGGTTGGGAATGTTGTGTGTGACATCTTGCCCAACAGTTCTAACAAAGCTTTTTTTTGTTGTTTAGTGTTTTAGCTGGCATTTAGGAGCCTTGGTTGGGCACTGGAACAGACTGTCCAGGGGGATTGTGGAGACCAGGGCACTAAGGACCACAGCCAGTCTGTCCTTAAAGGCCTCAAGGGATGAGGACTCCACTACTTCCCTGGGCAGTCCATTCCAGTGTCTGATCACACTTTCTGTGAGGAAGGGCTTCCTAACATCCAACCTAACCCTCCTCTGGTGCAGCTTCAAACCCTTCACTCTCATCCTGTCACTAGTTGCCTGGGAGAAGAGCCTGACTCCCACCTGTCTGCAACTTCCCTTCAGGTAGTTAGAGAATGATAAAGTCTCCCCAGTCTCCTCCAGGATAAACAACCCCAGCTGCCTCAGCCTCTCCTCATAAAACTTCCCCTGTAGTCTCTTTCCCAGCCTTGCTGCTCTCCTCTGGACCCACTCCAGCCCCTCAATATTTTTCTTGAAGTGACGACTCAGAACTGCCCCCAGTACTGAAGATGTGGCCTCACTTGTGCCCGTACAGAGAGAGAACTACTGTGAGAGAACTGCTGTTCCTCCTGAGGTGTTTATTATACAAGATGTGAGTGGTATTGTTTGCAGAGTAATTAATACAGGTAGTGGGCACTGTCCCAAGGAAACTGCCCACAGGGAAAAGGAGGGTGGAACTGTGGCAGTTCCTTCAGGGCAGGGCAGAGTGAGGCTGCACTTCCTTTAAACTGGTTTCCTTTAAAGGAAGCTGTGGATATCTGTGTGGACGGGCTAATTTCTTCTGCAAGCCTACACCAGGCAGTTTATATTTGCTGTCCTGTCATTCCTACAGATGGAACGTGAGGAATAGGGGAAAGAGTCAAGTTCCTATCCAGCGAGAGCTAGTAGGGAGTGTCATATACATCATTCATGGCAGACAGAGAGATTTTGGGAGCTGGAGTACTACAACTGCCTCAAGCCTGGCAGAAATAATAGAGGCTCCAGTTAATTTTGGAGAACTTAGCTCCTCAGAATATTATATTTATGAAGGAGGTGCTTGTTTGGAACTGCCCCTGCAGTGTGGGCTCCTGCAGGTGATGCTTTTGCTCCACCTGCAGCTTTTGCACCTCTTGTCCTGCAGTCTGAAGGTGGAACAGATTGCCCAGGGAGGTTGTGGCTACTCCCTCCCTAGAATTGTTCAAGGCCAGATTGGCTGGGGCCTTGAGCACCCTGGTCTAGTGGGGGGTGTCCCTGCTGATGGCAGGGGAGTTGGAACTGGATGATCTTTAGGGTCCCTTCCCACCTGAACCAGTCTAGGAATTCAGTTCTGAACGGAGCCCCACTGGGGTTTCTTTCACCCTGCTGAAACCTCTTTTAAGGTTGTGATCACATTTCAGAGAGTCATTAACCACTTAACCATTTACCATGCTTTCTTCAGAGACAACATAATGTGGTTCCTGAAGTACTGCTTCCAGTAGGAAGGAAACCCAGTGGTTTGGTTTGGTTTGGTTGGGGTTGTTTTCATTTTGTCTGGAGGGAGGTTGGAAATGAGATTCTTTTTGATTGACCTCAAGTTAAGGACAAAATGTGACTGTGTCAGGCCACTGCAAACACGTGACGCTGTGAATTAAAGAGTGGCTGCCAGAGGTCCACATGTCTTTCCCTTCTGCCTCATAGTGACAAAGAAGGCTTGGCAGTGACATCCAGCTCTGCCGTACTGATGTCTGATCTTTGTGTCCCCCCCCGGAAGAGCTGAAGGCAAACACTCGGACCCAGCCTGGAACAGGTGTAGGTACAGAGTGTGTGGCGTGCCAGGCTAACGAGTCACGCTGCCACATGCACCCTTTTGCCTACTGGGAAGATGAGTGCTGGTATGCGTGAGGTTGCTTACGCCTGCACACGTGGATGCATTCAGTCTCTCTCACTGGCTCAGAGCGCAGACAAGCCTGTGACCTTCACTGCAAGTGCCCTTATGCTTACACAGACTGCTTGCAGCCCTGTCTGCTGGGAACGTTCTCACAGCTCCAGAGGAAGGAACAGTTTCATGGGGCTGTCTCCTAGGTTTGATTTGGAAGGTGTCCACAGGCCGTACTCTGTCACCATTTGGCAAGAAGGCTTTTATTGTGAAGCCGTGGCTGCTGTGATGCAATGAACGTTTCGCAGGATATGTTTTACTTCTGACCTGCTATTAGACAATAGTTTTTTCCCTGAATGACACTTTATATTTAGAATCAGTCTCCCGTGGCTCAGAAACCACACAGTCGTCATAGCAGAACCCCAGAATCATTCAGGTTGGAAAAGACCCTTTGGATCATTGAGTCTTGATGGACAGTATCAAACCTCAGATAAATTCGTGTTTTAAAGATGTTTAAAGGGATGGAGTACTTTGAGAAGCAGTTATTAGAGCTCCCTGGTGAGGAGAGGCTGAGGGAGCTGGGGCTCTTGAGCTGGGAGAAGAGGAGGCTGAGGGGGGACCTCATTCCTGTCTCTAAATCTGTGAGGGGTGGGTGTCAGGAGGATGGAGCCAGGCTCTGCTCAAGGGCATCTGGGGACAGGACAAGGGGCACTGGGTGCCAGCTGGAGCAGAGGAGGTTCCCTCTCAATATCAGCAGGAACTTCTTCCTGGGAAAGTACCAGATCACTGGACCAGGCTGCCCAGGGGGGTTGTGGAGTCTCCTTCTCTGCAGACATTCCAGACCCGCCTGGCTATGTTCCTGTGTGACTTGGTCTGGGTGATCCTGCTGTGGCAGGGGGATTGGACTGGATGGTCTTTCGAGGTCCCTTCTGATTCCTAAGGATTCTATGATACCCATACTGCAGATACTTACTAACCTGTACACTCTTGGTCCACTATCAGGACAGTTTACTCACAGGTTCTCCCCAGGTTATAAGACCCTCCTGCGGGATCAGAAGCTTCTTAGAGACAGAGTTGAGAAATAGGATGGAAACTGCTCCAGCTGCCTCATTTGTGAGTCATCCCGTGAGTGCGTTAACATCTAGATGCTATGGTGATTCTTCTATGCAAAACAATGACTACAAAAGAGTCTTCTATCTCTATAGACTCCTTATGGAGGCTATTAGGACCAAAACTAGTAGGGGCATTGATAAAATCCTGAGGCTAGATGTGCAGATAATGAACATCCCCGTGGCAAAATTAACCTACTTGTTACCCTTCTAATAAAATCCTTTGGTTCCTATTAATCTAAGATAAATTCATATCTGATGGTCTGTTCTCCATGAGATTGTATTTCTCCTATAACAATACTGCAAAGACATGAGGTGGTCACCCTCAGCCTCCTCTGTACATCCCTAGCTGGGTGGCTGGGCACAGAGAGTGCTTGTGAATGGTGCCCCATCCAGTCGGTGTCCAGTCAGCAGTGGTGTCCCCCAGGGACCAGTGCTGGGCTCAGTTCTATTCAGCATCTCTAGTGATGACCTGGATGAGGGGATCGAGTCGACCTTTAATAAGTTCACAGAAGACACCAAACTGGGGGGGAGTGTCGATCTGCTGGAGGGGAGGAGGATGCTGCAGAGAGATCTGAACAGTCTGGGTCAATGGGCAAAGGCCAACGGGATGAGGCTGAGTGGGGCCAAGAGCAGGGTCCTGCACTTTGGCCACAATAACCCCTGCAGCTACAGACTGGGAGATGAGTGGCTGGAGAGCAGCCTGGCAGAGAGGGAACTGGCAGTACTGGTCGACAACTGGCTGAACAGGAGCCAGCAAGGTGCCTAGATGGACCAAAAGGTCAGTAGCATCATGGCATGGATCAGCACTAGTGTGGCCAGCAGGACTAGGGACTTAAATCTCCCCTGTACTGGGGGGCAGTTCTGGGCCCCTCACCTCAACAAAGAGATTGAGGGACTGGAGTGGGTCCAGAGGCGAAATGAGCTGGAGAAGAGGAGGCTCAGGGGGGAACCTTCTCCCTCTCTATAGCTGCCTGAAAGGAAGTTGTAGACAGGTGGGGATTGGGCTCTTCTCCCAGGCAACTAGAGGGAGAACGAGAAGGCAAGGCTTGAAGCTGCAGCAGGGGAGGGTTAGGTTGATGTTAGGAAGCTCTTCCTCATGGAAAGGGTGATTGGGTCCTCATCATGGACTACCCAGAGAGGTGGTGGAGTCCTCATCCCTGGAGGTGTTGAAGGACAGCCTGGCTGTGGCCCTGAGTGCCCTGGTCAGGCTGCTGGGGTGATGCCAGGTGCTGGGCTGGGCTGGAGGAGCTCAGAGGGCTTTGCCAGCCTCAGTGACTCTGTGATTCTAGCGCATTATTTGACACACGGGGGGCAGCCTGAAGCAGCACAGTGCCCAGTTCCTGTCGTGTACTGTAGCTGTCAGTTATTCCTGCTGTTCTCTGCAGAAGTATTTATCTGGCTAGTGACCAAGTCCCTGCGCAGGGAGCGTGCCTCAGCTCCCAACAACATTATCAGAAAATCCTTGCCCTCCCTGTAGTGGAAGGAAGCTTTTGCAGTGAATTTAAGAGTAGAAGATGAGCACTGCTCCTATGGGTGCCCTGTGTGCTTTTGCTCTGCTCTGTCACTGCTTACTTACGAGAGGAACTCGATTAAAATGCTAACATCAGAATACTTTTATCTGGGATATCTTTTCTGGCTATCTTTGTTTGCTCTGCTTTTGTAAACAAGATAAAGAGTGAGTAAACAGAAAAACCTACTGCTGGGTTGAGTTTTATACAAAGTTCCCGGATGATTAATGGTGGAGGATTAAATCTGCTGAAACAAAAGGAGGACGGAGAGCATTAGGCATTTCAGAGGCAGTTACGATGGAGGGAAGCACAGCTCTGATTAATTCACAACAGCTTTGTAAGGAATGATGTGAACATTGCAAAGAAAGGGGATTAACATCAAATATTGAAATGCTTCATCTTTCTTGTGCTGGGGGCTCCAGAACTGGACACAGGACTGCAGGTGAGGGCTCAGCAGGGCAGAATGAGGGGCCAAATCCCCTCTCTTGATCTGCTGGCCACAGTTCTTTTGATGCAGCCCAGGATGGGATTGGCCTTCTGGGCTGGGATTGCACACTGGTGGCTCAGGGCCAGTTTTATATCCAGCAGCACCCAGAGATCCAAAGCTCAGTGTCAATGTCATTGAGGAATATATTGAACACCACTGGTCCCAGCACACGATCTTGCAGGACACCACCCACCCCCTTCCTCCATCTGGTCATCGAGCCATTAACCATCACCTCCTGGATGCAACCATCCAGCCAGAACTTTATCCACTGAAGAGTCCACCCATCAAATTATCCACCTGAGAGGTAAGGATGTTAGGGGTGCCCGTGTCTAAGGCCTTGAAGAAGCGCAGATAGATAACATCCCCAAGTCTTCCCGTGTCGACTGACACAGTCTCTTCCACCTGCCGTTTGCCTTCTCTGTTTCAAATTCTACAATAATGAGAAGCCTGACGTGAANAAAGGGATTAACTTTGAGGAGTTATTTTTAGCTCTTTTCTCTAGAGAATTTCTGGTCTGGGTGATCCTGCTGTGGCTGGATGATCTTTCCAGGTCCCTTCCCATCCCTAGGGATTCTATGCCACTGCACAGAAAACACCTCCAGAAGCAGACACCCTCCCTGCACACTCTCTTCTGACCGTGCAAAACTCCCTCATCAGGTAAACTTCAAACAGTCAGCATCCCAAAGAAATCTGAGATGCTGAAGAAGTGGCTGTTGTGGGAGAAAGGTGAGAAGCTGTTGTCCTCGAGTGTGTCCCTGCGCGTAGAGCGGCCGGTGTGTGTATACTGCATTCATGACACAGCTGCCCTGCCTCTCTCTTGTTGGCTTGAGCTCAGAGTCTGTCGTGTTTATGACAAACTTCACTGGTCATGGGAAAGTTCACTCTCTAACTTTACGAGCAGCGCTCAGTGAATTTACCTCGGGAGGCAAAGGAACTGCAGCACGTTCTGCCCACGCATCTCTCCCCGTCACATCTCAGAACAGTAGTGTTCCCTGTGTTATCCACACTCTAACCCAGCAACAGGCTCCGAGATCGTTCTAGCAACAAAATCCACCAGTGTTAGCTTATTTCTGATAACATTTAATAAAGAGAAGTCCTTCTGCCTGCACCGAGTGTCGCAAGGAGCTATTATAACAGCACTCGGTTTCACAATGAAGCTTCATGTAGACACAAAAGAGGAAGCAGGCTCGGCGAGTTGCCGTTCAGTCAGTTATAAAACCCCCTCAGCTCCTAAGGGACTTTCTTTCCACTCTCTGGGCTCCAGAGGATTAGAAGTAAAAAACACGTCGAATTAGAAGGATATTTGATAGGAAACACAGCAAGAACACTGTGTTTTGGGGCAGAACGGATTAAGAGGAAGCTTTACGCTCGCTAGAAGACATCATCCTCTCTGTACCTGGTCAGCTGCTGTGTCCTTGCAGGTAAGAGCTGAACTATACCCTGTGTTATACGAGAGGCATGAAAAGGCTCATCCGAGCAGCTCACTTCTGTCTGCGTGGGGTTTCAGCTGGTAAAATTAAGAGACTTTCTCTGCTTTAAATGCTTGTGCGTGTTTAGATTGGATCTGGGGAAGAGATTCTCTGCAGCCAGAGTGGTTGGGCACTGGCAAGGCCTTCCCAGGGAGGTGGTGGAGTCCCCCTGCCTGGAGGTGTTGAAGAACCCTGTAGCCATGGTGCTTCCCACCCTGCTTGAGTGGCAGCAGGGAGGGGGTCAGGCTGTGTCTGTCAGTCTCTCAGGGACTGAGGGGTTGTGTTGGGGTGGGGATGGTTGGACTTGGTGCTCTAGAAGGCCCTTTCCAAGCAAGATGGTTCTGGGATGTTTGCAAAGTCAGCTGCTATCCCTACAGTTTCTGCTGCCTTAAGGAGTGATGAAAACCCTTCACCAGTGCCATCTTCACAACGGCATCTGATTGTCCAGAGGAGGGACACAAGGATGACTGCACAGGCTATAGGAACAGGCTGAGAGAGCTGGGGCTGTTCAGCCTGGAGAAGAGGAGACTGCGGGGAGATCTCAGAGCAGCCTTCCAGTCCCTGAAGGGGGCTCCAGGAGAGCTGGGAAGGGGCTGTTTCCCAGGGCTTGGAGTGGTCAGAGCAGGGGGAATGGTTTCCAGCTGGAAGAGGGGAGGTTGAGACTGGAGGTCAGGAATAAGGTCTTCCCCAGGAGGGTGCTGAGACCCTGGCCCAGGTTGCCCAGGGAGGTTGTGGCTGCCCTCCAGCTCCCTGGAAGTGTTCAAGGGCAGATTGGCTGGGGCCTTGAGCACCCTGGTCTGGTGGGGGGTGTCCCTGCTGATGGCAGGGGGGTTGGAACTGGATGATCTTTAAGGTCCCTTCCACCCTGACCCACTCTATGAATACACTACGCATCACATGTACCCTGCCTCTCCTTTTTCACCCTACAGCAGATGTGACTGACATCTGTGCTCATTAGCACACTGTTTCCTCCAGTCCTCCTGGGAAACCCCTTTTCTCTATTTTTTGCTGCCATTTATTCTTCTCACTTCTAGAAATGTGTGTTCTAGTCTATAAAGGGCTCAAAGCAATTTATTTCCCCTCTACTTCAACTGCTTAGATAGAAAATACCGCAGTCCACGGTGTTTTAGTCATGACACCATCTAACAACTCATTAAAATAAACAGAAATTCAGAGTGCTGGAGCAATTTCCACCCTTGACAGACATAAAAGCAGAGAGTAGAATTACCATGCAATCAAGGCATCCTTAGAAATGTGGAGCCAGAACCTATCCTGCCTTAACTCTTCCTATTATTGCTGATAGCTGGGTGTTTGAGACCTAAGATGCTATCAAATCAGACCCAAGGGCTCCTAAACCAACGTTGTATGGGTAGAGATGATTAAGAGAAGTGCAGAAACTGATGAGCCAGGCTTGCTCTGTTCAGACTTTCAAGGAACTTGAACAGATAAAACAGACTTGGATGTGAAATTCTTTGAGCTCAAGAAGCTATTGCTCCACACAT
The DNA here is from genome assembly GCA_013397515.1 of Upupa epops. NCBI lineage: Eukaryota > Metazoa > Chordata > Aves > Bucerotiformes > Upupidae > Upupa > Upupa epops. The sequence goes on from VZRI01008069.1 coordinate 181,108, forward strand.
ACAGTCTTCATTCTATTTTCATGGAAGCCTGGTCCCCCCAAACTCCAAGAGACTCAGAGGTTTAGAAATAAAACCAAGCTAAACTTGCTTGCTGTAAGCAAAGAGCTGCTCCTGAAGCTCTCTGCCATCCATTTAGCTTTGTATAGAGTTAATAGAGAGACACTTTGTTAACAAGAGCATTCAACTGTACACTAGGCATGTCAAGTACAATGTGTTCCTGGGGAAGATGTCCCCCCTCAACTGCTTCCTTCAGCCTGTCCAAGGAGATTCCTTCATATACTTGAAAGGCAGGATTACTGTAGTCTCCTTCATTCCAAGGTCTGGCCACCCTTTTCCCTGAGGAAGGGCTTCCTAACATCCAACCTAACCCTCCCCTGGCAGCTTCAGGTCCTGCTCTTTCATCCTGTCACTAGTTGCCTGGGAGAAGAGCCTGACCCTCACCTCACTACAACCTCCCTTCAGGNCCACCTGCTGATTTTTAGTCTCACCAGAGCAGACTAGAGGGGTCAGGATCCCCTCCCTCGCCCTACTGGTCACACTTCTCTTGCTGCAGCCCAGGATGCTGTTGGCTTTCTGGGCCACAAGCAAACACTGCTGATTCATGTTGAGTTTTTCATCAACCAGCAACCCCCCAAGTCCTTCTCCTCAAGGCTGCTCTCACTCTGTTCCCCACCCAGCCTGTACCTGTGCCTGGGGTTGCCTCAATTCCATTTTCCTCAACACAGACATCCCTTGGCATCCCGGGTCCTGCCTATCCACCAAGTCCAACAGAACTTAAGACACCTACCCCGTGAAACAAGTCAGATACCACTACCAACAGCACAACCTGAGTGCCACTCAGAGCCTTGCTCAGCCAGACACACTCCAAACATCCTTGTCTCATCTACGAGTTCCTATTCCCACCGAGCTGTTCCCAGCTGGCTCCGTGTTCTTTCAGTTCTCCCTAGCAACTTTTCATCTTGCTCTGGTTTTTATGTAGGACACGATTGATCATCCCTCTTTGTGTGCGCTTCTCAGGCTCGTCTTGTGCTTCTTGTTTATCCTCAGCCAAGGGCTCCCGTTCTGTTTGTCTGCTCCCAGGCTCCAAGCTGAGGTCTTTATGCAAACATTGGCACCACCACGAGCGCGGTAACCCAGCAAACCTACTGTCACTCACTAAACACTGGCAATGCCACTGGATTCTCCACGTGGCTTTGAACATCCACCCTGCCTCTAGGCTTTTATTTCACGGAACAAAAACCCCAAGGAGGCATAAAAGCTCTTAAGATCTTCTGACAGCAATACAGACTGTGTCTCATCTGTCTCTACTAGGCTCAGAGGTTCTAACAGCCTAAACTAAGCACTGTAGGTGAAGAAATGAAAGCAGCAGTTTCGTTTCCCCAGCTTGTATCACCTTCGGACAGGAGGAGCGTGCATCTGGGTTGCAGGAAGGACACAAGTGTCGCATGCTACCTGGGCATCGCTTTGTGTGTGCTGCTGGGGCAGGGGTCTGCCCGTGTGTTCTATTTCCACTCGCTTCTCAGAGTCTGCATTAAGAAGTGCAGGATAAGGAGCTAAGAGGCCCAGGTCTGCACTAGCTGAGGCTAGTAGGGAATTTGCCATCTGGGTTAACATAGAATCTCAGACTTATTGAGGCTGGCAAAGAACTCTGAGCTCCTCCAGCCTGGCCCAGCACCTGGCATCACCACAGCAGCCAGAGCAGGGCACTGAGGGCCACAGCCAGGCTGTCCTTCAACACCTCCAGGGATGGGGACTCCACCAGCTCCCTGGGCAGTCCAGTCCAGGCTCTGAGCACCCTTTCCATGAGGAAGGGCTTCCTAGCATCCAACCTAAACCTCCCCTGCTGCAGCTTCAGGCCCTGCCCTCTCATCCTGGCACTCGTTGCCTGGGAGAAGAGCTTGACCCCTGACTGTCTACGCTACCCCTTCAGAGAGTTACAGAGATGGAGAAGATGCTGTGTGTCTCCTCCAGGCTAAACCCCCCCAGCTCCCTCAGCCTCTCCTCATCAGCCTTTCCCTCCAGCCCCTTCCTCAGCCTCACTGCTCCTTGGGACTCACTGCAGCCCCTCAATCTCTTTCTTGAAACAAAGGGCTCAGAACTGCCCCCAGCACTGGAGGAGAAGCCTCACTAGTGCCCAGTACAGGGGGAGAACGACATCCCTTGTCCTGCAGGCAAAAGCCTGCCTAGTCAGGTGTAAGATGTTTCAGCAACTACTACCACTACAGACCACTCTCTTCCCTGCTCACCTGTTGGATGTGTAGGACATAGCATGTTGTGATATGCAGAGCATGCTTCCATGTGATTAACAACACAGAGAGACTAGCTTTTGAGTCCTTGAGTGGAGTCCTCTAGGCAGAGAGACCCTTGCTCACATCTAAACCAGAACCACTCTCCACAGCCACTAACAGGCTTGCAGCGTAGCCTGGATTTGTACTGAACTAATGGTGTCTCCATGTCATTTCTCTGTCTGTTGGTGGCTCCACTCCTTCGGTGCAGGATGCTGTCAGAAGGTTACCTTTACAGCATCGCCTACCTATGTGAAGATCTCAATCCCGAGCTCCACAGTGACAGTTCAGCTGAGGAAATGGTGTACGAGATGAGATCCCTGAATTACTCTTCTGTGGATGAAGCACAAGGAAAAGGCCTCCTTCAGAGATGCCGGTCTGCTAGTGAGTGCACCTCCTCAGTCTTCTCTAGAAGGAGCAAGCACAGCAGAAGGCAGGAGGAGAATCTTGCACAGCCTACAGAGCATCCCGTGTCCACCCAGCAGCGGTCTCCATCGCCGCGTGTTTGTAAGGGGCTGAAGAGGAAGGACACCTACCTGGTTCCTCCATCCTGTAAAAGCATCTGCAAGAATTACAACGACTTGCATATAGCTGGGGACTACGTGGTGCCAATTGGCTCGGTCACAACAGATTTGACCTGTGACAGTGGAATCGGCCCCTTCTTACAGTCCTCAGAGATCCCTCCTCCCGTGGACTCTGTGAGAGTCCCTGCTGTTGGTGACACCGGCTGCAAACTGGTCCAAGGCTACTCCTCGTGCTGGCGGCTGGCGAGCTTAGCGCCCCACCAGCAGCCCCTCTCTGACTCAGCCCTGAACGACTACCTCGAACAGAAGCTGCTGGAGCTGTACAAGCAGTACATTATGGACAGCACAGCCAACAGGGCATCCCCCACCCAGATCCTGGCCTCAGAGCTTATCATGGCTAACGTCGACCAAATCAGCGTTCAGATATCCCGTGAGAGGAACATGGAGACCTCCAAGGCCAAAGACATGGTCATTAGCCGCTTCTTTCAGCTAGCCAGTGGGAAGACATCCTCGGAGATTAGTACACCTAGCCTGCTCATCTCCCAGTCCAGCCACATCAACACCTAGCATCCGCGTGTCTGCTGTTCCAAGGCTCAGAAGGGGGTGGTCAGCAGATCAGAGGGTCTTCTCCCCTTCTACTCTGCGCTGGTGAGACTGCATCTGGAGTCTTGTGGCCATCTCTGGGCCCCTCAGTTCCAGAAGGACACAGAGCTGCTGGAGAGAGTCCAGTGCAGAGCCATGGGGATGATGGAGNAGATGAAAAACTTCCTCCCAGTGAGGGTGTCAGAGCCCTAGAAGGGGCTGCCCAGGCGGGTTGCAGAGTCTCCTTCTCTGGAGCCATTTACAGTCCTCCTGGACTGGATCTAAGGGCTCCTGCTGTGGCAGGGGGATTGGACTGAGTGATCTTTTGAGGTCCCTTCTGATCCCTAACACCCTGTGCAATGTGAAGCAGCAATCACCCTAGCTTACTCTCATGGTGCTGCCCTTCCAGAGGTTACTGCGATAGCTCAGCATCCTCTTGCTGTTCGTGCACTGAGGGGGCAACCAGAAAGCAGTTGCCACAAGAACCTGTGATAAGTGAATTCCGAGGCTGTTCCTCCGTTGCCATAGCAGCCCAGCGAGGTGCTGTTACTCAGCAATTCACAAGATCCCTTCTGGCAGGCAGCATTCCTACCCCGTGGCCAAATTAAATTCAGAAAGAGGAAAAAACCCCACCTATTTCCAAGATCAAACAACAGGCATGGTAATGCCTGGGCAACACGCGTGTGCTGCATGCGGAACTCTTCACCAGCAAGCCTCCCTCTTGAAGCTTTCTTAGAATAACAGGATAGGCTAGAATATACTGCTTGCAGAGGACAGCAGAAATGAGGGGTGTGGGTTTTGTTAGTGCCCTGCAGACGCAGGGGATGCTGTTGTGCCTGTGGACATCCCCATCACTGGTGATAGAGTTATAGAATCACTAGGGATGGGAAGGGACNACAGGGGATGCTGTAGTGCCTATGGACATCCCCATCACTGATGATAGAGTTACAGAATCACTAGGGATGGGAGGGGACCTCGAAAGATCATCCAGTCCAACTCCCCTGCCACAGCAGGATCACCCAGAACAAGTCCAGATGGATTTCAAATGTCTCTAGAGAAGGAGATNNNNAACCCCCCTGCCATGGGCAGGGACACCCCACCCTAGAGCAGGCTGGCCAGAGCCTCATCCAGCCCGGCCTTAAACACCTCCAGGGATGGGGCCCCAACCACCTCCATCTTTAGCAGCAAGAGATGCAGTAGAAAGCAGCTTGCAGAGTGGAATGCATAAATCAATAACTGGGAGAGACACCTGGCACCTTCATCAGAGGATGTAATCGATTCCTTCACTCAGCTCTCCCCACCCCACAGACCGTGTCCTGCACCAACAAACCAGCATCCCATCATCTGTTACTCAGCACCCAGACCTTGCCTTCTCCCTGCAGGGAGCAGGGCTGGCACCGAGACCTGCAGGCAGCACCCAGTCACTGCAGCATCACTTCTCAGAGCTGGGGATGCAGGGGACCAACAGCAAGAGCATCTGGAGAACAGGGCTTGAGAGGTCTGGCCAGAGACAATAACCTTTCATCTACAGTGCCCTTTCCATAGCTGCAGTGAGAACTCGGTGCTCAGCAGCCAGAGGACAGCAAGGAAGGCAAATCTTCCCTGCACAAACACACTACAGATGCATTCAGCTACTCAGAGCATCATTTAGGGTGGAAGAGATTTTTAAGATCCTAGAGTCCAAGCTCTAGCATCAGTCTACCAAGCCCACTGCTAACCACAGCCTCGAGCACCCTACCTGTGAGACATTTAGACGTGTGAGAGGCAGGGCGTGAGTCACCCACACACCATCCCGTTTTCAAGCCAGTCACCTAATAGACTAATGGAATCCTTAGGGATCAGAAGGGACCCTGAAAGATCATCCAGACCAAGTGACACAGGAACACAGCCAGGGGGGACTTGGAATCACCCCTACTTCCCAATAAAGGTCTTGTTTTGCACTGTCAGACTGAGGCTGATGAATTGCATTCACAGAGGGGTCATAACTGCTGTAAAAGCTGATTTGCACTGGAAGGACAGCATAAAGCCCTTCCTCCCGGCTCTTTTCCTCACCTACTACTCCTCATAGGATATACTTACCAACTGCACCCCAGGATGTGAAGGATGACAAAGCAGGGCTTGGAATTTAGGGGACCAGCTGCAGACACAAGCAACCAGCCCCCCATCTCTGATTTTCTACTGTGCTCAGCTGAGAGCTCCTGCCTCTCTCTGTCCTTCCTGCCTTTAAAGAGACTCTTCCTCTACACAGGTGCCTCTCTAGGTGGGGCTGCTTCCTGCTGAAAGCACTCGGATGGCAATTAAGCTGCTATTACCTGAGTCAGGTTGTTACCTAAAGCTGTTATCATCTTCTCTCCTTTCCCTCCTTTTCTGCCTCAGGGTCAAGAGAGATCCCAGATTTTGAGTAGCTCTGTTAAATAACTCAGGTATTTAGCCACAGGTAAGTTGTTTCTTGAGAGATATTGATGTCTCTCAATCTGTGAGGGGTGGGTGTCAGGAGGATGGAACCAGGCTCTGCTCAAGGTCATCTGGGGACAGGACAAGGGGCACTGGGTGCCAGCTGGAACAGAGGAGGTTCCCTCTCAATCTCAGCAGGACCTTCTTCCCAGGGAGGGTACCAGAGCCCTGGAAGGGGCTGCCCAGCGGGGTTGTGGAGTCTCCTTCCCTGCAGACGTTCCAGCCCTGCCTGGCTGTGTTCCTGTGCCACTGGGTCTGGGTGATGCTGCTGTGGCAGGGGGTTGGACTGGCTGATCTTTCCAGGGTAGGGCTGGGTGTGCAGTGTGATGAGATTCCAGAATCCTTAGGGATGGGACCGGCTGGGTGGGGAATGTGTGGAGAGGAGAGGAGAGGAGAGCNGCTGACAGAGTGTGGCTGGCTGGGGAATGTGTGGAGAGGAGAGCACGAATGGTGCCCTCACAGTATTTCCTACAGCGTGGCTATTTCACTGCAACAGAGATCACTTATGAAGGCAAAGAAAATCGCACTGAACATCTCAGTAGCTGCTTGGAGCCACTCTCGAGGGACTGATCTCAGCAGGATGGTTTATAGCCACCTCTAGCAGCACCCTCAGGCAGCTTCCTACGAAACATATTACTCCTTGCTGATAACACGATTCTAGCAGCTAGGAGTGTGACTGTGTCTGTGCAGTGTGACTGTGCCCCCAAGAGTCCAAGCCCATCACCAGCGCTACCCCTGTGTCTCCGGTAGGGCTGGGTGTGCAGTGTGATGAGAGGAGACCTTGGCAGGGGGAGAAAAGACAGCGTGGTCAGATTGGTTGCAGCCTGTGGTGCCGGCTAGGGGGTTTAACCCCTCTGCTGGCTCTGATGTCTCCTCTGTGCCAAGAGGCAGTGCAAGGAAGAAAGAGGGATGTAAAGTGCAGGCTGGGTTTTGTGCTGAACTGTGAGAGAGCATTTCATGCTCCGGTCTCTCCCTGCAGAGCAGAGCAAGCACACTCAGCACCTAAACCTGACAGAAATGAAGCTGTAGAGCACTGGTTGCAGCCAGGCAGACTGCTGTCAGCTCAACTCAGGGAGGATGCTGCAGCGCAGGAGCAGGATGAGACCTCCCAGCACTGGTAGAGCTGACGTAGCGCTCCAAGGTTCAGCTCATTCTGCTTCTCAAGTCCTTTCAAGGGCTGAATCAGTGAGGTATTATTCAGCAATATTTCTTCCCTGATCCTCTTTCTACCATGAGAGAGAGGATCTGCTGAGACTTTAGGAGGAGACGAGTAAAGGGACTGCATGCTGGATTATTGGAATGCATTTGCTGTGGATAGGGGAGGCATCCCTTTGTCTGCAGGCTCAGGAGGCATGGCTACTGCTTTAGGGAGATCTCTGCAGTACAGTGATACCTTAGTGCAGGTTTAAACCAGTCCTGGGACATGACCAGCCTGCTTCTCTTTTGCTAATTCCCGATGTTAGTAACGTGCCAGGCACCCAGCTAAACCACAGAATCCTTAGGGATGGGAAGGGACCTGGAAAGATCATCCAGTCCAGTCCCCCTGCCACAGCAGGATCCTTCAGACCCAGTGGCACAGGAACACAGCCAGGCGGGGCTGGAACGTCTGCAGAGAAGGAGACTCCACAGCCCCCCTGGGCAGCCCCTTCCAGTGCTCCGGGACCCTCCCTGGGAAGAAGGTCCTGCTGGTATTGAGAGGGAACCTCCTCTGTTCCAGCTGGCACCCAGTGCCCCTTGTCCTGTCCCCAGATGCCCTTGAGCAGAGCCTGGCTCCATCCTCCTGACACCCACCCCTCACAGATTGAGAGACAGGAATGAGGTCCCCCTCAGCCTCCTCTTCTCCCAGCTCCAGAGAGGTCCCTTCCAGACCCCACCAGGCTCTGATATCACTTCCTTGACTGAGCTGTGTGTTTTTATCTAATAAGGTGGGTTTCAGTTCTCCCTCCAGAATACCCTTGTGGCTGAGGAGTGCTGTCCCGGCAGTGTTCTTATGCTGATAAAAAGGCTTTAATTTCTTGACAGTTATAAAATAGAGGGATGCAGGCATTTTAATGCATAAGGTAATGCCAGGAATAGCTCACCAGTCATCTTAATCAGATCATCAGTCACTTAAGGTCCCAATAATTTGCAGTATACCTTGTCTAAATGGAGGTCAAAGAAGACACCGGTGAGGCCAGCACGTAGAGCTCTATAAACCCTGAAATATGTTAAAATCTCAGCGTCTCCTTGGGTTCCTATGAATCCTCATCCACTTACACGCACTAACGCTTCCTGATTTGAACAGAGCCACAAATTAAAGAGCTGTCTCCAACAGCTCTCCAACCTTTCTGAGTTAATAGAGTTTGTATAAAGTCACCACTTTCGAGCTCCAAGTTGGCATCGCATCTGCTCCATGCAGTTCCGTACCTTTAAAACAATTATCATGGAAACCCCTCCTCGCTGAGAGCACTCTGGACAGATGGAGCCTTCTCTTTCACCTCCATAAACCGAACAGGCATCACATCTTTCTTGCTAGCAATTCCGCACGCTATTTTCCCTGCCAATGCAATTTCAACCATCTGGTTGCCTGGAGTAAGGTCAGGAGGAGTGGAAAGGAGAAGAGCTCTGCTCTGTGCTTTTCCAATAATACAAAGGCGTTAGAAAAGTGAAAGCAGCTATTTTTTTCAATGCAAGAGCAGTTGCAGAATTAGTTTGGAGAGTCTCTCTACAGCTACTTGGAAGGAGGGTGTAGAGAGGCAGGGGTTGGTCTGTTCTCCTTAGGATGAGGGGAAATGGCCTTAAGCTGCCCCAGGCTGGATGTCAGGAGGAATCTCTTTGCTGAAAGGGCTGTCAGGCACTGGAACAGCTGCCCAGGGAGAGGGGTTGAGTCCTCATCCTTGGAGGTGTTGAAGAGCAGGGTGGCTGTTGCGTTGGGAGATGCAGGAGATAGATGGAACAGCACGCTGATTAATGTCATCAAGAGCTGAACACTTTACTGAAGCAGACAAAGGCTTTTCTGAGCTTTAACTTATTTCCATTAATCATTCTCACCAGGATTGGTACGTGTATATGCCTCACAGATAGCTGGTTTCCTTGTGATCGGTTAACAGATGTAGTCCAAGCAACAGTCACACACTCTTGGAACCTCCCTGAGCTCCACTCTTCCCATCTGTGAGTCGTCCTTCTATCTTCTTTCTCATGCCTCAGTGTCCCTTCATGTAACGTTCGTGTAACTTTCCAAGTCCTTGAGCCTGGGCAGCACTGCAGGGCTGACTGCAGCCTCTGTTCCACACAGAGGTAGTTTGGATGGCTCACATGTCTATGTTCTCTCCACGGGGAGACAGCGTTCAGTGGTGCTGATAGGGCTCAAAAATAGTTGGACTTGATGATCTTGAAGGTCTCTCCCGGCCAAAACCCTGCTGTGAGTCGATGGTTTGCTCTATTCCTGAGTAGAACCATGTAAATTATCCCCATCACTGGGAAGGTGCTGACAGACGTTGGAAGCATCAAGAAAAACATAAGGATAAAGAGTTCAAGAAAGAAGAGGTAGCTGAAAAGTGGCCTCATCAACAACTCAAATAGTTCTTGGAAATTCAGTGGTGCTAGGACAAGGGGCACTGGGTGCCAGCTGGAACAGAGGAGGTTCCCTCTCAATCTCAGCAGGACCTTCTTCCCAGGGAGGGTCCCGGAGCACTGGAAGGGGCTGCCCAGGGGGGCTGTGGAGTCTCCTTCTCTGCAGACGTTCCAGCCCCGCCTGGCTGTGTTCCTGTGCCACTGGGTCTGGGGGATCCTGCTGTGGCAGGGGGACTGGACTGGATGATCTTTCCAGATCCCTAATGATGCTGTGATAGCTGGGAGGCTGGTCTGGGTTTGATTGCTGCTCTGCACCACAAGGTGTCATTGTGTCACCAGTATCGGCTTTCAAATTGGACTCTGCAAAAAAATAGGTGAAAATCCCTTAGCCTGGTGTTTTAAGATCTTGGAAACTCACACAGCTAACGATCTAGTTTTTAGCTGCTTGAGGACTGTAGAAAATAGCAACCTGTCAGGGGGATTGGACTGGGTGATCTTTCGAGGTCCCTTCCCATCCCTAATGATTCTAGGATTCTATGAATAAACCAGAACGATCTCCTTGACACCTCTCCATGTCCCAGCAACCCTTCAAGGTCTATCTGTCTGCTTGGGGTTTGAGCTTCTTTGTGTAAGGGCATGGTAACGCATGGCCACTCCATCCCCTTCCCTTCCTAACCTGTGGTTGGGGTTCCAGCCCCCCTGGCTGTGTTCCTGTGTCACAGGGTCTGGGTGATCCTGCTGTGGCAGGGGGATTGGACTGGATGATCTTTCCAGGTCCCTTCCCATCCCTAAGGATCCTCTGACTCGGGGTGTTTTGCCAGGCCCGGGGTTCTGTACCCCTCAGAGGAAGGTGGGGTTCACAGCCACTGCCTCTCCACTCAGTCTGGCTACTTCCCCTTGGGAGGGCTACCCCAGGGCTTGCTTGATGCCAGTGCCTGAGTAGCTGTAGTGGTGTTAGCCCTGCAGCACTGCAGAGGACCCCGAGCCTGTACCCAGATGGGGGGTAGGATGCTTTTAATCACGTAGAGGAAACAAGCAAGCTTGGGCATCACTAGGGCAATACTTTTTGCAACAGCATCAGTCCAATGAAACCCCAAGAGTGTTTATCTGCTCAGGTCTTCCAGAGAGCTAAATGGCCAAACATGCTTGGAATTTCAGAGGAAGCCTGGGGAGAGGAGTAAGAATCTAGCACAGGGCTTAGCTGGAGCAGTGCTGGGAGCTGGCAGGCCTGTACTGGGATCACAAACAGCTCCTGCTCAGGCTTTGTGTTGTCTGCTCTGTGCTCAGGGCAGCCAGAAAGGCTGTTTTGAGATGAGTTCATTATGCAAAAGGGTTCAGAGAAGCTGGGGATGAAAGAGAGAGGGAAAAGGAAGGAGCAAGAGGAGCTGACTCACAGATGCTGTGGGAGAGACTTGACATTCACTTGCAAGGCTGGAAGAAGCTCTGGGAAAGGGGAGGTAGCAAGGGACTCACACGGGAGTGCTCTGCAGAGGATGAGGAGGCAGCGCTTGGGGTGTTCTGCTCAGGTACACGAGGCCTTTGAGAGGACAGCTGAGTTTCCTAGCATGGTTGAATAGCAAACCTTGTTGTGTTAATAGGAACCTGTTGGTATCGTACAGGTCTGTAGCATTGGTTCTTGCTAAATGCTTCCTCCCCCTTCTCTACGCTTGCCTGTCACTGAGGACAAACCCTAATGACTGCTGCAGAGTTCTTCCTCTTCCCATTTGCCTGGTTCCTGGTTTAAAACCTACTTCCCACCAGGGATCAATCTGGATTGAACACAGTCTGTGAGTGCACTGAGACACCAGGCACATCACCCTCCATCCCTGGGATCTGCTCTGCCACAGCTCCATAGCACTATGGCTGTAGGTCTGGGTGCAGGTGGATGTAGCCTCTTCTCACAGACTCTTCTCTTCCACCCAGTAGAACCGACAGGATCTGTGCTCTGATCCTCATCTGACAGGGATGTGAGCTTCATTTTCCCCGTGGAATGTCATACAAACAGCGTGGTATTCTGATTTCACAAATAAACAGAACAGAGATGAGGTTTTGGATACCAGATATTGAGCTTAAAATCAGCTGGTTTAGGGAAATGTCTGTGTCCAAAATGAAGCAGCAAGAGAACTGGAATAACAGAAAGCATTTCACTCCACAGTACCTGCAGAGCATCGCCGCGTCCTGTCACTTAGGGTCATAGAATCATTAGAGATCAGAAGGGACAGCTTCCTCTGTTCCAGCTGGCACCCAGTGCTCCTTCTCCTGTCCCCAGATGACCTTGAGCAGAGCCTGGCTCCATCCTCCTGACACCCACNGCACATTGCTGGCTCAGAGTCATCCTGCTGGCCACTAGGACCCCCAGGTCCCTTTCTCCTCCCCTGCTCTTCAACAGGTCAGTGCCCACTCTCTCCTGGTCCCTGGGGTTGCTCTTACCCAGCTGCCACACTCTCCCCTGCCCCTTGCTGTCCCTCACTCCATCTCTCTCTGCCCAGCTCTCCATCCTGTCCAGCTCTCCCTGAATGGCAGCACAGTCTGCTGGGAGGTCTGCGACACCACCCAGCTCGGTGTCATCACCAAACTTGCTGACAGTGCCCCCTGATCCCTCATCCCAGTCATTAATGAAGAGATTGAAGAGGACTGGTCCCAGTTCTGATCCCTGGGGGACCCCACTAGACCCAGACCTCCAAGTAGACTCTGTCCCACTGACCACTCCTCTCTGGCTTCAACCAGAGCACTTTATCTCAAAAGAGCTGACGATGCAAAACAGTTGCCACGACTTGGGAGGCCTTGCTCTCTGGTCTTCATTTGAGAGACACCCCCCCTCCATTTCCTTCTAGATGTCTCCCTCAAAGCTTTTAAGAGATAAACATTTCACCCCTCCTTTATTCTAATGGAAACTCGAACACATAAACTCTCCTTAAGAGAGTGTAAATCTTTCCCCTCCACAAGTTATCTTGCCGTGTTGCTTCTCATCCCTCGGATGAGAGCCGTGGGTTTTACTCTCTGCTGTCGGGAAGGTGATGGTAAAAGCTTCATTAATGATGATTTGTGCCCCTGGAAAGTTTAAAATGGGCAAATCCTGGCAAGGGCCTGGCGTTATTTATTTTCATTCTTGGTGTTAAACTCTGCAAAGAACACTTTCAGAGCTTGGGGGATGCTGTAAGCGATATTTCATGTGTCATTGCCCCACAGACGGTGTTCATGCTGGAGGGGACAGAACTCATGCTGAAATACAGAAGGATTGAGGCTGGCAGAGCCCTCTGAGCTCTTCCAGCCCAGCCCAGCACCTGGCACCACCCCAGCAGCCAGACCAGGGCACTCAGGGCCACAGCCAGGCTGTCCTTCAACACCTCCAGGGATGGATGGGGACTCCCCCACTGCCCTGGGCAGTCCAGTCCAGGCTCTGAGCACCCTTTCCCTGAGGAAGGGCTTCCTAACAGCCAACCTAACCCTCCTCTTGGAGCAGCTTCAAGCCCTGCTCTCTTGTCCTGTCTCTAGTTGCCTGGGAGAAGAGCCTGACCCCCACCTGTCTACAACGTACGAGAAGCCATGAGTTCCTGGTGAGGTGCAGAGGAATGTTCTACCTTCTCCAAGGCAACAGCAAAATTAAGGCAAAAAGACAGCAGACGGCTGCAGGGAAGGTCCCAATTTCCTAAAATCTTTCATGATTTCAGCTGAAAAGAAGCCTCTGCCTCCTCAGGTGTGAGACCTCCCTCCAAGGGCTTTCATTTTAATGAAAAGAAGCCACCTCAAGGTTAGCCTTGAAAACACAGAGCAGTGCAGCATCGCACGAGACAGACGGCTTTGAGAACCCATTATTCCCTTCACGCATCTCTCGGGCTTCTTAAGACTGCAAACACCCTCCCAACCCCAACCCTCCCAGCACACGATGTCATCCTGGACACAGAAAAAGAGGGAGGAAGCACGTATCACCACACAGACACCCGGACTCACTCACAAACCTACGTGCCTGCTCGTACGCACCGCCGGGTGAGCTTAAGCATCTGCCTTGTGCTGCCCTTCCGGTGTCCACGCGGCTACAGATGCATCGGCATCTCTTTCCTTTTGCCCTTCTATAATTCTCTCTATGAATGATAAATAATTAGTGCTGTAGCTATAAAGCTTATGTATTTCCAGCCAATGACACCTTCAAGGTCTCTCTGCTGCCTACTTGCTTGACCTTGGGTTACGAGCACACGGAATAGAAACCTTGAAGCCAAGATCAGCGGGATTCGTTCTGACAGGAAAGAGATGCAGCACAATAGAGAGAAATACACATCTCATTTTGATCCTCTCCCCTTTTTTTTTCCTAAACAGCCTGAGTATAAGCAGTTCTTGTAAAGATCCTACTGTACACAGTGTCCTCCACGCAAGCAGCTTGCATTTTAATGCTCAATGACTGCTGGACTGGATAAGGTTGGAACTACAGTAGTGATGTCTGTGCTGCTCCTTCCTTTGGATGTGGTAGCAGGAGGCCAGGCAGCTCATAGAATCCTGGAATCGTTAGGGATGGGAAGGGACCTGGAAAGATCACCCAGTCCAACCCCCCTGCCACAGCAGGATCCCCCAGACCCAGTGGCACAGGAACACAGCCAGGTGGGGCTGGAACGACTGCAGAGAAGGAGACTGCACAGCCCCTCTGGGCAGCCTGGACCAATATCATCAATAGTGTGGCCAACAGGGCTAGGGACATCATTCTCCCCCCACACTGGGCACTGGTGAGGCCTCGTCTTGAGTACTGGGGGGAGCAGTTACGGGTCCCTTGTTTCAAGAAAGAGATTGAGGTGCTGAAGTGGGTGCAGAGAACAAGAAGACTGGAGGAGGGACTGGAGGGAAAGGCTGATGAGGAGAGGCTGAGGGAGCTGGGGGTGTTTAACCTCAAGAAGAGGAGACAGGGGGAACCTTATCGCTGCCTGTTACTACCTGACAGGAAAGTGTAGACAGCTTGCTCTTCTCCCAGGCAACCAGTGGTAGCACAAGAGCAAAATCTGCAGCAGCAGCCACTATGAGTTTCTAGCCAACAGTGAGGGCTTCCAGCTCAGAACTGCATGAAGTACAGAGGAACTAAGGATGATTCCATGATTCCATGCAATTGAATAACGAAGGTGAATGGTTTGTGAGGGTCAGACATCTAGAGGGTAAAACACAACATCATTGTGAGACTGAGGCTTGCACGAGCTACAAGACCTTGAGAAGCACTCAGCAGGTCACTGACAGATGAAGAGGTGATCAAGGTTAGTTTGATTATCTTAAGCAGAAGCACCCATAATATTTCTTCTCCCCCTCTGCTCTGCACTGGTGAGACTGCATCTGCAGTGCTGTGTCCAGTGCTGGGCCCCTCGGTTCCAGAAGGACACAGAGCTGCTGGAGGGTGTCCAGC
>VZRI01008069.1:195938-205983 GCA_013397515.1 Upupa epops
GGAAGAACTTGGTCTGGGTGATCCTGCTGTGGCAGGGGGACTGGACTGGATGATCTTTCCAGGTCCTTTCTCATCACTATGGATTGTATGGTTCTTCCTCGCCATGGTCACCAGTCAGGCAGAGGACAAAGCTGTGGGAAGGGAGGCATCTGGGAAGTCAGGACTGCTTTCCCAGAGAAGCAGTAGGTGATGCTGCAGCAGCTTTGCCATGGCTGGGGGGTCACTGATTTGCTCTTAAGATGCTAATATGACTGTGCTAGTACCCATTGCCCTCCAGTTAGACTGATCTGGTGCTGTTACAGCCCAGTGCCAATAAAATATCCCCCAGTTAGCTGCTGCACAGAGAGTTTTGGGTACAGTCATCCCTTTTTATGTAGTTCTACTTGCTGCTATTCAAACACAATGAAGAAGTCTGTCTGCCTGCCCTAGTTAGCATTTGCTGGGGGGGGGGAAGGTTGTGTTTCAGTCATGTCTGACCTTGTTCCTGTTGTTTTGTTTAGCGTCCTTGAGCTTAGCTTTAATCTTAAATAAAAGCACAAGAAAGGCAGTGTTGTCAAAGACGGAGCTGAAAGCCCATTGACAAGAAATGCTGTAACATTTTGATTCCACTTTACCAAACTCATCTTCTTGTGAGGAGCACCGATTCAACCAAGCTAACAAGGTTATCAGATTATAGGGCTATTGTCTTGTTATGACTTCCTTGGCCGAGTTCCTGCAGTAAACAATGCTGACGTGATGCTTTGTTCAAGTAGCAGAACGGGAGGGAACTGGAGGGGAGGGAGGGAGGGAGGTAACGGTGCTGGGATGAGGGTCACCGAGCTGTCAAGGTCTCCCCAACAGTTGTGCAGCTGGGAGTGCTACCTGTGGTCAATATTAATCAGTCCCCTGCTTCGTGAGCTCTAGGTAGTCACCGCTGGGCTGTGACAGCCAAGGACCTGGCTCTGGGAATCTGTGCAGAGCCTTCAGAATAACAGAAACAGGGGGGAGCAGAGCGTTGCAGACATTGTTTACCCTAGGGGTCTCGTGGCAGAGGTCTTTACAGGGCTGTCATTGAAACTGTTCAGGGCACAGGAGCTTTGCATTGGCTTAATTTACCTTCCATCTCTGCTCAGGCTATGGCAGAGCATCGGCGGTACAAACGTGAGCCACATCACTGGTACGAAGGAAACCTTACTCCATGCTACCTTTTCTGCTCCTCTGTCTATGGAATCATGGAATCATGGAATCATGGAATCATGGAATCATAGAATCATAGAATCATGGAATCATGGAATCATAGAATCATAGAATCATGGAACATGGAATCATAGAATCATGGAATCATAGAATCATAGAATCATGGAATCATGGAATCATGGAATCGTAGAATCATTGCATCATGGAATCATGGAATTATAGAATCATAGAATCATAGAATCATGGAATCATGGAATCATAGACTCATAGAATCATAGAATCATGGAATCATGGTAATTGTAGAATCATGGAATCATGGAATCATAGAATCATGGAATAATGGAATCATGGAATCATAGAATCATGGAATAATGGAATCATGGAATCATAGAATCACAGAATCATAGAATCACAGAATCATGGAATCATAGAATCATGGAATCATGGAATCATAGAATCCATATCAATATGGAGCTTCTTCCCAGGGAGGGTAACAGAGGACCAGGCTGACCAGGGGGTTGTGGAGTCTCCTTCTCTGCAGACGTTCCAGCCCCGCCTGGCTGTGTTCCTGTGCCACTGGGTCTGGGGGATCCTGCTGTGACAGAGGGATTGGACTGGATGGTCTTTGAGGTCCCTTCCCATCCCTGATGATTTTATGTCCTGTGCACTCATATTTGCTCTGAGCACTGTCAGAGATGCGTTGGCTTCTCGCTGGGATAATTAATATCTGCAACTGTCATTGCCTAAATAGCAGAGGATGCCAGGGCAGCAGCTGCACTGTTGGAGAAGCTGCATTAACATCCTGCCAGTTGGCTAGTAATTTGGATCACTTTTTGAGCTCCCATGATACTTGGAGAAACAGAGCCAACAGCATCCCTGGGGGGGGATCAGAAGGGGGGTGGTTAGCAGATTGAGAGAGGGTCTTCTCCCCCTCTACTCTGCACTGGTGAGACTGCATCTGGAGGACTGTGTCCAGTGCTGGGCCCCCAGTTCCAGAAGGACACCCCCTCCAAACTGACCCTGGCTCTCTCAACCCCTCCTGAGCTGGGTAGCTCTGCTCTGGACTCGTTCCAGCATCTCCCTGTCTTTGCTATCATGAGGGGCCCAGAACTGAAACCAGGACTTGAGAAGAAGCCTCAAAAGGACTGAGTACAAGGGCACCATCACTCCCCTTCTCCTGCTGACTATACTCTTTTTGATCCAGGCCAGGATGCTGTTGGTCTTCTTGGCCACCTGAGCACCCTGCTGGCTCCACAGGTCAGTATGGATTTACTAAGGGGAGATTGAGTCTGACCAACCTGATTGCCTTCTTAGAGCAGAGGACCGAGTGTGCACGAGGAGTGGATGTTGTTAAACTTGCATTTAGCCTTTGACAAGGTCTCCTATAGCTAAACTGCTGAGTTACAGGCTGGATGGTGAGTTGAAAATTATCTGGACTGTTGGGCTTAAAAGATTGTGATCAGCAGTATGAAATCCAATTAGCAGACTAATGGATGTGACCTCCAGGGCTCCTAATGCAGCCAGTCCTGTTCCAGGTCTTTATTAATGATGTGGACGTCTGATCTGGGGGAGCAGTTAGGATGAAGGACAAGGACAGGATTATTTAGCAGAACCCAGAGAGGCTGGGCGACTTCATGAAGTCCAGCAAAAGCAAAGCCAGCATGCTGCATGCTCCTGGTGTGTGGTGACCTGATGAGGCAGTTTAAGCTGTGGGCTGAACAACTGACAAAGAGCTTCCTAGAATCCTTAGGGATTGGAAGGGACCTGGAAAGATCACCCAGTTCACCCCCCCTGCCACAGCAGGATCCCCCAGACCCAGTGGCACAGGAACACAGCCAGGGGGGGCTGGAACGTCTGCAGAGAAGGAGACTCCACAGCCCCCTGGGCAGCCTGGTCCAGTGCTCCGGGACCCTCTCTGGGAAGAAGGTCCTGCTGAGATTGAGAGAGAACCTCCTCTGTTCCAGCTGGCACCCAGTGCCCCTTGTCCTATCCCCAGATGCCCTTGAGCAGAGCCTGGCTCCATCCTCAATCCTTCTATTTGAAACTGGGTTTTAAACAGAAACGAAATGGTCAGGCAATCGGGGATCCAGATGCTTTTCCAGTGGTACAAACGAGTGGGAAATCTACAGCCCATGCTGATGCATCAATCATCTCACCCTCCTGTCTGCTCTCTGCTTGCCTGAGAGGTACGAGGAGACAGGAAAGCTGTCTCTGACATGAGCTGTTTTCCTTTGGTGTTTGATTAGACATGCTTGAACTCCTTAGCTCTGGGGGCACACTGATGTGCATCCTGTTTTGCAGGATGTGCTATCCACCTACTAAACATGGATCTACTCCCACACCTTCCTCACTTCCACTATAGAACCAGGAATACACAGCATGAGCCCATGATGTACTTAAAACGAGGATGTATGCTTCACAACCCAGTTGGGCTGGCTCCTCACGGATAAACCACCCATCTTTGGATTCAGAGAGAGTAAATGATGTCTTTCACTTAGTACAAGTTCTAATTTGAACCACGAGTTCTTCTGTGTCTGATTTATCAGCAGTTAGTACGGGAAAGGCATCCAGGAGCTCTACAAGCTATTCAGTTATTGAAGTTATCCCAGCCCTCAGGCATTTGGAGTGTCCTGTTCAAGCTTCACTAGATAATTCCCCAACACAGGATATTATTGCGATGAGCTGCTGCTTCATTTGAAGTTCCTGCCTGTCAGCCCTGGCTCTGAATGCACAAAAGGTGTTTAAATCAGCCTTGTCTATCTTTCTGAAGGGTGAGTACCCATGGAGGGATCTGTACTCGGTCACAGATGACCTGCTGTGACCTGACCAGCCAGGAGGGCTAGAGAACAACACAGTCATTCAGGTTGGGAAAGACCCTCTGGATCATCGAGTCCAATGATTAACCCTGCTCTACAAGTTCACCCCTAAACTCTGTGCCCTAACACCACAGCTCAGTGACTCTTGAACACAGCCAGGGATGGGCACTCAAGCCCCTCCCTGGGCAGCCTGGCTGTGTTCCTGTGCCCCCTGGTCTGGGTGATCCTGCTGTGGCAGGGGGACTGGACTGGATGATCTTTCCAGGTCCCTTCTGATCCCTAAGGATTCTCTGATTTCAAAAACAAAACTCAAAGCAAGAAAACGAAGCAGGAAAGAATCAGAGGAGGGTTGTGTCTACGAAATCCAACCGCTGTAACTATTGAGCGCTGGGAGCCGTTACCTCTCGCCTTGAGTGAGGATGCTTCATTTCAAAAAGGAGATGGCATGGACAGGGTTTCACTCCATCATCTGGATTCTTTCTTAATAAATGATTTGGTAGCCTGCAAAGGGTTTGTAGAGCTTGGTAATAAAGCCCAGTGAAGGAACCATCACAAATAATCATCATATTTCCTAATCTATTGAGTCCTAATGAAAGGTGGTCGCTAGGTCACCCTGACCCAGCAACGTTTTCATTATCACTGTTAATTTGAAGTATTTTTAGCTTTTGCTTTGGAGCAGGGAAGTCGTTTTCCTGGGAAAGATTCCTTGAGGGGATTTGGCAGCCGGCTTGACTGCCGGGCACTGGAAATGAATGTGTTTTCCTATTAGGGAGATAAGGGAGTGGGACAACATGAACTCATGTAATCCCAGTTTAGTGGGAACAGAGCTTCAGAGTGCAGTACTCAAATCACCTTTCCTGGCAAGGGATGGAATTCTGCTGTGCTCTTTCAATCTCTGGTGATGAGGGTTTGTAAATATGGACAGGGTGGGGGTCAGGAGGAAGGAGCCAGGCTCTGCTCACTGGCACCCAGTGCTAGGACAAGGGGCAACAGCTGGAACACAGGAGATTCCACATCAAGAGGAGAAGAACCTTCTTCCCTGTGAGGGTGCCAGAGCCCTGGAAGGGTCTTCCCAGGGGGGTTGTGGAGTCTTCTCCTCTGGAGACGTTTCAAACCCACCTGAACTGTTCCTGTGCCACTGGATCTACGGGATCCTGCGGCAGGGGGTTTGGACTGGATGTTTCTTCAAGGTCCCTTCCCACCCCTAACTCTCTGTGAGTCTGTGATTGAGAAATTAAATAGTCCTTCTGAGCTTGTGTGAGGTTTTAAGATAGCTTGGTCAGTTACCATGAGATCCAACACAGCACCCACGCATACCTTCGGATATCAGCCTTTGGAATTTGACGTGCTGGACCGGGACCCAGCCTGAGTCTGAGGCACAACTGGTTTTACTCCAGTGATTTTACCCTCCCTGAGAAACGTTTAGCACTCTTCAATGTAAAATCTGTTCAGTTCTTAAGATATCACCTGCACTCCTCTGGAAAAGCTTCTGACTCCAAGGTACCTATAATGACAACAACATCTACAGCAGCAGCAGAGCATCCGAGTACCCGAGGAAACAGAACATGTTTTCTTTGTCTGTCAGCCAAGTGAAGCCGTCTCCTTGCAGCACACAAAGTCAAGGGTCAGAGGATCTGTGTTCATTTTAAAGGGTGTTGAAAATGCCTGTGATGTCAGCGCATGAGAGGGATGCCTGCTTCTGAGATAACATGCTGTGGGTCACACTGCACTGTTACACTGCATCCCTGCATTATTGAGGCTGGAAAGGCTCTCTGAGCTCAGACAGCCCAGCCCAGCACCTGGCATCACCACAGCAGCCACCCCAGGGCACTCAGGGCCACAGCCAGGCTGTCCCCATCCCTGGAGGTGTTGAAGGGTGTCAGGAGGATGGAGTCAGGCTCTAATCAAGGTCATCTGGGGATAGGAGAAGGGGCCCTGGGTGCCAGCTGGAACAGAGGAGGTTCCCTATCAATCTCAGCTGGACCTTCTTCCCAGGGAGGGTACTGGAGCACTGGACCAGGCTGCCCAGGGGGGCTGTGGAGTCTCCTTCTGTGGTCTGGGTGATCCTGCTGTGGCAGGGGGATTGGACTGGATGATCTTTTGAGGTCCCTTCCCACCCCTAATGATTCTATGTTTCTATGAGGCTGAATAAGCAGTCTCAGTGACCCAAATCCTTTCAACAGCTGACTTCAAGTCCCTTTTGCTTTGCATAGAAATCACAGAGTCATTAGGGATGGGAAGGGAAATGAGCTGTTCTTTTCACCTTCTCTTCCCTACAAACTCTGTTCTAACTGCACCTTCTCTCTGCTGAGTAACCTGATGCTTCTCAGGAGAGGATAATCCCCACCACACAAGCTGTTCGTAGTAAAGCAGCTGCAATTTTCATCCAACTGGAGGGAAAAATGTTCCCTATTTCCACTTGAAAAAGATGAACTGCTTTCACCTTTCCAGCCACTAATACTCACAAGGTGACAGTCCCAGTTACTAAGGTAACGTGGAGCAGGAGACATATTTCTTTATCTTTCAAGGCCAAAAGGTTTTACCATCGTTAGGAGACCAACGTTAGAGTAACCTCAAACTTGTGCTGTGCCTGGCAGAAAGCAGTCTGGATTGCTCTTTGAATCCTCTTCATTATAAATAATCACACAGCTCTGATGCTCGAGGTATCAGCTGTCATCATCTGCCTGCACTAGGCAAGACAGGATGCAGTATCTTAATTAATGAAGTGCTCATGAGGTGAAACACAGGGCCTGGAGGGCTAGCTCAATCCTTAAGGTAATAGCCAGAGAGACAGCTCCACTGGGAAATGAACAGGGGTTTAACAAGACCTCATTTCCCAACAGCTCACCCAGTGCACTAAACCAAAGGGGTAACTCACCCCACAACCAGTACCGAGCTAGTCCTGAGGAGAACATTCCCATCCCCAGCTCTTAACCTGCTTCTTCCTTCAGAGAAGCAAGTTGGTCCTTTGAAACAGAACCCCCCACCCTCTTCCCAGTCTCTTTTCTATCCAACATCACGGCAGGGGGGTTGGAACTAGGGGATCTTTAGGGTCCCTTCCCAAAGGAACCATTCGATGGATCCGTGAGCGCTGAAAAGGCTTCAAGTTGTGAACGGGTAAGCTAGCACCCTTCCTTCTCCTCCTCTCTGGTTTTTAAAGTCCTAGCAAAGCGACTCTTGCTCATCAATCGCCATTGCGAGTCTGCTCAGGTGGTGAAGATACCCTTCATCCTGCAAGAAGGATTGCAGTGACAACGACCGCTTTTGGGACACAAAGTAAAATTAACTTCTAGGTTATCCCCGTCAAGGACCATTAAGTCCTGAACTATGAGGGACACTGTGAACAAGTCATATTTTAACCTCCCGTGAGCACAGGAGCAGGACTGTTCTTCTCCTCTCAACACATCTGACCTTCACTGAAATTTATGTGAAAATGAAAAAAGAGAAGGTGGCTGTGGCCCTGCCGAGGCTGATGATGTGACCCATTTTAATTACCGAGCCTCGGGGAGTGAAATGGCCTGGGTTTCACTCTGCAGCTTGTTTCTGGAAGGATGATTTAAACGAGCTCCAGAGTTGCAGCACCTCTTACAGCAGGTGCGAGGCAAGGCGTTCGCTTTTCTCTTAACAGCGTCCTTGTAAGGGTAATAACAATTAGGAAGGGAGGTCTTCACATCAGAATCTCCTCTGACGTCCCCTCCTTGGGCTACTTCATCACTCGTCATTTTCCCAACGAGTTGCTGCTCAGCTGTGGCTTTCAGTAAAAGAACATTGAGCAGCATCCGTGGTCTCCTTAAAGTAGAATGCGAGAGACAGAGTCTGCTAGCACACAGGCACCGTTGATGAGACCTTCTTGACCAACTGGACTCCCTTTCCTTGCAATGTTTTCCCTCACCGGCTTTGTTAGGTTGGGTTGGTTCAGTAAACTGAACAAGAAGATCTTCATGCGAGGTGTAAGAAGCGATGAGGAAGCGAGAGCTGTGTTAGGAGAGCAGTGGTAGCTTTCCCTGCTATCGCTATCTTACATACTCTGCTCTCCTAAGACTGTTCTCACAAGACTCTGCTCTCCTAAGACACTGCTCTCCTGAGACACTGCTCTCCTAAGACTCTGCTCTTCTAAGACAGCTCTTGCTTCCTCATCCAGTTCATCTCATGTTTTCAACCCCTCCAGGGATGGGGACTCCACCACCTCCCTGGGCAGCCTGGTCCAGTGCCCAGCCACTCTCTCAGCAAAGAGCTTCTTCCCAATATCCAATCTAACCCTCCCCTGATGGAGCTTGAGGCTATGTCCCCTCATTAGGAATTTGGGAGAAGAGACCAGCAGCAGCCTCACTACAACCTCCTCTCAGGTAGCTGTACAG
The DNA here is from genome assembly GCA_013397515.1 of Upupa epops. Lineage (NCBI taxonomy): Eukaryota > Metazoa > Chordata > Aves > Bucerotiformes > Upupidae > Upupa > Upupa epops. Next base: position 204,289 of record VZRI01008069.1, read on the forward strand.
AGCACTGAGGTCTCCTCTCAGCCTCCTCTTCTCCAGACTAAACAACCCCAGTTCCCTCGGCTGCTCCTCACAGGATCTGTTCTCCATCCCTCTCCCCATCCTCGCTGCCCTTCCCTGGCCCCGCTCCAGCACCCCTCCGGTGAGACCCAAGTGGAGGTATCCCATGAAAACTCATGCCTCCATGTATCCTAGAAGTGGGAATGCCAGAACACTGATGGATTTAGCCTTTTCCACAGTTCCTGCTGAGTTGAGAAAAAGACCTAATTCAGTTCTTGCAATGCAAACTGTATCGGGAAGAGAAGGTAGGGAGGAGGGCTGGCCTGTGCTCTGAGGAGATGAGCCCGTCAGCGCCAGACGCCTGTTTGTGTGTCCGTTCAGATGACACTGGCATGGAAAGAATGATTTTTCACATGAGAATTCTCCTGGAATTATCCATCCCAGCTCCTTCCTTCCATATCCATCACCGGTCAGATGAGGCAGCGACACATTTCAGTCCCCCACCTGTCTACTTCTCAGGGAGTTATAGAGAGGGAGAAGGTTCCCCCTGAGTCTCCTCTTCCCCAGGCTTAAACAAAACCCTTCCGTGTGTATTTTTTTGCTGCAGGTGATGGGTATGAATCTTAACTTCCAAAGCACAGCCTGCTCCATCACATTTCTGTGGTAGAGAAGGGACAAGATTTGCAGGGAGAGGGGCTACCCTTTCCTCGAACAGCTGGAAAACACATATGGATGTTCCAACCGACAGTGCTCCCATCTCCCAGCAGCGCAGAGAACATCCTTAGATCATTACAGCTGCAGTAATACTGCTACTAGAAAATGGCAAACGAGGGAGACCATGAATATGCATGAAGGACAATCCCCTAGCTCATTTCCGAAGGACATATTTCACATCGATCCTTCTGCTTGATGAGAGAGGCTTATTGTCTTTCCCAGACACCCCAGTTGGTTTTCATAGAGCAGGTTCCTTTAGAGCCCACCCACCGTCTTGCTGACATCCATTCAACAATGCTGCTGCCTTCTGAACACAGCCTTCACCTTGACTGAGCTCCGTTGCATTGTTCTTGTTGTTTTCTATCCCCCCCCTCTCTCTGCCTCTCTTACTACAGCAGTAACTTTGCAATGCGTTGCTGCTACTTCATCTTTTTAAAGCACCCTAGTTTTTTCACTTCAAGCTACCCAGCACTTGACTGTCTAAAGGGTGAAGCTTGAGTTCTGCTACAGACTGGTGCAGCATCTTTTTAATCAGACAAAGCCAACCTAGCTACAGGAACACGAATACGAGCTCTACATTCACTTCTTTCTTCAACAATACGCTGACATCTCTACAGGTCCCTGCACAGGGGTGACCCTTTCAAATTCCAAAGTCTCACTCCCCTTGCACTGTGGGAAAAAAAGGGGCTGGGGTCACAACTTTCTTATTTCAGATCTGTTTGACCTCCTAAAATGTCTTGGAATGTTAATTATTAAATGAACACCAGTCTCGTTCGTGGGATTTAGTGTGGTGTTAGGATGTCTCACTGCAGGTCTGCAGAGCAAGTTCGTAGATGCATAGATTCCTAGAATGGTTCAGATTGGAAGGGACCTTCAAGATCATCTCATTCCATCCCCCTTCCATGAGCAGAGACACCCCCCATCAGACCAGGGTGCTCAAGGCTCCAGCCAATCTGGCCTTGAACACTGCCAGGGAGCTGGGGG